>CM072514.1:39242078-39349578 GCA_036898135.1 Oncomelania hupensis | reverse complement strand
TAACAGTTGTATGAGTTTTACAACGACAATATGCTCACAGATTCCCACAGTTTATAAGAACATCATCAACATCACCATCATCGTCGTCGTTGTTGTCGTTCTCTTCCCCCTTCTCCTTATCATCATCATCATCATCATCATCATCATCATCATCATCATCATCATCATCATCATCATCATCATCATCATCATCATCATCAACAACAACAACAACAACAACAGTGTTAGATATTTATTACTTACAGGGTCCAGCGGACTGCAAAGAGCCGAATCAGGACCACAAAATCAAGATCACAACTTCGCTGAAAGAGGACTCACCTCTGATCCGCATTAAAGACCTGCCGAAACAACCCTAGTGGTAACACTGAAGGCACTCCACCAGCCGGTCACTTTACGATATAGACATCCCATCTCAAAGGTAAAGGCCATTGTGTATGGAATTCCCCTTGTAACATATTTATTTGCTATATTTTTCTTTTTTTTTCTTTTTTCTTTCTCTTTTTTTTTTTAACAGCTTTTAGTTAAAGGATTTTTATATAGAAACATATTTACTAAATAATCAGTTGTTTACAAACAGTGTAAGATTTCTCTAAATAATATATTTTTTCCCGTAAATAACACTATTTACCTAAACAATGTATTGGTTACGTAAATAAATCATGATATACGGCATTGTTACAAAATTAAAAAAAAAGATTTACCAATAAAATGCATTATTTAGCAGATTGTGTTATATTTAAAAATGTTTCTAAATAATGATTTGTTTACCTATATAATGCATTATTTAGCAGAATTTGCTAAATAAAGCATTTGTTACACTCCGTTCGATGATGGTGTTTTTCGTTATCAGTATTTGATTCAGCCCCGATGCTGAAGTCCTGATAAGGTGTAACTCAGATTCGTTTATTCACACAGCCTGTCCAAACAGCATACAAATCACAAAGTCGACGTATGAAGTTTTCCACTTTTATTCAGCATACATCAACAACTGCATACAATTCTCAACTCAACTCAACAACTTTCACAGCAACTCTCCAAATCACTATCAACAACTTTACTATCTCAACAGCGACTCGGCTCACGATTAAATAACCTCTCTCTTTTCTGGAACGATTTGGTACGTGGTAGAAATGACGCACTGCCACCAATCGAACTAAAGATCGTCATCACTGACTTACGTCATTCACATTTTCTCTACTTCCGGGAACATTCACGACCTTCGATATCCATCCGGAAATTTCTATCAAGAGTAAACACGCAGATCCAGAAGATTCTCAAATAATATCGACTAACGCAAATTATCAACGTTATACAAAGCCTCTCCTAACAACAATGCAAACTCAAATCAAAGGTAAATAAACTCCATTATTGAATACTTTGCAAATCGAAACGATTAGATCTATCGTACACGCTTCAGCCATATTATCATTCGCGTTTCAACGTAACATAACCCCCCACTCAAGAAGAAATTTACCTAATTTCTTTCAACAACGTTGAAACGTAATGCACAAACAAAGTTCAGAATTAAAACTTACTTCAGTAATAAAGTAACAAATAATATTACTGTCTCATTTACTGTCAATGTTCTCAGTTTATATACACAGAGTCCATGTTTTTCATCCGCAAGTCTTTCTGGATACTGTCAATGTTCACAGTTCATTCACACAGAGTCAAAGCTTCTCATCTGCAAGTCTTTCTCGATACTGTCAATGTTCACAGATCATTTACCCAGTCAACGTTTTTCATTTTCAAGTCTGTCATTACCAATATCCTTAGTTCGTCCACACAGTCAATGTTCTTTCGTTCGCAAGGAATCGACGCCCTCGTCAGTTGCGGTCGTCATCGGCCCAGGGTCAAAGACGATGATCACGTGGGCTTTCCTGGAGTCAATGCATCCTCCGTTGTCTTCTTCTTCCGTCGGATGTCCGACGCAGTCGACGTTGTCAGCTCCCAGAATGCATTCGCTGGGTCTCACGGTCAGGTTGGCTTCTGCGGGACGGTGGAACAGCTCCCTCAAGGTCTGCAGATGCTCCTTCCAGGTCTGGGTGTGGACTTCATGTTCGACCAAAGTCGTAGAGCCTGGGACATCACTGAAGCTATGGGGAAATTCGCCCATAAGGTCCTTGAGCTCCAACTTTTGACCTTCCGTCAAGCCTGGTCCTAGCTTAACGTCATTGATGCCTTCTTTGCTATGGGAGTCTCCCAGTTCCAACAGTTCCTCGCTGTCAAAGCTGTTGTCGATCTCAGCTGCTATTGCTGCATGTACGGTCTCTGGCGGCCTCTCCACGTACAGCTTAAGGAGGTTGGCGTGGTATATCTTGGAATGCTGGCCGACCTTCACCTTATAGTCGTTGATCCCCACCACGGTCTCCACTTCGTACGGGCCTTTCCACTGCATCAGCAACTTATTGTGGTCGGTAGGTAGCAGCACCAGCACTTTGTTGCCAGGTTTAAACTTCCTGTTCACAGCCCTACGATCATAATAGTGCTTTCCACAGTCCTGGGACTTCTTCAGGTTTTCTCTGGCTATCTCGAGAGTCTGCTCCAGCTTCTCCCGTAGCTCAAACACGTACTGGTAGCTGTTCTTCACCTCTGGGGTGTCTACTTCTTTCGTCCACAGTTCTTTTAGGATGTGCATCGGCCCTTGGATGGTTCTTCCGTACAGCAGCTCGAACGGAGAAAAGCCGGTGGACTCCTGCGGTACTTCTCTGTAGGCGAAAAGTAGGGCGTTGATGTAGCGATGCCATTGTCTGGGCTGCTCGCTGCACAGTTTCTTCAGGGTGGACTTCAGCGTAGCATTGAACTTCTCGACAAGCCCGTTGCACATCGGATGGTAGGGTGTCGTAGACAAATGCCGGATGCTCAGCAGTCTGTTGACCTCCTTCATGCATTCAGAGACGAACTGCGTCCCGAGGTCTGTCAGAATTTCTTCAGGCACTCCAAGTCTACTGAACATGTCCACCAGTGCCTCTGCTACAGTTTCAGTGTCAATCTTCTTCAGTGGCACTGCTTCTGGGTACCGAGTCGCATAGTCCACTAAAGTCAGTACCCACCGATGACCTTCTTCACTCGGAGGTCTTATTTCGCCGATTAAGTCTAAGGCCACCCTCTTGAAAGGTCGGTCGATCCGAGGCATCCTCTGCATAGGCACTTTCGGGACCCTTCCTCGAGGTATGGTCTTCTGGCAAATATCACATGATCGGCAGAAACGGCTGACGTCCGCATGAAGCCCTGGCCAGTAGAACACCGCCTGGATTCTGTCTGACGTCTTTTTGATACCCAGGTGACCTCCCATGATTGAGTCATGCGCTACTTCCATCACCTGGCGCCTTAGGGGTAACAGTACCAATACTTGACGTAGTGGTTTACCTCCGTTGACCCTCGGGTGCTGGAAGATTCGATACAGGATCTTGGCCTTCACCTCAAAATAGACCGTGCCACTGCCCTTGGTCACGTGGTCTTGGCGGTTCCTGTACTTGTTTAAAGTGCTATCAGCTTCCTGGAGCTGGATCAGCTTATCTCGGTCCACGATGGCAGCTTTAGAGTTGTCGGCGACCTTCAGTGGCGTAGACATCTTGTCTCTCTTGGCCTGGGCCCTGGTAGTAACAGCACCGACGATCTCTGGTCGGCAGGGCTGAGCCGGAGTAACCACATTGTCCCGTAGCAGCTCTGTAAGGTCTCCATCGGGAAATGGCAATGGATCCTCCTCCACAACTTCGACGTGTTGAGTTGAGGCAGGACTCCACTCTGGATCGGGGTCGTCGGGTCGTCTCGCGCCGTCGATATTCCCGATCATCAAATCATACAGCGGCTTCTTCAGGCAAACCGCTTCGACTTCGCCTATGTAGAAAGGGGTGTTGACATGAATCTTCGCAACTGGCGCTCTCACACATTTGCTGTCGGCCATGAGTGTCCATTTAGAATCGCCAGTGAACTGTTCTTTAGCGATTAGGTCTTCTCTGACGATGACCCCACTGCAGCCAGAGTCTCTTAAAACAGTCACTTCATGATTTCCGACGCGTCCCTTGGAAACAGGCATGTTCTGTACGGTCACAGCTGCGCTGGCGACGACGGGGATGGATTTCCCGTTGGCAAGGAGGAGTTGGCCATCAGTCATGCACTCTTGCACGTCCGCAGGGGTAGCTGTGCGCTCGGTCTCACTCGGAAGAATGACGCTCCCGCCGCACACCTGATGGTCAGATCTACTGGTTTGCCGTTGATTGGAGAACCGCCTCTGCCGGTTGCCCGCCGCTGAATTGTCCGTACTGCTCCGCTGTCCGCTATTTCTGCTTTGAGGACAGTTAGCCGCTCTGTGGTCTGTAGCGTTGCAGGTGAAACAGCCCCTTGAATGCCCTTCCCTGGGAGGAGGCGTGGAGTCCGTCTGTCTCTGGCTCGTCTGGCTCCTTTGGACCTGGTTCCCATGGTTTGCAGTCTTCTGAAAATGTTTCGTCGCGCTGGGTGGCCCCAACGTTTTCTCATGAGCGATGAGATATCTTTCAGCAGCCTCAGTCACATCTTTAAGCGTCTGCAGCTTTTGTTCTTCTAAGTGGGTCGCTAGGTCCTTGTGACAGGCATTGAGAAATTGTTCCTTCACGATCAGGTCATGGAGACTGTCATAAGACTTCCTTTCGCCTGATAACTCCACCCACTTGTGTAGATATGACGACAGGCGCTCCACAAACTGCTTTGGCGTCTCGTCTGACTTAGGCCGGCATTCACGGAAGCGTTTACGGTAGCCCCTCTCTGTAAAGTTGTAGCACTGCAACAGGGCCTCTTTCAAGACGTCGTAGTTTTTGGCGTCATCGTTCGACAGTCTGGTGTAAACTTCGAGCGCTTGCCCTGTCAGAAGTGCACTTAGTCGAATCGCCCAGTCTCGAGGTTGCCAGTTAGAGCTTTCAGCGAACCTTTCGAATCTCGCCAGATAACTGTCAATCTGGTCCTTCCCGTCGACGAAAGCTGGCAATTTTGGAGCCGTGTTGTCACTGATAACTTGTGGCGCATGCTGCTGTTGCTGGATGCGCGCCAACTCTAGTTGGAACTGACGATCAGCTTCTCTTTCCTCACGCCTGCGCTCATCTTCTCTTTCTTGCCGCTGCTGTTCAATTTCCAGACGCTTCAGTTCAAATTCTCTTTCTCTTTCTTCGCGCCATATTCTCTCTTGAGACTTGACGTACTCCGTCAGCTGTTTGCCTTTTAGATTTAGTTCAACCCCTTTCTGCCAGAAGTCAGCCATCTTGATGCTTCTGGAAAGTTCTTTTTCTGGAAAGTTCTTTTCTAGAAAGTTCTTTTCTGGAAGGTTCTTCTTCTAGAAAGTTCTTGACTGTAGAGTTCTTTTTTTCTGGAAAGTTCTTGACTGTGCTGTACCTTTCTAGACTGTTCTAGAACAGCACGCTTTCTGCAGTAGCGCTGATGCTTGTCACTAGTCGCCTTCGTTGACGCAGGCCCCGCTGTCCTCGTCGTATGCGACGCTGCACCACGCTAGTGTTGATGTATACGCTCCTGTGCTGAAGTAGACGCGACGTCCGCTCGTCGCTCTCTGTAACACTGGCGATGTAGCTCCGAGACTGTTCCTCGACGTAGTCTTGCGGCAGCTACGTAGTCCCGCTCTGTTGTTCGCTCACGAAGCAACTCTTCGGCGACTACACGCCCTTGCAGTCAACCCGAACCTATCGGTGATGTAGTCCCAGTATGTTGGCCCCTCTCGACGCAACTCGTTGGCGGCTACCCTCGATGACTGCCTCTCGTAACGTTGACTCGCTTGTTGTAGCAGTTGAACCCTTGGCTATGGCGTGAATCGCGGCTTGACCCCCAAAATGTTACACTCCGTTCGATGATGGTGTTTTTCGTTATCAGTATTTGATTCAGCCCCGATGCTGAAGTCCTGATAAGGTGTAACTCAGATTCGTTTATTCACACAGCCTGTCCAAACAGCATACAAATCACAAAGTCGACGTATGAAGTTTTCCACTTTTATTCAGCATACATCAACAACTGCATACAATTCTCAACTCAACTCAACAACTTTCACAGCAACTCTCCAAATCACTATCAACAACTTTACTATCTCAACAGCGACTCGGCTCACGATTAAATAACCTCTCTCTTTTCTGGAACGATTTGGTACGTGGTAGAAATGACGCACTGCCACCAATCGAACTAAAGATCGTCATCACTGACTTACGTCATTCACATTTTCTCTACTTCCGGGAACATTCACGACCTTCGATATCCATCCGGAAATTTCTATCAAGAGTAAACACGCAGATCCAGAAGATTCTCAAATAATATCGACTAACGCAAATTATCAACGTTATACAAAGCCTCTCCTAACAACAATGCAAACTCAAATCAAAGGTAAATAAACTCCATTATTGAATACTTTGCAAATCGAAACGATTAGATCTATCGTACACGCTTCAGCCATATTATCATTCGCGTTTCAACGTAACAGCATTATTTAGAAGATCTTGCTAAAAATGCATTATTTACGTAAACAATTCATTGTTTAGAGAATGCAATTTTCATTATTTAAATGATTCCAGGATTTGCTTGAAAGCTTGTTTAAAAAAAATAATTTTATTGCTTTCTATAATTAAATGCGAGGTCTTTCCAAAGATTGTTAATCCAAAATATGTGTTAATTATTTAATTTTCTAAGTAAATCACTCCACAAAATCGAAGATAAAACGGTTGTAACCTTCTGAACAAGAAAGCTCAAGTTCAAGGTTAGAATTATGTGGGCGTGTTCGTTTTTTGAGTATCTCCGTCAGAGGGGAAAAAAAGAAAGTTTTCTTTTTGTATTTATTTACCCAAAAACTGTGTGAAGAATGTGTTTTCGTGTGTTTTTTTCTTTTAGGTTGAATTATATTTTAATTTTAAACGGAAAGTTTCAGCTTATTCGAAACTACCAGGGATTTGCAGGTCGGACAGACAAGAAACTTTGCAGAAGTAGGCCTACTCTGAAAGCAAGGACGCCAATGCGGAAAATAATAATGATGGATCCCTCTTTTCCGGTGCCGTTATCGTTGCAGTTTCGTATATTAATATTGTTGCGAAAGAATAAAAAATAGAGTTAAATAAAAGTAGTTGCTTCATTTTAAATAGCAAAACTGCGTAAAATCACGATTTTGCAATTTTCTTTATCCTATCCTATTCCGTAACTCGGAGGTCGTAGGGGCATCACAGATGATCGTTTAACCACACTGATCTAATTTAGTTCAGTGTTTAACCAGCGTACTCCATCTTTTTCTGTCCTCAGCAACCCTGATGGTTTCGCTCAGTGTCAAGCCAGTCCATTCTCGAATGTTGTCCTCCCACCTCTTTTCGGTCTCCCTCTTCTTCTACCTCCTTGCACTGTGCCTTGCAGAATGGTCTTTGCAAGACCTGATGATCTGGTGACGTGGCCATACTATCGGAATTTCCGTTTTTTCACCACTGTGAGCAGGTCATCGTGTTGTCCAATGGCTTGTGTGATGGTCTGTCGGACTTCGACGTTGGTGATGTGCTTTGTAGATGAAATGCCCAGAAGTCTTCTGTAGCACCTCATCTACATGCTTTGTATTCTTCGTTGTAGATCTGCTGTGAGGGTCCATGTTTCGCAAGCGTATAGGAAGATGGAGATGACAAGTGATCGCAGCAGTCTTACCTTGGAATGTAGGCTGATGGTCCTGTCTTTTCAAATTGGCTTCAACCTTACCATAATCTCACAGTAATACGACATGTACTTGGGAATCCCCTAAATAATGAAAATTGTTTACGTAAATAATGCATTTTTAGCAACATCTTCTAAATAATACATTTCGCTATAAAATGCATTATACAGGTAAACAAGTCATTATTTAAAAACATTTCTAAATACTACATTATTTAACAAAATCTTCTAAATAATGCATTATATAGGCAAATAATTCCTTATTTATCAACAATGCATTATTTACCTATTTCATTATTTATTTAGATATATAAGAAGTTATTTACGGAGAAAATAGATTATTTAGAAAAATCTTACATTGTTTGTAAACAAATGATTATTTAGAAAAATGCTTCTAAATAAAGATTATTTTGCTGAAAGTGGTGAATATAATATTTTATCCAGGGAATTCCATAATTGTTGTTTGCCGTGTTAAAAAAACAAAAAAACTGTTGCGCTGCATCTAAAAAGTGGCTGATCCGGGTTGGATCATTTTTGGTTTGCAGATATTTTAGCTCGTGGTCTATCATTCTATGTTTTCATTTTGTTTCGTTAGGAAAAAAAAACCGACAACACCGCTAAGAAAATTAACACTTTGGAATATGCCTATTTTTCGGCTATCTGTGTGAATGTCTGGAAACACATTTGAATGGTTTGCCATCTTATTTTATGTCTTTTAATGTGTCATGCTTGAATAAACCAATTGTTTCAACAACGTGCCAGCTGAAAACCCATATGTTCCTTCCTACTATAACTTATTACAGACCTTCGCATACCACCATGCCTTGAGTTTTGATCGAGCTGTCGCTTGACGTGTGTGGGTGTGTGTGCGAGCGCATGTGTGCACTTAATACTTGTGTGCATAATCAGTTGTGTTATGTAGGTCTACGCGTGCTCGCATATAGTTATCTTAAACCAGTGCACAAAATGTTTTTGTTTTTTTAAATCCCATTCCCCCATTGACTAAGGTGCCGTACACTTTACAATGATTAGATTATAAGTGTACAGAAGTCTGGATGTTAAAAAATATCAGACTAAATTTAACAAGAAGCCCTCAAAACCGTAATAGCTTTGGCATCCCTAACCTATCCTATCCCGTAACTCGAAGGTCGTTGGGGCACCACAGATGATCGTTTAACCAGCGTACTCCATCTTTCCCTGTCCTCAGCAACCCTCATGGCTTCGCTTAGTGTCATGCCAGCCAATTCTCGAATGTTGTCCTCCCACCTCTTTTTATGTCTCCATCTTCTTCTGCCTCCTTGCACCGTGCATTGCAGAATGGTCTTTGCAAAGGTCTGATGCTCTGGTGACGTGGCCATACCATCGCAGTTTGCATTTCTTCACCATTGTGAGCAAGTCATCGCATTGTCCAATGTGTGATGGTCTGTCGGACTTCGTTGTTGGTGATGTGCTGGGAATAGGAAATGCCCAGAAGTCTTCTGTAGCATCGCATCTACATGCTTTTTATTCTTCGTTGTAGATCTGCTATGAGGGTCCATTTTTCGCAAGCGATGGCAAGGGAGCGCAGCAGCCTTACCTTGGAATGTAGACTGATGTTCCGGTCTTTCCAAATGGGCTTTAACCTTGTCAGGGCAGCATAGGTATTTAAAATTGAAATCGATGATATTTCGAATTTTCAAGCATTATAATATGACTACTTTAGCAACAGATCAGCTTGATTTCATTTGTTTAATTATTTATTGTAATGGTTTAGTAAGGAAGTAGGCATAGTACTACTCTTCCATGTGTGTTTTGAATTTGCAACAATCCACCGCTTTAAAAGTGACAAGCAGTAAAGCAACACAATAACAGGATATCATTAGGGTTGTGAAACTTGCCGCTGCTGTTATCAGAGAAAGGGGTTCAGCACTCTACAACATCAGTAACAATGGGTCAGTGTATCGGTTTATCATTATATTGTTGGCCTTTGCCGTTATCTAACCTTAACAAACAACACATACTATCGCGCAGTTCAGGCTAAAGATAGGATTCAGATGAATCTTCCGTCGAGTATTTGAGATGATGTGTAATAAGGTCTGTTGCGATTTGAGCTGCGTTACTTTGAGGATGCGAGATATTATGTGGCAATAGTGTTCCTTTCCGTTTCGCTGACTTTAGTCTGTGAACTACAATACCAATACGAGATGGCAAGCACTTCAAATCGAATGTATTTCCAGACTTTCACACGTATTGCAGAAAAAATAAGCTTTTTTTTTTTTTTTTTTTTTTTTTTTTTTTCAAAATTGTCTTTTTTTTTTGGCGCTGTTGCGACTCCACTTTATTTTAACGAAGCCAAAGGAAAACGTGTAATGATAGGCCGCGATCTGATCTATCTGCAAGCAAAGCAGAATCAAACTCGGCTTAGCCAAGTTTTAAATGCAGGGCAAAATTTGTTCACAGAATTGTCAAGTCCAATGACCTTGACCTTTGATATAATGAATTTCTGTTAAGTTATTCTTGCGATAAGGGTAAAAGGTGTGTTTTGAACCACAAAGTGAAATTATTGGGAGCGACAGACTGGCCTACGAGCGGACTGCTACTGAAGCACAGCCCGTAATTTGATGTAGGCTTACCAATACACCAACACTCAACAATATCGCATCAGTCGTTGTTGAGATATTGAGGAAAAACGTGTTTAGCAACATATATAGACTCCAGCGACCTTGACCTTTATGGTGGAGCAAATATGGTGGCACAGAGGCAGACCACTAACTCAGGTAATGTTTATATGAAGTTTGTTCAAATCCGTTAAGTGGTTTTTGAGATATGACTTCCAACGTACCGACAGACAGATTGACATTTGGCTCATTCAAATTCCCCTTCCTTCCCCATCCCCTACCCCCGACTTAAAAAAAATATTTCCAACTAATTTGGTTCTTCAGTAGCATGGCTCATCTTATTTGTATAATGGGCAATGTACCGTTTAAAAAAAAAAAAAGATATACACACTGACAAGCACTCGGACACATGCGCGCGCACTCTCACATACGCGTAAGTTTACGTTTACTATCTTCACACACAGACGCATACATAGACACGCGCTCGACCATAAACTCACGCTAACGCACAGACGTAAACAGACAGACGTACACAACCATATACACACCGTTATTTCTACATGTGGTGTTATCCGTAACGTTGTTTTAAATGAAGTGTGATTTTCAGAAAGTAGGGCTATCGCATCAAATATCCACACAACATGAAATCGCCAAACCCCGGATAGGAGTGAATATGAATATGCTTACATTAAACGTTGATGCACCTAGGCCTACTCTCGCACATTAAAATAATTGCCTAAATAATAATAATAATAATATAATAATAATAATGCCTAAGTAGCACAATGTTGCTTGCGGGCTCTAGAAGGAGCCTATTCATACAGGAATGTGCATACCTTACAAAACGATAATACACTTAGGTCTACTTAGAACTTTATAAACTACCCAGATACAGCATGTAATCATTGTGGGTCTAGCAGTAGCCTTTGAATACATGTACATGCATAAATTTACCATCCTCGTAATAGTTTAGGCTTAGAAGTAAATCGCTACAAATATAATGACGTAATTGCTAGATAACGAAGCAAAGCTACACGTTATTAAAATAATTATTATTGTTGGTATCTATACCAATACTGGTAATTTAAAATCCCCGTCCCCAGCGCCCCTCCCCTTTTTAATGAACAAAGAAAACTAAACTATTGCGCTTTTTCCTAAAACATTTGCTGATCATGCCAAAGCGCAATCATCACCATCATCGTTGTTGTCGCATATACCGTCATCCTCCTTGCTGATCATGCCAAAGCGCATCATCACCATCATCATACCATCACCGTTGTTGTCGTCTCTACCGTCATCCTCCCTCTCCACCCCCTCATCATCATCATACTCGTCGTTGTAGTGGTGGTGGTTATCATCATGGTCGAAAACTTGTGCATCATCATCATCATCATCATCATCATCATCATCATCATCATCATCATCATCATCATCATCATCATCGTCATCATCATCTCCATCACCTGTGCTAATTGACATAGTAATTATTAATGGTGTCAGTGAAGTGTTGTTATTTAAAACCAGTGCTGTGTGAAATTCAATTATGTCAACTGCGCAATGTCCGAGAGGTTGTTGATCTTTGACTGTTTGAGCCTTATTTAAAGGCCCATTTTGCGGCCATTGATAATTTAAGTTTCGGATTTATAATTATAACACATAAGTATGGATAATTTCAAGAAGTTAATCTGTCTATAATACAATAACTGAATCTATTAGAACGAAACTGCTGCTAATGAAAAGAAAGCTAATCCTGAACATAACAATAATAGCTGTATCTGAGCTATTCAATGGCGTTTTTAATGGGGCATAATATTGTTAGTAATGAGACGATGACGAGGATAATGAAGAAAATTGCCTATAAACTGATGTACAATTAAGAAGTTAATATTTACTTGACAAAAACATAGTGTCGCGAAACGAAACGATCGCGAGTATTTTATTTTCCAAGTGCAAATTTTTATATAGAGTGCCTGTGGTAGATTTAGGAATATGACGTCAGTTTTGCTACGTGTCAATCGCCATTTTTTGTATTCTTGGAAAAGAATAAAATGGACGACTTTTATTGATATTTTTGTGTGTGTAAAAGATCGTGATTAGTACCAATAATAAAATTTTAGGGAAAGCAAAGTGGTTGTAAACTATTAATTTTATAAAATATAATATTTGAGGTGATAGTTACTTTTTTGCGTTGTGATGTTTTCATTGGCTGTTCTAATGATGAAAGTGTGGTAGCCTAGGTGAAATGGAATTGAGGCGAAATCGGTTAGGAAAACTGTCAGAAGATCAGTTGGGAGGAAGATCTAGACTGGACAGGGAGGATTTTACCCAAGCTCCGAGGCAACTTGTTCTGTGGGATGCCAACAACAGTTTAGCTTGATGCTGAATGATGTCTGATGTGGTTGGGCCAGGAAAATGAGTTGTTCCTCGGCGTTTGATCAGTTTTAGCTGAATTCTGGCACCACAGGGTAAATATTTTGATTTTTCTTCATTCAAGATAATTTCCCAAGGAGATTGATAAGTGTGATACTTTGTTCATTGAATATATGTATTTTCCAGAGGAGAAAAATAGTTTATTCATTGAATGCATTTGTTTTCCAGAGAAGTGAGATAGTTTGTTCATTAAATGCATTTGTTTTCCAGAGGAGTAAAATAGTTTGTTCGTTTGAATGCATTTGTTTTCCAGAGAAAGATAGTTGGTTCATCTGAATGCAGCTGGTGTGTTGATTAATCATAATATGTTTTTCCAAGCAGAGCCGGACTTGGAGTGTGACAAGGCGTACAATCTAGCCTGAGTCAGAGAGCACCCACTCATCCCTCCCAACCATCCAGTTAACCCCTCTACCCTTCCAGTCGACCCTAGGACGCGCGCTGGCTCATTCCCTTAAGCCCCGCCCCTCGGGCATCAAGTTAAAGCCTGACACAGACCCAGACTAGGTGTCAGACGCAAGCCCTCCAGCCTTCAAGCCACAACAACTTGTCCAAAGACACGTCTCCATCGACTGGCGACCTCTGAGCTTCGGCAGTACTCGTGTGCTTCCCCCCGTCTTAGTCAAGGTAAGAGAGGAAACTTACTCTTTGTCATGTAGCAGACCCATCACCCGTCGTTCGCCCCCACGTTCGTATGTCCTGTCGGTATGTACGTTCGTGTGTATAGCTTTGTCTTGATGTGTTGCTGACATGTATTATTGCCTGGTATATATTATTCGCCTTGTTTGTATGACTCATGCCATGTCTGAATTTATACTTGTATGCTCCATATTAGCCCCATGTGTAAATATCCCATGCCATGCTGTCCCTCCGTATAGATTAAAGTCCCCCAGTACAGCCCTTGCCTACAACCCCTTTGTCCTGTACCCACTCCATTTGCTTCCCCCTTGCTCCCAATGTATAAATATTTGCCCCTGTTGCCACTACCCCATCTCAATGCGCCGAAGGTATCATATATTAGCGGCTGCCAGTAAGCACTACAATGGCCCCATAAACCTAGTTGCATTGTTTGACTGTTGGTATGCGCCGGATCAACCTTGACCGGTCAGCCAATTTGAAATCTGAATGGGCAAACTCGCGCCACAGGCGCTGAACCCAGGCTACACCTATCCCCCGCTGATACAGAGTCTGTATTGCGTTACAGACGGCTCCTGTGCAGGGCTCATACCCCAGCCTTGTATCATCTCTCAGTCGCTGACCCGCTGCAGGCCCCTGACAACCCAGGGAGTCAACGAGAAGCGTTCCCCCGAATTTCATCACTCCATAGACAGCTAGCAACGTAAGCTGAAATCTACGCCTGTACCTCAACCAAGATTGGCATCCCCGGTCATTGCGCAAGAAGCGTGACCGACTGACCTGCATTCCAAGTGACGCCACGCTAAACCTGGACACTGTCCAACCAGACTATCTTGGAACAACCACCGCCCTCCTATAACCAGCTAAGTTATTGACCCACGAGCATCACCACTCAAAGATCATCTGGCCAGAAACCAGCCAGATACACTCTTGCCCTATGACGATATCAGTCCACAGTAGCACTAGTACCCTCGAAGTCATCCACCCAGAATATCTCCGAGCTACTCCCTACTGACATAGACGCTACCCCGTGACTCACTATTAGCGTTACTTAATATAGACGACCCAATTCGATTTAAATAAACTTCACAGTTAGAAATTGCACTTACCCAGACTGGCCTTTGTATTCGAGTTTCTCAACTAGTGTAGTATACCATCTTTCTCGTCTACCCTTTGACTGTCTCTCATTTAGTTAGTAGCCCTAGCCTTAATTCTCTTGAATGTCATCGCACCATTAGCCTAACAAAGGAGGTAATACAGCGCTAGAGATTAAGAGCTTACCCTCCATTCCCCCAACCCCTTTCTTTGTGACATGGAGGAGTTTAAGTTTGTATGAAAATAATTTTCATGAAAATATCTAAGACTAGTTTTGTTCGGCAGGTGTTTTTTTGTGGTTTTATTCGTCTTGGGTTTCCGTGACGATCTCATCTTCGAGACTGCACTGGATTCTTCTCTGATGTCTTGTTCATGATCGGGGTGACTGATTCTACGATGGAACTGTACGTCAACGAGGGCTACAGAAGTCACTGGTGGGTCACGGACAGCCATTAGATCTAACGGCGACACCGACGTCAAGTTCCAGCTCTGATGAACTTTTCCTCCTACTAAACTTAAACCGGGTTTCTTCATTTGCCAACGACTACAACTAGGACGTTATTCAAGATAAGTGGGAAAAAAAGTGAACTTTATTTCGGTAACCACGACGGAAAGTATCGCCAAATTATCGTTCCGATTTCGAGGAAAAAATAACGGAATATAATAAAATAATCGAACTTGGAAAAACGTGTTATGTGTTTGTGAAATGTTGGAAAGAAATGGTGTACCTTGTTTGTTTTTTTAATTGAAATAAAACCACGTTCTGGGGTAAGTCATGAAAGTCAAGGAAGTCCTTCATCAGTAGTGATCACCCAGTAACAACAGATTTGCGACATTTAGTAATATTAATACTCCCCAATAACTAATTCAATATATTAATTTTATAGTTATTTTAGCTTTATTTCCATCCATGTAGTGGTTAACATTATGGTTGTTTTTCTGATGTATAGATCCGATGGCCACTGCCTTGCATTCAAAATCAGAACATAAAACATGTCATCTGCCAACATTTAATGTCTATAAATTAGTTTGTAATGGATTGCGATCATTGTACTTATGCTAAAATAAAATCAATCTCAACGGAAATAATAGTTTATTCGTAGTGGCGTCGGAACCAGGGACAAAGTGGGGAGGGGGGAGAAGGATGATGAAGGAGGAGGGGAGGCGAGGGCAGCCGTCCCCTCTCACCTTTCACCCCCGGTTCTTAGAAGGAGATGGCGTTAGGAAGGGAGGAGGGGGTCAAACGTATCTTTTACCCCTCAACCCTCACCCCACCCCAACTTTTGGGACGATTGCTTGCAGAAAGTTCATATCGTGGCCTTTCATTCCAAACAGCAGCTCGAGGCGTCCACATCTATAACTACGTTGTCAATTTTTCTTCCTCCTCCTCCTCATCACCATCAGCATAACACATCCCCCTCCTCCTCATGATCATCCACAGGACCGAAAAAGAATAGTAATTTTCATAAGAATATCATCTGCAATTATACTTTTGTTATTAATATTTCATCATTATTCAGTTTATCATAATAGATTTTGAAAATGACCGACCACTTGTCTACATCGATTTAGTATTTGGTATTAAACTTTTAAAGACAATATACCGAAGAAGAGAAAAACACATTTCAACTTCTGCATATAATAATGAATTAATTTAAAAAATTAATTTGAATGTTTTATCCACCTAATCAAAAACAAAAATTTATTTGATTGTTATGAATATTTATCCGCCAAAAAAAACGTCATGATGGAGATTTCAAGAAGACATTTGTAAAAGCATTCTATTTAATTTATTCTCAATAATTATTCACAGTAAATGTTACAATTGGTGATGGGAAAAATATCAATTAAAAGAACTCGTTACAAAGTTAAAATGCTTGGGGTAAAAAAGATCATAGTAATGTTTTATGTGCATGAAGCAATTAAACCTAAATCATGAATGGAGAACATTTTACATTAATCTCAACAACTTTCCAGCGGTTTCAGCGATATTGTAATACTCCGAAGTTTGTGATGGCTGTTTTTTCCAAAAGATTTTTTTTAATATGTCCCCGGGTTTCGTGAGAACTTTTCTTGCGTTCAATTCATTGGCCAAAAAACACAAGTTAACAATAATGCCGACTTAACTAAGCAAAAATGTAAATACCAATAAGTGTTTTTAACAGTTTTTACGTTTTTTACTTTTTATAAATTTTGCCTTAATGTAAAAGAGATACTTTGGGGAGCCAATCCCCTCCTTCACCTTTTTGTGCGAGTGTGTGTTGCATCCCAATTAATTTATTTTAAAATGACAAATAAACCAAATACAAAATTCAAAGTCGTGCATCGACACTTTAAAAATAACTACGAATACCTACACAATATCATAAACTATGAAGACAACTACCTATGGTGAAAAAGTAAAGGAGTGGTCCAAAAAGTGCAGCAATCTCTATCTGTCATGTGTGTGTGTGTGTGTGTGTGTGAGAGAGAGAGAGAGAGAGAGAGAGAGAGATTGCCTGGTAGACTACACACATGTACACATGTAGGCTGTAGGCATACAATTCAATTCGTTGCCATTTTATTATTATTAGTAGTATATCTTTATTAAAGTCCATAAAACATTGAAGCCAAAGAGGACTAAAACACCTTGATATTGCTGGGGGTAAATGGAGGGGTAGGGGGAGGGATATATGTACAACAGGTTTAACAAGAAAAATGGTATTTACAAAGACCTTACACAACACATACAATACACCAAAATACAAACAGGTAGCATTTTGTTCACTTATAACTTATACTTGATACTTATAAAAAATTAAACAATAAAAGAATTTAAAAAAAAAAATACAAAGGGACATAAAACCAAAAGGTAAGTCTATCATTACCTTATATCACATGCCCACCATCCACACACATTCACACCCTGAGTACAACACGAAAGCATTTACGCACACTTCAACCTCATCCTTTTTTAACTTCATTCCTTTTTTAACTTCATAGGATTTCAAGGACTTATGGTATATGAGGGGCCTACTAGCGCCAAAACCTGATAATTACAAATATCATGTGATAATTACAAGTATCATAGGATAATTATAAGTATCAATGGATCTACAACGAAGAATACAAATGTAATGAAATGTAAATTTATACGCCTAACCTTTTACAAGCCCTAGGCGTTTACAATGGCAAACATTAACACGTTCAGACATACAATACAATCTGACCAAACAAAGCAGTTGTGTAATATGAAGAGGAAAGTTTAGTGAGGAAGATGGAAGAGACGAGTTTTTAAAGAGGTTTTGAATGACTGCATAGAAGTGGAGTGACGGAGTGAATGAGGGAGTTTATTCCAGATAGATGGGGCCTGGTAGGAAAAGGTGCGCTGGCCATAGGTTTTGGTGCGTACTGTTGGGATTTTAAAAAGACGGGTATCTGCAGATGATAGTTGTTATTATTACGCGAAAATTGAAAATATCAGTTTTTGGCGCTAGGAAGGCGTGGCAAATACTGATATTAATTAATTAACGCTGTGGATTACTGGTATCTCTGTAAATTAGAACAGAACACGTCTTCATTTCAAATATCTCGTGAAACTGGCGACTCTGGGTTTTGACCCTAGTAGGCCGTCATACTTTTGGAGGTTCTCGTAATCACTCTGACGTTGGTAACACTAAAAAAAGATAAATAAAAGAAAATATCAATAAAACCTCACTAGTGCGAGTGAATATGGAACGCGGAAAGCGTCAAAGGTGAAAATGCACACGCAATTTATCTACGAGTCACATTAAAACTAGAAATGTAAAATATCCGGAAATACATTCTATGTACCTAAAATAAATTGACAAATAATTAACAGTGTAACCCTACTAGCCACCCACACCCTCTCCTGACTTCAACTTCCAAATTAAATGTTATAATAATTTATATTTACTACTCTGTCTTTACTTGGTGTCCAATAGAACAACAAGTGTACAGATAGTAGCACCAACAGTTTTTATTCGCAGTGATGAAAACTTAGCGCAGCTGTTAAAACTTAGCGTAGCCAGAGATATTAGCGTTAAAAAACTGGAAAAGAACCAAAACAAAGCGGTAGTGCAGATCTATATGGGGCGCCATGTGTCCATTTATTCTATGTGACCATTCTATACATAGAATAAATTCTATGCACATAGAAAGCATTCTATACACACAAAAAGCATTCATTAGTTGAAATTCCATTTATAAAAAAGAAACCAATATTGTAAGTCATAGAATAAAATTCTTTGTATAGAATAACATTCTATAATATAGTGTAAAATTCTATGTCCATAATACAATTCTATGTATAGAATGACATTTTATAATAGAGAATAATATTCTATGTATGTAATACAATTCTATATTATAGAATGCACTTGTATGCATAGAATTATATTCTATAACATAGAATGAATTCTATTACAAAGAATGAATTCTATAACATAGAATGAATTCTTTAAAATAAAATAAATTGCATGACATAGAATTATTTCTATACGCATAGAATTCATTCTATAACATAGAATGAATTCTTTAACATAAAATAAATTATATGACATAAAATGAATTCTATGTGCATAGAATAAATTGTATAACATAGAATGAATTCTATAATAAAGAATGAATTCTATATGCATAGAATGAATTTTATAGCATAGAATGAATTCTATGACATAGAATGAATTCTATGACATAGAATGAATTCTATAGGCATAGAATGAATAGTATAACATAGAATGAATAAGATGACATAGAATGAATTCTATGACATAGAATGAATTCTATGACATAGAATGAATTCTATAACATAGAATGAATTATATAGCATAGAATGAATTCTATGACATAGAATTTATTCTATAGCATAGAATGAATTTTATGTTACAGAATGAATTCTATGTCATAGAATTCATTCTATGCTATATAATTCATTCTATATTATAGAATTCAGTCTATGTCATAGAAATCATTCTATGTCATCTTATTCATTCTATGTTATACTATCCATTATATGCTATAGAATTCATTCTATGTCATAGAATTCATTCTATGTCATAGAATTCATTCTATGTTATACAATGAAATCAATATAAAAACTTTTTTTTAAATAGTAAAAACTGGGGCACTGTCAAGGTATAGAGAACATTTCGGGATATTGTGATGTTTTGAACATAGCACACTCGTGCAATAATGATTACAGAGCGATTTGTCACTGACATTCAGTTTAGAGTTGACGACATGCAGTGCTTCATCATTTGCGCTCGAAGTGGAAATCGATGAAAGGAAATGTTCTTTTCTTTGCAGAAAGGTTTTACGTCGGAGTTAGAGCATCCAAACACAGCACAGTACTTCACCATTTTCAAACTCGATCACGCTGTGTTATTCCCGCAGCACGAGGCCGCCACGCCTTTGTGCATAGCGCCCTGGGGGGCCGCTTGGGGTGAAATAGATTTTTTGCAATATTCAGCTTTAGGAACCTTTCATTTATTATGTCTCAGAGTTGTATAGCAATATTCGACCTTTAAATATATTAATTATTGCTTTTTATGAGTGTACAGTACGGTTATTTCTTCGGTATTGAGCGAAAAGAACTGATTATTTAATTAGATTTTGTCACTATAAACCCTTACAGAACCTCAGCACATTGTAATGAAAAAAGCAAGCACGCAGGGGCGGAGGGGGGGGGGGGGGAGGGTGTGACGTCAATTATTTTTATTGCTAAGCGATCTACTCACACTAATTATACTGTCGAAGTCGTCCGCATCAAGAAACCTAAATGCTTGTTCACGAAATTATGATGTCTGATAAAGCCGCAGAGCGCTTGGTACGTCAGCCATTTCTTCAGTTCTCGCGCGTGCAAGGCTCCACGTGTCCCTTTATACGTCACAGCCTCGCTTCACAAAGAATGACCTAGTTGCGCATAGAATGAGCATTCTATGTTATAGAATGAACATTCTATGTTATAGAATGGATTCTATGTTATAGCATGAACATTCTAAGTTATACAATGGATTCTATGTTATAGAATGAACATTCTATGTTATAGAATGAATTTTATGTTATAGAATGACCATTCTATGTTATAGAATGAACATTCTATGTTATAGAATGGATCCTATGTTATAGAATGAACATTCTATGTTATAGAATGAACATTCTATAACATAGAATGCATTCTATGTGCACCAAATGTTAAAAAACAATTCTATGAAAATAGAATGTATTCAGTGTTGCGAATAAAATCCATTTTATGTTAAAAAATGAATTTTATGTCATACAATTCTTGCTGTGTTATACAATTAATTCTATATACATATAATTCATTTCATTCACATAAAATTAAAAAACACAACTAATAAATTGTAACAAAATTTAGAATTTAAAAAAAGATATTGTATGACACATCACCACATCGCATCATCACCACATCGATCACATCATCACATCACATCACTGCATCACATTGCTTCATCACCATCATCGTGAAAACGCACCACCACATAAAATCACATCATATCAACAAATCATCACATCACATCAGCCGACATCACAGCAGCAGCACATCTTCACATTGCAGCAGACAGCACATATCATGGCATCAGTGAATCACATCACATAATCTAATCACCCCACCCCTCCCACCCATCACATTTGTGGTGCAGTGTGGTGTGATTTAGAGTGATGTAGTGTGGTGATGTGATGTGGTACTGTGTATGTATGTATCTGCAATACAGTTCTATTATGCCTTAAAAGCAGTGAATCAGACCACATCGTCACATAACCTAATCACTCCACCACACCTACCCATCACATTTGTGGTGCAGTGTGATGTAGAGTGATGTGGTGTGGTGATGGGATGTGGCAATGTGTATATCTCTCTGCAATACAGTCCCATGCCATAAAAAATGTTCTCTATACCTTGACAGTGCCCCAGTTTTTACTATTTTAAAAAAAGTGTATATATTGATTTCATTCTATAACATAGAATGAAGTCTATGACATAGAATGAATTCTATGACATAGAATGAATTCTATGACATAGAATGAATTCTATGACATAGAATGAATTCTATAGCATAGAATGAATAGTATAACATAGAATGAATAAGATGACATAGAATGAATTCTATGACATAGAATGAATTCTATAACATAGAATGAATTCTATAGCAAAGAATGAATTCTATGACATAGAATTTATTCTATAGCATAGAATGAATTCTATAGCATAGAATGAATTCTATGACATAGGATTCATTCTGTAACATAGAATTCATTCTATGCTATAGAATAAATTCTATGTCATAGAATTCATTCTATGCTATAGAATTCATTCTATGTTATAGAATTCATTCTATGCTATAGAATAAATTCTATGTCATAGAATTCATTCAACGATTCAACGATTCAACGATTCAACGAAGTTTATTGGCCAAATTGACATAAAACATGCACATGGAATATGTTGCGATGTGGCAGTAACATTCATAAAACATACATGCAAACACACGTTTACCAGCTAATAAAATACTGATCAAGCGTGCACACATACACACGCAAACAACAAATAGTAAAAATAAACAAGCGTGACGTCAGTTACCGCATTATGAATTTGACATTATAAGAAATTTAAAGCGAGAGCAGCCTCTGGAAAAAAAGAATATCTAAAGCGGTTGGTTCTGGTTTTGAGGGCTCTGAAGCGCCTGCCGGACGGGAGGAGCTCGAAAAGATGGCCGGCTGGGTGTGAGGGGTCAGCTGTGATGTTTCTAGCTCTACGGACCAAGCGCGTGTTGTAGATCGAGGCGACAGATGGAAGTTCGCACCCGATAACTCTGGACGCGTGTTTTACGATGCGCTCAAGTTGCACTTTCTCCTCATCAGTGGCACCACCAAACCAGGTAGTGATGCCAAAGCAGAGGATGCTTTCGATCACTGCGCGATAGAACTGCGTCAGGACTTTTGCAGGCAACCTGAACTTCTTGAGTTGTCTCAAGAAGTGCAGGCGCTGTTGGCACTTTTTGATGATGGGGGTGGTGTTGTTTCCCCATGACAAGTCGTTCGAAATGACTGTGCCTAAAAATTTGAACTCTTCGACTTGTTCAACACTTTCATCGTTGATCACAAGTGGTGAAAGTGGATCTTTAATTCTCCGAAAATCGACAATCATTTCTTTTGTTTTTGAAACGTTGAGCTCGAGGTTGTTCTCTGAGCACCAGTCAACCAACCGTTCGACCTCATCCCGATAGGCGGTCTCGTCGTCTTTGCTAATCAGGCCCTCAATGGTGGTGTCATCAGAAAATTTAATGACATGAACGGATGGAACATGTGACACACAATCATTTGTGAACAATGTAAAGAGAAGAGGGGAAAGGACACAACCCTGAGGTGCTCCAGTGTTCAAAACCCTGGAGTCAGACAACATCTTGCCCACCCTGACGACCTGGGGGCGATCCAGCAAAAAGTCTAAAAGCCAATGGCACACAGAAGGATGGACATTTAAAGTTAAAAGTTTATCAAACAGCTTGTGGGGTATGATGGTATTAAAAGCGGAACTAAAATCCACAAAGAGCAGTCTAGCGTACGTACGTGTCTGCTCCAGATGCTGCAGTACGTGGTGAAGGCCCAGAGCGACTGCGTCCTCCACTGACCTGTTTGCACTATAGGCGAATTGGAGTGGATCACGTAGGTGACCCGTGCATGCCTTCAGGTAGGTGAGGACGAGTCGCTCAAAGACCTTCATCACAACTGAGGTCAAGGCCACAGGCCTGTAATCATTCAGTTGGGACACCTTGGGCTTCTTGGGGATGGGTACAACAACTGAGGACTTGAAACATCGGGGGACAGTATGTTGTTGAAGGGAAATGTTAAAAATGTCTGTAAAGACGGGGGCCAGCTGGTCAGCGCAAGTGCGCAGGGCAGAGGTGGAGACTCCATCTGGACCTGGCGCCTTCCTCGTGTTCTGCTTCTGGAACAGGCGCCTCACCTCAGTTTCCTGAATGGTGAAAGGCGGGGTTAGAAGCGAAGGGTCGACAGGCAGAGGGGGGCGGAAGCCAGGGGTGGGATTCTTATCATCAAACCTGCAGTAGAACTCATTAAGTTCATCCGGCAGGCTAGGGTCAACATCACTGGACATAGAGGGCTTAGATTTATAGTGCGTGACGCGCTGAAGGCCCTGCCAGACTTCGCGCGTGTTATTGGAGGCAAACTGCTCTTCCAACTTATTCCTGTACTGCGCTTTCGCTCTACAGATCTCGCGGCGCACGTCTGACTTGGCTTTTTTGTAGGCATTTACATCCCCTGACTTAAATGCATCATTCTTAGCATTCAGCTTATTCCTTACAGATTTATTGAACCAGGGATTCTGATTGCCATACACACGCACAGTTTTATTGGGCACACACACATCCTCACAGAAACTGATATAAGATGTCACAGCATCAGTGTACTCATCAATGCTAGAGCATGCACCCTTGAAAACGTCCCAGTCTGTACATTCCAGACACCCCTGTAGTGTCTCCACTGCATCGTGTGACCACTTTTTTACAGTCCTAGTCACAGGCTTTACGGCCTTCAGTTTCTGTGTGTAGGTGGGGGTGAGGAGCAACATAGCATGGTCCGACTCGCCTAGAGGGGCGCGGGGCGTGGCCCGGTAGGCCTGCTTGATGGTAGTGTAGCAATGATCGAGGATGTTGTTTTTGCGTGTGGGACAGTCCACATGTTGGTAGTACCTAGGCAGAGTCTTGCGAAGATTTGTTTGATTAAAATCGCCTAACACAATGACAGTGCTATTTGGAAAAGCGATTTCAGCCGCCTGTACCTGTCTCGTGAGTTCATTGATAGCGTCCAAAGGTTTGGCCTCAGGTGGAATGTAGACGGCGACGAGCACGATGGAAGAAAACTCGCGAGGCGAGTAGAAAGGCCTACAATTAATTGTGAGATGTTCTAACACAGGTGTACAGCCTTGCGACACAAGAATGAATATGTCATAGAATTCATTCTATGCTATAAAATTCATTCTATGCATATAGAATTCATTCTTTATTATAGAATTCATTCTATGTTATACAATTTATTCTATGCACATAGAATTCATTTTATGTCATATAATTTATTTTATGTTAAAGAATTCATTCTATGTTATAGAATGAATTGTATGCACATAGAATAAATTCTATGTTATAGAATTCATTCTTTGTAATAGAATTCATTCTATGTTATAGAATACAATTCTATGCATACAAGTGCATTCTATAATATAGAATTGTATTACATACATAGAATCTTATTCTCTATTATAAAATTTTATTCTATACATAGAATTGTATTATGGACATAGAATTTTACACTATATTATAGAATGTTATTCTATACAAAGAATTTTATTCTATGACTTACAATATTGGTTTCTTTTTTATAAATGGAATTTCAACTAATGAATGCTTTTTGTGTGCATAGAATGCTTTCTATGTGCATAGAATTTATTCTATGTATAGAATAGTCACATAGAATAAATGGACACATGGCGCCCCATAGATCTAGGCCTAAATAGTTCTAGATGACGAAAGTCAGCTATGACGTATTGCTCAGTGATGTAAACTAAATCTTATAAAAATAGATCCAGACTTCCAGATAACTAAACACACAGTCCGAACTACATTCTCCTTAGAGAAATGATAAATAAACCTACTCCGCTACGAGGCAGGGGAGATCGTATTATCGAGGGTTACATGGAAAATTATATTGTTTTTGGTACATAGAACATAGTTCCGGACATTTCCCATCCTAGTTTTAATGTGACTCGTAGCTAAAAGCGTGTGCAATTGCGTGTGCATTTGTGTTTGCGCAGTTTTGGACCAGTCAGCTACTAGATGGGTGTGCAATTGCGTGCGCATTATCAGCAATTGCATGCGCATTTGACGCTTTCCGCGTTCCATACTAAACACACTCCAGTATACCAAACGCACGGCATACATACACATACAACAAACACATAGTTACGCATCTATTTCTTGCTGTTTCGCAACTAGGTTTGTTGAGATCCCCTGATGACGGCGGTCATGCCGTGTCGATAACACAGGCGCGAAAACCGCACATGTTTGTTGTTTTTTTAATTAAAGAAAAACACCCATATTGCATTCTTTTTCTCAACCTAAGTTCAGAGAGAGAGAGAGAGAGAGAGAGAGAGAGAGAGAGAGAGAGAGAGAGAGAGAGAGAGAGAGAGAGAGAGAGAGATTTTCAAGATTTCAAGATTTTATTCAAATATAAGGCCTATGCCCCTGAGAGAGAGAGAGAGCAAAAACAACCTCATCACTCCTACCTTCACACTCTATATTTTCCTCAGTGCAATAACCTAAAATAATGAGTATTGAACTAAATCAGTGAAGCTGTGTGGTGGATCTTTTCTGTAATGTTGATAAGAGACTGGGACGCTTGCTGTCATTCCTAACCTTGTACTCTATATTCGAGTTCTTTTTCATGTTACAGCTAGGAAATAGTGTAATGTCAAGCCTCTGTACCAGCTCTTCAAGTTCTCGTTCCTCTCCAGCCAATCCATCAATGTCATCCGCAAAACGGAGGCTGGAGATTTCTCTAACCTCTACGCGGACTGTGCCTTCGTGATCTGCAAGGGCATCTAATATGATGCGCTCTAGGAAGATGTTGAAGAGTATTGGAGAGAGTTAGCATCCTTGGCGCACGCCGATTGTTGGTCTTCATCATTTCCCGATGGCGCTGTTGTGGAGGACTGCACTGGTGGCCTTGTCACACAGGCTTTTGATGACTTCAATAATGATAGGGCTGATGTACACTCTCATGGTTGTCCACAGACCTTCATGCCAAGCTCAGTCAAACGCTTTCTTTAAGTCTACAAACACAATGTTACGTTTGCGACGCGCACGATGGTGCGTGTGAAACGCGCGCGATAGATCTGATCGTTTTATTTTGCAAAGCATTCAATAACGGAGTGGATTTACCTTTGATTTGATTTTGCATTGTTGTTAGAAGAAGCTTTGTATAACGTTGATAATTTTCGTTGGTCGATATTATTGGAGAATTCTCTAGAGTTGCTTGTTTACTATCATCGAAGAATCTAGAAAGATCCACTATAAGCTGAGAGCTTCTTTTATGATGAATAATGTTGTATGACGTAAGACAGTGATGACGAAGTTTATTCCGACTGGTTGTAATGTGTCACGCTCGAACATTCTGACGTTATCTGGGGTCTAGAAAAAACTATATAATTGATGCACTGTGTAGAGTTGTGAGGGTGAAAAAGTGAAAAAGCGATTGTATGCAGTTGTTGATGTACGCTGAATAAAATTGGAAAACTTCATACGACGACTCTGCCTTGTTGCTGAGTGAACGGGTTGCGTGGATAAACGAGTCCGAGTTACACTTATCAGGATTTCAGCATTGGGGCTGAATCAACTACTGATAAAAACAAAACCAACATCGAGTGTAACACACATGATATAGATGTTGTTGGTGCTGTAGGTATTTCTCACAGATTATTCTGAAAAAATTAAATAGGTTTGGCATAATTTGGACATTTCTGTGAATAAAATTTTCGAAAACGTTCTCATTAAAAAAACAAAAACCCACACACTTATTTATAATTAAAAAGTGGTAACATTTTATTGGTCCACCCTGTACTTGAAGAAATTCCTCCCAGAAGTGCAACAGTCATTGAATAGTTTTCCGTAAAATCGGTTGTCTATTTCACGAATTTGTCAACTTTGAAAGGTCTTTTAACTATTTCGGCAACAGCCTGCCGACTTCGCGTTATCTGCAAGCGATTGCCAATTTCAAAAATTTGGCAATTTCACGATTTTGTTACATCTACATTTTTGATTTCCAGTTAAATACTTCATTCTTCCTTTTCTTTTCTCTCTCAATCGTTTGTAATTAATTATTATCTATCGCCGGTGGGAGTGCCGGGGGTTTCAGTATAAATACTATCTTCTTCTTCGCTAGACCAGTCACCTACCCTTTTTCTTAAAAGCTCTTCCGGGACAAAACTCCTCATTTGTTTGTGAGGTCTGTTGGATCAGCTTGGGAATATTTAACGCTTTCTGCCAAATGGTCACAGGGACTTCCTATGATTTTATTATTTGGCAATGTAGGCATTTTATATTATGTGTTTTGTTGATATTATATAATAATTAATGATGTTTGTATTCTATTTTGTTTTTGTAAATGGGCGTTCGATAAATTAGAGTATAGCATCAGCGTCCCATGCGTGGGATGTCTTTATTGTAAAGTGACCGGCTGGTAGAGTGCCTTCAGTGTTGCCACTAGGGTTGTCTCGGCAGATCTTTTATGCGGATCAGGGTTGAGTCCTCTTTCAGCGAAGTTGTGGTCTTGATTTTGTGGTGCTGATTCGGCTCTTCGCAGTCCGCTGGACCCTGTAAGCAATGAATAACTAACTAACTAATTATTACTTGTTTTTCTACATATTCCATTTAATTATTCACTAATTTTTTTGGTTAGTTAGTTAATTATTCTTTGCTTACGGGGTCCAGCGGACTGCAAATTAAACTTTAAAGACAATATAAAGAAGAAAAGGAAACACATTTCCGTTTTTCCTATATGCTAATACAATGACTATTTTACTGCTATTTCCAGCCATTCAGGGTTTAAATTATGGTTGTTTCTGTGATTTATAGATCCTGTGGCCACCGCTTTGCTTTCAAAATCAGAGCATAAAATATATCGTCTGCCAACATGCATTGACTAGAAATGAGCGTGCAAAGGTGGTGGTAAATTAATCGTCCGATTTAATCTACACGAATTTGTTATACTAATATTATTAGGAACCAGAGGCAAGGTCGTGATTATGGACATGACATTTTCATGAACTCTTGCGCCCAACAAGATGTAATAATTAATTTTTAAAATAAATATTTAATCCACCTAATCCAAACAACAAGTAATCATTATTTTTATTATTATGAATATTTATTGGCCTAATCCAAACAATAGCTGTGGTCGCTCACGTCCTTCATCATGAAGGAGCCATGATATATTTGAACAGACTCCACCTCCTCAAGTTTCTCTCCGTTTAGGGTGATGTTGGTATTGGTACTGGTTTCCAGGTCGTTGTTTGCCACCACCTTGTCAAAATGATACACACTGGCCTTCATCCATATAGTATTGGTATATTTAGGATTCTTTTTCAAATAGTAGATGCAGTATAAAGAAAGAAGAAGAAGAAGAAGAAGAAGAAGAAGAAGAAGAAGAAGAAGAAGAAGAAGAAGAAAAAGAAGAAGAAGAAGAAGAAGAAGAAGAAGAAGAAGAAGAAGAAGAAGAAGAAGAAGAAGAAGAGGAAGAAGAAGAGGAAGAAGAAGAAAAATAAGAATACAATTTATGACACATTATTGCCCCTTTTATCGGGAAGAAGAAGAAAACAAACAAAACATTTCTTGTTTCAATGTACAACAGAAGAGAGAGGGAGGGGTTGGAGAGAGAGAGATAGAGAGAGAGAATGTGTGTGTGTGTGTGTGTGTGTGTGTGAGAGAGAGAGAGAGAGAGAGAGAGAGAGAGAGAGAGAGAGAGAGAGAGATTAGTTAGTTATTCATTGTTTTTAGGGCCCAGCGGACTGCAAAGAGCCGAATCCTATCCTATCCTATCCCGTAACTCGAAAGTTGTTGGGTCACCACATATGATCGTTTAACCAGCGTACTCCATCTTTCTCTGTCCTCAGCAACCCCCATGGCTTCGCTCAGGTGTCAAGTCAATCCATTCTCGAATGTTGTCCTCCCAACTCCGTATAAAAGATCTGCTGAAACAACCCTAGTGGTAACACTGAAAGCACACCACCAGCCGCGTCACTTTACAATAAAGGTCTCCCACTGAGGGGACGATGAGGCTATGCTCTAATTGATCAAATCCCCGTTTACAAAAACAAAATAAAATTTAAATATCATTATAAAATATTAACAAAACACATACATATAAAATGCCTACATTGCTAAATAATAATATCATAGGAAGACCTAGTGACCATTTGGTTCAAAGCGTCCAATATTCCCAAGCTGACACAACAGTCCTCATATTCACATGAGGAGTTTTGGAAGTTTTCAGGAAAAAAGATAGGTGACTTGTCTAGCGAAGTAGAGTAGATTGATAGAACAGAATAGGAATGAAAAAGAACAACGGAGAAAGACAGCAGGATTTGGGAATGTAAAACACTAAATTTCCTGTTTGTTTGTTATTAGATTAACGTCCCCGGACACATTTGCGTATAGAGGACTAACTAAATTTCTTCAAAGTGGGGATACTATTTATACAGAACCCCCAGGCACCCCTCAAAAGAGGGGGGGGGGTGGCCTTTATTGTGATGTGACTGGCTGGTGGAGTGCCATCAGTGTTACCACTAGGGTTGTTTCAGTAGATCTTTTATACGGATCAGGGGTGAGTCCTCTTTCAACCAAGTCGTGGTCCTGATTCGGCTCTTTGCAGTCAGCTGGACCCTATAACAATGACTAATTAACTAAATTGGGATGACCTTGACCTTCACATGACCTCTGGCTCAAGTAAGATATAGAACCATTCCAATGCTGGTTTGTTGGTTGCTTTATTAGCGTATTCTTCATCAAAACGATAAGACGCTTCAGTAGATCTTTTATACGGATCAGGGGTGAGTCCTCTTTCAACGAAGTCGTGGTCCTGATTCGGCTCTTTGCAGTCAGCTGGACCCTATAACAATGACTAATTAACTAAATTGGGATGACCTTGACCTTCACATGACCTCTGGCTCAAGTAAGATATAGAACCATTCCAATGCTGGTTTGTTGGTTGCTTTATTAGCGTATTCTTCATCAAAACGATAAGACGCACGCAAACACGCACACACAAACACACACACACACACGCACACACAACCGTGTAAAAACGCCGTTGTTATAACTTTCAGGAACGCCACATATGTTATTGCGACATTTTTTAAAATTTGTCCATTTTTTGAAGCTAACCCAAACCCTAATTCTAACCCAAACCCTAACCCTTAACCTAACCCTAAGCTTAACACAGCCCTAACCCTAACGGAACACTGTTGTGACGTCAAAATAACGGGGCCGTCAAAAGAGCGTAGGTAGAGTATAAAGAGTGTGTAACAATAACAACACAGTGCATAGCTTCAAATATTTAGGAGCCATTGTATCAATGGGTCCCGACAGGAAGTCCTCTCCAGGATCGCACAAACAACTGCTGCCCTGACAAGGTTGAAGCCCATTTGGAAAGACAGGACCATCAGTCTACATTCCAAAGTAAGACTGCTGCGCTCCCTTGTCATCTATATCTTCCTATATGCTTGCGAAGCATGGACCCTCACAGCAGATCTCCAACGAAGAATACAAAGCATGGAGATGAGGTGCTACAGAAGACTTCTGGGCATTTCCTATACCCAACACATCACCAACGACGAAGTCCGACAGACCATCACACAAGCCATTGGACAACACGATGACCTGCTCACAGTGGTGAAGAAACGGAAACTCCGATGGTATGGCCACGTCACCAGATCATCAGGCCTTGCAAAGACTATTCTGCAAGGCACAGTGCAAGGAGGTAGAAGAACAGGGAGACCCAAAAAGAGGTGGGAGGACAACATTCGAGAATGGACTGGTTGGACACTGAGCGAAGCCATCAGGGCTGCTGAGGACAGAGAAAGATGGAGTATGCTGTGGTGCCCCTACGACCTTCGGGTTACGGGACAGGATAGGGATAGGATAGGAACAATAACGGCGTTTCTACGTCGCCACACACACACACACACACACACACACACACATCCACGCACACCCCACCCCCCCCCCCACACACATACACACACATGCATACATACATAGAGCAACAAGAACAACAACAAAAAACCTAATGAAATAAACGGAGCTACTGGAGAATCAATAAAAGCTTTAGCTAAAGCTAACATCAAAGTTTATATTATCAATAGAACTCATAGTTTGTAAATTAGTTAGTCATTGTTTATAGGGTCCAGCGGACTGCAAAGAGCCGAATGAGGACCACAACTTGGTTGAAAACTGTATAAAACAACTGCTGAAACAACCCTAATGGTAACACTGAACGCACTCCACCAGCCGGTCACTTTACAATAAAGGCTTCCCCTTTACATTGCATTACATGATTATTGCTTTAGGTCCAGCGGACTCTTCCGAGCCAAATCAGGACCAATATAGCCGAATCAGGACCACAAAATCAAGACCACAACTTCGCTGTAAGAGGACTCGCCCCTGATCCGCATAAAAGATCTGCCGAAACAACCCTAGTGGCAACACTGAAGGCACTCCACCAGCCGGTCACTTTACAATAAAGACATCCCACGCAGGGTACGCTGAGGCTATACTGTAATTTAACGAACCCCCGTTTACAAAAACAAAATAGAATATAAACATCATTATAAAATATCAACAAAACACATACATATAAAATGCCTACATTGCCAAATAATAACTTCATAGGAAGCCCTAGTGACCACCTGGCAGAAAGCGTACAATATATCCAAGCTGATCCAACAGACCTCACACACAAATGAGGAGTTTTGTCCCAGAACAGTTTTCAAGAAAAAATGTAGGTAAGAAGGTAGGATAGTAGATTGATAGAACAGAGTAGAAATGAGAAAGAACAAAGGAGACAGACAGCGACAGTGGGAATTTAAAGCATTAAATTTCCAGAAAGTGGGGATACTATTTATACTGTAACCCGGTACAACTTTTTGTACGAAATATTCTGTCTTTTCCATTGTAATTTGCAGGTCAAAATAAACACCAAAAAATGTACCCTCTTTCACATACTCGAGTTCTTCGTTTTGAGTTTGTAATTTTGGAAGTTGTCTAGGGTCCTGGCCATGATTGAATAGCACCAAGTTTGTTTTTTCTTTGAACAAATCAAGACCATTTTTATTCCTATAATGACCGATATTATTAATGTCTCCTGGGTATATTTCCGCCATATGTTTTATTTCGTACAAAGATGTTTTATGTTTCAAAATTTATGTTCATCCGTATTGCTATGTTATCTTTGCATTGAACAAGTGGCGCTTTCTTACTCACTGCTCGTGGCAAATCATAAATTAATATATTAAATTAAATCAGCGAGACTATTAATCCTTACGGAATTCCAATGTTAGATTTATAGCTAGACAAAAATGAATTCCCCACTTTTAACTGTATATTTCTATCTTTTAAAAACGTGCCAATATAATTATACATACGACCTGATAAACCAATTGATTTTAGTGTGTATAATAATCGTGCGTGCCAGACCAAATCGTATTGATGATATAAAACAACTGTTGCTAACCCGCCCTTTCTTTTTGCAAATTGCCTTTTAATATGAGTTGTGATTTTTACTAAATGGTCTACTGTTGACATTCCTTTTTGAAATCCAGCCTGATTAAGAAGCATAATTTTATGTTTCATACAATAATAAGACATCCTTTCTAACATTATAATCTGTTCCCTTACTTCACATATAGGGGACGTTAAAGCTATTGATCTTAACTTGAAGTAACTGACCGGGGCTTACCTGATTTTAGAATAGGAATTTACTACAGAAGATTTCTCAACATCAGGAATAGAGCCCTGAATCCAGCATTTGTTAATAATAATAATAATATGTACATTTTTTACCCACTTATCATGGAGATGCAATAGTAAGTTATATTATGTATCATCTAATTCTACAGCAGTTAGTTATCTAATTCATTGCTTACAGGGTCCAGTGGAATCAGGACCACAAAATCAAGACCACAACTTGGTTTAAAGAGGACTCACCCCTGATTAGCATAAAAGATCTGCTGAAACAACCCCAATGGTAACACTGAATGCATTCCACCAGCCGGTCACTTTACAATAAAGGCATCCCAAGCAGGGGACGCTGAGGCTATACTCTAATTTATCGAATCCCCGTTTACAAGTTAGTTAGTTATTCATTGCTTACAGGGTCCAGCGTACTGAAAAGAGCCGAATCAGGACCACAAAATCAGAACCACAACTTGGTTGAAAGATGACTCACCCCTGATCCATATAAAAGATCTCCTGAAACAACCCTAGTGGTAACACTGAAGGCACTCCACCAGCCGGTCACTTTACAATAAAGACATCCCAAGCAGGGGGCGCTGAGGCTATACTCTAATTTAAAGAACTCCCGTTTACAAAAACAAAATAGAATCCAAGCATCTGAGCGAGACACTCCTATCAATTGTGTTCTACAGAAACTTGTCGTCTCCCCTAAATTTTTTTTTTTTTTTTTTTTCAGAATAGATTTGCCGAGCCTAAAATTTTTACACTACATCAGGCATACAGCTGAAATCTGACCTCATTCTCTCAATGAGCAGCTCCGACTTAATTTTGCTGGGCAAGTGATAGTTAGTCATTTATTATAGGGTCCAGCGGACTGCAAAGAGCCGAATCAGGACCACTACTTGGTTGGAAGAGGACTCACCCCTGATCAGCATAAAAGATCTGCTGAAACAATCCAAATGGTAACACTGAAGGCACTTCACCAGCCGGTCACTTTACAATAAAGACATCCCATGCAGGGGACGCCTAGACTGTACTCTAATTTATCGAAACCCCGTTTACGTAAAACAAAATAGAATATTAACATCATTATAAAATAGTAGCAAAATCCACAAGTCTAAGTAAGACTACTGCGCTACCTTGTCATCTCCATCTTCCTATATGCTTGCGAAGCATTGACCCTCACAGCAGATCTACAACGAAGAATACAAAGCATGGAGATGAGGTGCTACAGAAGACTTCTGGGCATTTCCTATACCCAACACATCACCAACGACGAAGTCCGACAGACCATCACACAAGCCATTGGACAACACGATGACCTGCTCATAGTGGTGAAGAAACGGAAACTCCGATGGTATGGCCACGTCACCAGATCATCAGGCCTTGCAAAGACCATTCTTCAAGGCACAGTGCAAGGAGGTAGAAGAAGAGGGAGACCGAAAAACAGGTGGGATGACAACATTCGAGAATGGACTGGTTTGACACTGAGCGAAGCCATCAAGGCTGCTGAGGACAGAGAAAGATGGAGTATGCTGGTTAAACGATCATCTGTGGTGCCCCTACGACATCCGGGTTACGGGACAGGATAGGATAGGATAGGCCTACATTGTTAAATAATAATAAAAAGCCCTAGTGACCATTTGGCAGAAAGCGTCCAATATCCCCAAGCTGACCCAACAGACCCCATCCACAAATGAGGAGTTTTGGGAGAGATTTCAAGAAAATAGGTAGGTGACTGTTGTAGCATTACATTACAGTACATGATAATTGCTTTAGGTCTAGCGGACGCTTACGAGCCAAATCAGGACCAGTATAGCCGAATCAAGACCACAACTTCGCTGAAAGAGGACTCGCCCCTGATCCGCATAAAAGATCTGCCGAAACAACCCTAGTGGTAACACTGAAGGCACTCCACCAGACTGTCACTTTAAAATAAAGACATCCCACGCAGGGGACGCTGAGGCTATACTCTAATTTATCGAACCCCCGTTTACAAAAACAAAATAGAATATAAACACAATTATAAAATATTAACAAAACACATACATATAAAATGCCTACATTGCCTAATAATAACATCATAGGAAGCCCCAGTAACCACCTGGCAGAAAGCGTCCAATATTTCCAACCTGATCCAACAGACCTCACACACAAATGAGGAGTTTTGTCCTGGAAGAGTTCAAGAAAAAAGGTAGGTGACTGGTCTAGCGAAGAAGAAGATAGTAGGCCTATAGTAGATTGATAGAACAGAATAGGAATGAGAAAGAACAAAGGAGAAAGACAGCGACAGTGAGAATTTAAAGCACTAAATTTCCAGAAGGTGGAGATACTCTTTATACTGAAACCCCCGGCACCTCCACGGGAGCGGAAGGGAGGGCGGGGGGTGGGGAGGGAGGGGTTAGGCTACTGGTCTAGCAAAGATAGTACATTAATAGAACAGAATAGGAACGAGAAAGAACAAATGAGAACGGCAGAAACAGTGGTCATTTAAAACACTCAATTGGCACAAAGTGGGGATACTATTTATACAGAAAACCCTGGCACCCCAAAGGGGGTGGCAAGTGACAGTGATCCATAAATTTTATCATCAACAGCAAAAACAATCTGGTATAGTAGTTCATAGGATTACTCAGTGTCAGCAAAATCTACCTGTTAGTATATCTTTTATCCACAAAGTGGCGTTGAGAATGTCATTTTAGTTTGTTTTTTTCTCTCCATTGTGCTGTTATAATTGTTCCTCTTATTATTCTGTTCTTCAAAAGTAAAAATAATACATAATTTAGATACTGATCTTCATTCGTCCTTAATGCATTAATACTATAACTACTTGGGCACTAAAGTATATGGAATGGGAGATCAAAAGCTAAATACATTCTGAAATTATGATCCTGTATTTCAATTTATTTATGCAGAGGTATTACAGCAATGGGCACTGTGGTCTAATGGTAGTGCTTCGGCTTGTGGATCTGAAGGTCCCGGGTTCGAGCCCTGGCCGGGCCATTGTGTTGTGTCCCTGGGAAAGACACTTTACTCCTGTTTTCCTACTCCTTCGGATGAGAGTATAAACCGAGGTCTAGTCTGTGTCGCATACATTCCATCATAACGGACTTTAAAGATCCTGACGCTCATGTCCTAGACGGGTGAGTGCCGGTAACAAGAACACACCCAGCATGCACTTGGTCCTTCTCCCCCATCCCGGGCTGCCCAGTATTGTGCTCATATGTCCGTGCGTCAGACCATGCGCCCAAAGGCTGCGGGTGGGCGTCTCGGGCGGTTTGAGTTAGATCCTGTATCGGCCAGCGCTTTGAACTCGTTGGGAAAAAGCGCTATATAAATATCCTTATCTATCTATCTAAAAGGCGATTTGTCATTTGATATGTAGATATATGAGGCAGATTTCTGTATTGTTAATGAGCTGTACCATTAATCCTATCACCTTTTGATTTTTCATTCCTGTAGCCAGACTTTAACGTGTCTTTAACTAAGAAGTTTTTCAACAAGAATTTTGTAATCAGACCATACATTTTTTAATGAAGGAATGGAAATAATGATTTGTCATTTGACATGTAATCGTAAATACACAAGGTAGATTTGTTTTGTATTGCATGCAAAAATCATCTCCTCATTCTAATCAACTTTGATTTGTTATCCAAGTGCGAGTGGATGGAGGTGAATGGTTAGCAAGATGTTGAATTGATCAAGAAGTTCACACAGTACTATCCAAACTATAAAATATTTTAATAAAGAAATTGGAGGCGTGAGAATTATAATTAATTAATTAATTAATTATAATAACAACAGCAACAACAACAACAACAATAATAATAATAATAATAATAATAATAATAATAATAATAATAATAATAATAATAATAATAATAATAAATAGATTTAAAATTTTAAAAATAAAATAAATTTACAACACACACACAGAAACACTGACAAAATTCAAATTGAAAGACCACATGAATATAGACATTTTAAAACCACATTATCATGCCTGTTCATAAACACAGATTTATTGGTAGCTATGTCAAAATGTATACAGTAATAACACGCCCTCAAAAACATGTTATAAAATTTGAAAAAAGATGGCAAGCCATTCAAGTGTATTTTCAGACACTCAAACACATAACCTAAATATCAGCATTTTCAAAAGTGTTAATTTTGTTGGTGTTGTTGTGACTCCGCTTTATGCCAACAATGCAAAAAACATACTATAGTAGTTTAAGTACCTGCACAGTGAACAGTAATTTTCCATCACTTTAGTTAAGGTAAACAGTGGTTTTTGAACAAACTAGAAGGGCAAAGCCCATATGATTCACATGCTCTTTATAAAACGCGCAATATTTAACATGAAAATTAGTGCCCAGAAAAAACAAAATGAAATGGTGGCATTAAAATGCAAATTAATACCGACTTTGATCTTTCTATGCTCTTGACCTTGAGATGACCCTGACCTCCGGGTACATCACATTACATGATTATTGCTTTAGGTCCAGCGGACTCTTCCGAGCGCCTCCGGCTCCAAATACACTCACATACTATCAAATAAAGTACAGCAAAAGTATTATACAAAAAACCCAAACTGTGACCTTGGTATGACCTTGACCTTCAGTGACCTTGACATTGGGATGATCTTGACATTCACTTGACTTCTTATGAAGGTCTGATCAAATAACCCAATACTGTTGCATATTATGGGTTAAATAAACAGCCATTCCAATCTATTTTTTGTTTTTTTTTGCAAGGCCTAAAATGACCTTGACCTTCAAGGTCAACACAAAAATGGAACACATATGAAAGATCAATCTACCATCTCTAAATACAACAAGTTTGGACTTTATATCTCATAGTTTAGGGTCAAGGTCACTTCAAAGTACCTAGACTAACTTTGGATAGCTCCAGTTGAGCGAGGTTTACCACATTTATACAGTATGTGTCTCAGTGATATCTATCATGCATCAAAGAATCATAAGTCAGACCTGTTCACCCCTACCAATGCCAGTCAGGAGTAAGCAGACTGTCTGTCAGGAGTTTCATCTGTCTGTCAGGAGTACAGTACTGGAATACATTTTTTGAGAGATTGAGAAAACAGAAAACAAAAAGACAGTTAAATTTACTACAAAACACACCAAAAAGTAAATTTGAAAAAGCATTCACTTATTTATTGCTTTAGCAATAAACGAGCTTATTGTGCGTTGGTTAGCCTGCTCTTGTTGCAAATGCTTGTGTCTACCACAGTTCACGTGCCTTTCAATGTAATTTCTACCGCCGTGCGCAACGCTGAAGTAAAGTTTGCAAATTTTGCAGTAAGCATAGTTTTCAGACCTTGCGGAGCTCGTTAAGCACTTATACAGTTCTGAATAAGAAGCATTCCACTTCTGTGTATGAAGCATCTTCTTTTTGGGTGGTGTTTGTCCACCATCTTCTGCGTTTTTTCTTTTCGGCATCGCGAACAGACTGGTCACTTCGAAAACATGCACAAATGCTCGATCACACACGAAACAAAGTGCGAGAGCCGGAAATCGAAACTTGTACAGGAAATTCCAGTTTTTGTCTTATTACGGAAAACTTACGAAACAAAAAAAAGAGCGTCTTACTACCGAAAAAAGTAAAAAAAAAATTTTTTTTCATCGCTCGCGTTTGAAATTGGAGTTTTTGTTCTCAAAACGGATAAGCGGATTTTTACAGTCAAAACGGAGTAAATCCGGTCAAACCGGAGGAGTGAACAGCTCTGAATTAAGTTCAATATTAATAACCTAGAAAAAAAAATTGAAATTTTGCGAACAATTTTCATTTTTTGACTAACATTTGTCGACCCTGGACCTAGACCTAGACCTTGAAATGAAGTTATTAATTCACTAGTCATTTATGACCTCTCATGGGTGTCCACCATCTTGTCAAGTTTGGTTGTACTAGTTGAAAAAAATAGGTTCTGAGATTTTAATCCACTTGCAAGTTTTGCACAGACAGATGATGGACACAGATGAAGGATGGAAATTTTTGAAAAAAAAAAAAAAACGTTTTTTGGACTATTTAGGACTTGTCTCGCATAGATTTGCCAAAATTTGGATATTGTTTTTTGTGGGGTGAGTACATAGTTTTGCATTGCTATGCATGTGAGTCAAAAAGTACAATTGGAAGCAATTGACCGATTGATTGCTATTGAAGGATGGCCCATGATTTGAAGTACCTGTATACCAAAACTCTACAAAATCGCTTCGGCCATTTTGTTTTAGATATTGAGCAAAATGTGCTTAGCAACAAAATGACTCCAGGGACCTTGACCTTAGAGGTAGAATAAATATGATGGTGCGGGAGGCAGGCCACTGAGCTAGATAATGTTCCTATGAAGTTTGATCAAAGTCTGTTCAGTGGTTCTTGAGATAGGGCTTCCGACAGGCGAACCGACTGACATTTGGCTCATTTTTATTCTCCCTAGACCTGACTATTTCCAAGTATTTACAAGAATAATAATAAATACTTCACAAAAAAAATTATGTCAAAAGGTAAAATGCAATATCAAAAGCTCTGAAAATAAAAGTGCATATAATTTATATAAAAAAATGTATACAGTAATATCAAAAGCTAGGAAAATTTAAAATGATTTCAACAAAACCGTACATTGTCACGATAACACTGTCAGCATCTCTTGAAATGACAGAACCATACCTTGCTGTTACTTTGTAAGCAGTCATTCTTATTACCTAAATATTAGCTTGCAAAAGCTATGCTGAACATGTAAGTAGTCCATTATATTAATTGAGTAACATTGTTATAATGTTTAGGTTTCACCTCAACAACCTTAATATATCACAGACAAAAATCTATCAAAAAAACAAACTCTGGACTTAAAGGAAAAACACAAAATTCAACTATCAAGATTCCATGATGAAATATGGCTTCCAAAGCCTCGGGGGAAAAAAAATGGAAACAAAAGAAGAGTCAAAGCAAATCAAAGGCTTCACGGCTTCTTGCTGTCCCTATCATGCTACCACAACTACACCATAAAAAGCTACAAAATGATGTGGAACCAACAGCACTAACTTTACACCAATAATGTGAAGCACAGTAAAAAAATGACAGTCAAAGCTGACTTGCTCTAAACTACTTCAATAAGCAACAGATGTTAAGCCCCATTTGACCCCCAAAATGCAATAAATAATAATAAAACGCTCTTATATAGCGTGATTCCCACAATAAAAACGCTCAAAGAGCATATTTTTGATAAACTTGAAAACCATATCCAGCTTTGATGCTAGAACTACAGCAGGTGATTCAATACAAACACAACGTGGCTCTACAGCAATACAACAAATCAAAGCTTGGCAAATACAAACAACATTAAGACCCTCTACAGCAATGCAAATCAACATAACACTAAGATCCTTTTCTAGCTGCTATGTCTATGGCCTGCTGCTTGCTTACATTAAGCCCTGTCTCACGCTGCGTAGTAGAGGTGGCCGAAGCTATTACGCCTCTCCAGATAACGTAATAGCCTCGGCCCTCCCTGCCATGCAGTGGTGTCCCGTCTTAGACCGAATCCTTGTCCAAAGCCATTGTCTGGAACTTTAAGTTTGGAATGCTGAGGTTTGTTCATGTAAAAAAACAAACCTAGAGTGTATAGATCGTGAACTCGTGACAAATGGTTCACGAAATTACCCGGACCCTTCTATTGAGGACCGACTTTTAGGCAGCTGCCGTCGCTCAGTGGTATAGGTACAGCGTTCACCTGGCACACCAGGTTCTAAGATAAAAATGGCTTTGTTTACTGTCCATCTTAGCGGTGTGATTGCTCTGGTAGTTCAGTGTTAATATAGTCTTCCCCTCTTCCCTTGGATGGTTATCCCCATCTGCCATATCGCCAATGGTGAGTGTAGACCTTAAACTTCAATGTTATTTATTCATTCAGGCTGCTTAAAACTGCAAACCCAGAGACACGAAGCTGCTGGGAAAGAAACAAAAATGTGTACTATTTATTACTGTCATGTCAACGTGTAAGACCCTCACTTGCTTTTTTTTTTAAACAATCATCATCACATCATTGGTCTCCCAACAAGGAAGTTTGCTTCACCGACAATGTCCATCAAGAAGGAAGCGCTTCATTAAAGAAAAATAATGTTCCCTTTTAAAAACGAGTGCTATACGTAAATATGGTGAATAGGAAATACATTTATTGTGGTGACTTAAAAAACACTAATTTCTACAGAAACAATAAAAAGCTTGCTTGATTACAAGTCCTGATATCTGTAGGCATGCAGTACAAGAAATCCTATTAGAAACCCTGCCTGAGTTACAGATTTCACCAAACTCAGCCAGACTGAGTAGAATTAATAATAATAATAATAATAATAATAATAATAATAATAATAATAATAATAATAATAATAATAATAATAATAACAACTATCTAGATGTTCTATAGCAAACCTGTAAAACACTTGAAAGACGTGCAGTCAATTTACAGTGTCTGTTCTGTCCAGCAGACCGTTACATCTCTAAACTTGTGTAAATTTATAGCACTGGCCAATTTACTATAATAAATGGGGTAGATTGTTATTATAATGCTAAAATGATCACTTGTGGAATTTTATATAAAATTGCATAGTCATTTTACAATGTTTGTACTGTCCAGCAGAATCTTACAACTGTTAAAAAAAAGTGTAAATATAACTTCAATTTTAAAAAAAGAAGAAAAATACGACAAATAAGAATTCATAGCAATGCTTATTTTACTATTTGAAATGGATTAAATAATTTTGTTGCTGACATTAACTACTTGTAAAATGTCGAGATTACTCACAGTCCAGAGAGGTTGTGCATACATAATATCATCAGTCACAGAACCACTGCTGGCATCAAAGATCCTGCTCTATTTTTATCTTTGCCAGTGGTAGCGATTTCAAATCAATCTCCCAATCAATCAATGTGCTCCAAACAACCATCCTAAATCAGTCAATCTGGCGAAAAGGTGAAGCCATAGACTACTTAAAGCAGCAAGACTTGTATTGCACATTGTCACGTGGTCAATGGCGGGATCACAGGTGAAACAGCAAGAACATGCAAATGGCACATATCAGAGTAAAGGCCTGCGGTGCCAGCATGACTGAAGCACCGGTTCCTTTTGGTGCGGGTGTGCTGTAGAGGGGAAAGGTCATGCCTTGAGGTAGTGTGATCAGGTCTGAAGGGTACTTGCTGTCTCGGTCGTTGGAGCACCAATTATCAAGGTCTTCTCCTGTATAACCAACGTACAAAAACTTGCTCATTCCATTATTTAACACAAAAAAAATTATAATAATTTTTTATATTTTTTTGTGCAATTAATTTTTTTGTAAGTTAAAAAAAAAAAACACCTGCAAAATATTGACTGCTTTGCAATAACGTCAGAATTTATTCATGCTATCAAAGTTTTAATTTCATCATTACTTCAGCAAATGATTGTTCAGCATTACTGTACCAAGTGGAAATCCTAAACACAGACCTTGCAAAAAAGTCAACGGACACTCATACCTCTGTTATAAAACTAGGGCCTTAGCTTTAATTAAAGCACTTTAAAGCTCAGCTCAAACATTTCCCTTCTGGTATAAATTAGTTTGGTTTTTTGTCATCTTAAAAAGAATCTCAAGATAAAAATCATGGAATAATAAAAATTTCTTTTTTTAAATCAGAATAAATCAAATCAATTTTGCGACAAGCACATTGATTGAATCAGCTGGAAAAAAAAAACCATTGCAGGCCTGAAAATGGCGACTAATTTAGTCGCCATGGCTACCGAAAAAAAAAATTGGCGACTAAAAAAAAACTTTAGTCGCCAAATGCAAGTGCGCTAAAATGAACTTTTTTTTAGTTTGGCTAGTAAAATTTTTAGTTTGGCTAGTAAAATTTTTAAGTTACTAGCCAAAGGCTAGTGGGACCTTTTTTTCATTTTCAGGGCTGCATTGCAGCTATTGCTTGTGGATTTAATCTCTATTACAGTGTGCTGAATATCTAGACAATCTGCCTATGAATACACACAAAAGTTTGCTTGTTTTACACCTTGTCTAGCCTAAAGAGCTGGAATTGGAATAAGGAGTAAGGAAACGATAGAAAAGATTGATCTGATTCCTTGTGCTGCCAGTGGCTCCAGTTTGTGGGATAGTGCCATACAAACAGATGGCCATTTGACTGTGTTCTCAGCCTGTCAATGTACTTATCAACTGGACTTTGTTGACAATACAGTGATTTCCAAAAGCATGAAAAGACACCCGACTGAAGTCTGAAGGAAGAATATCTTCCTGCGGTTAAAAGTACCCACAATTTGGCTGGCTGGCTAGTTGGCAACAGACGTGGGAAGGAACTTCGCTTATTTGAAACATCACCAATAACAGAAAATATGATTTTTTTTATTTTTTAACTATTCCTTGTTTTTTGTGCGAAAAACTAGACTTTGTGAGTTTCAACAAAGGAGCCCACATTAAGTTTGTGTAAAACACAAGAACAAGTTAATAGTAAGCATCTTGAACATAGCCTCACACGGACATCAAAGTACAAGGCCAATCCCTCAACACAGTGCACAGCTTCAAATATTTAGGAGCCATTGTGTCAGACAATGGGTCTCGACAGGAAGTCCTCTCCAGGATCGCACAAACAACTGCTGCCCTGACAAGGTTGAAGCCCATTTGGAAAGACAGAACCATCAGTCTACATTCCAAAGTAAGACTGCTGTGCTCTCTGGTCACCTCCATCTTCCTATATGCTTGCGAAGCATGGACCCTCACAGCAGATCTCCAACGAAGAATACAAAGCATGGAGATGAGGTGCTACAGAAGACTTCTGTGCATTTCCTATACCCAACACATCACCAACGACGACGTCCGACAGACCATCACACAAGCCATTGGACAACACGATGACCTGCTCACAGTGGTGAAGAAACGGAAACTCCGATGGTATGGCCACGTCACCAGATCATCAGGCCTTGCAAAGACCATTCTGCAAGGCACAGTGCAAGGAGGTAGAAGAAGGGGGAGACCGAAAAAGAGATGGGAGGACAACATTCGAGAATGGACTGGTTTGACACTGAGCGAAGCCATGAGGGCTGCTGAGGACAGAGAAAGATGGAGTATGCTGGTTAAACGATCATCTGTGGTGCCCCTACGACCTTCGGGTTATGGGACAGGATAGGATAGGATAGGATCTTGAACATAACCCTTTATAAGAAGTGATTCTCCGCGGAATAAGGCAATGAACACAAAGACCCCATTTTTTATCCTAAAGAGTTAGAAAAACAAAATTAGGATTGCGCATTAATGATGGAATTAAAAAAAATGAATGGTGGCCTAGGGATTTTATAAACTTTTAACATACATGCTATTATCATATTAAATAACATGACAAGATTTGATAATCATCAAAACAAACCTGGAGGCATATAGACCAGTCTGTACCAAAAATTGACGTCTGCTGTTTCACACTGACTATCGCACAAAAATTCAACATGGATTGACTTGCTGCTGGGAACATTGACAACGCTGCACCATCGCCCACGACCCTAAAGAGGCAAAAAAACACAAATTAATAATGATGATAATAAAAATAGTAATTTGCTTCCTATAGTGTTTTAGCCTTCCAGCTAAAATGATGGATATACATTTTAAAAAAAAATAGCACACACACATGCACACGCACACAACAACAATAAACACAACTAAAGCTACTGAACTGTATTTCCAGACACTTGCACACATAGGTGTTGCGACTCGGTGTATCCTGAAGAAGTAAAATGAAACAAGGAATGATGGGCCACTCTCTAACTATAGATGCCAAAAACTTATCAAAATCGATTCAGCAAGTTTTAAGATAAAGTGCAAAACATTTTTTAAAATAATATAATTGACCTCAGCTTCCTTCATCTTTGAGAAAGGACACACAACAATAATTTGGTGGTTAGAAGTAATTGCGTAGTCAAAAAATTCAAAATCTGTCAGGTTATTCATGAGATTTATTTATTTATATAATCACATTTATATAGCATTTTTCCAGATTAACTGCCGCTCAAGGATCTGGCCGATACAGGATCTAACTCAAGCCGCACCAGGCGCCCACTTGCAACCAATGGGTCATAGTCTGACGCCCAGAAACTGAGCACAATCCTGGCCGACCAGGGATGTGGAGAAGAGACCTAGTGCGTGTTGGGTGTATTTCATCAGCCGGCACTCGCCCTTCTTGGACATGAGAATCAGGATTGTCAAAGTTCGTGCAATGGAATGCATGCGTGCACAGACTAGACCTTGGTTTATACTCTCATCCAAGATAGGGCACAAAACACAACAAAAGTTAGTTAGTTATTGCTTACAGGGTCCAGCGGACTGCAAAGAGCCGAATCAGGATCACAAAATCAAGACCACAACTTGGCTGAAAGAGGACTCGCCCCTGAACTGCATAAAAGATCTGCTGAAACAACCCTAGTGGTAACACTGAAGGCACTCCACCAGCTGGTCACTGTACAATAAAGGTATCCCAAGCAGGGGACGCTGAGGCTATACTCTAATTTATCGAACCCCCATTTACAAAAACAAAATAGAATACAAACATTATAAAATATAAACAAAACACATAAATAGAAAATGCCTACATTGCTAAATAATAATATCATAGGAAGCCCTAGTGATCATTTGGCAGAAAGCGTCAAATATATTCCCAAGCTGATCCAACAGACCTCACACACAAATGAGGAGTTTTGTCCTGGAAGAGTTTTCAAGAAAACAGGTAGGTGATTGGTCTAGGGAAGAAGAAGGTAGTATAGTAGATTGATAGAACAAAGTAGAAATGAGAAAGAACAAATGAGAAAGACATTGGCAGTGGGAATTTAAAGCACTAAATTTCCAGAAATTGGGGATACTATTTATACAGAAACCCCCTGCACTCACACGGGGGTAAAACACAACAAAAGAAATTTGGAGTGATGGATCGACCAACTGACTGCACAACCAGACTGCCACTGAATGGTCAAGAGTTGAAGTACTTGTATACCGAATATTAAACAAATCGATTCAGTTGTATGGGAGATATTGAGCAAGAAATGCTTAGCAACAAAATGACCTCTAGGGACCATGACCTTTGCAGTGGAGCAAATATGATGGCACAGGAGGCTAACCAAACTAATCTAAGCAACGTTCCTATGAAGCAGGTCAAAAACTAAAAAAAAAAAAAAAGATATGGTGCGTAACAGACTGACTGACTGACTGAGTGACAGACATACATTTAGCTTGTTTGTGATTCTGACTATTTTAAAGTATTTTCAGATAATATCTGAAAAACAAAAACCAACTCAATAGAAACATTATTACTCAAATTGAGATCACTGTCCCCAAGGACAGATGTTGGATGATAACAGAAGAGTAATATTGCGTGTTCCACATTATAATGAATGTTATGTCTATACAATTTCTCTAGTAGCCAATACATTTTTTGTATTCATATTTGTGATGATAATTGTGTTTTAGTGATCATTAATTCTATTATTTTTTAAAAAGTGGTGTTAAAAACCCCTTGAGAATTTCTTTTATTTTTATGAGGCCACCCACACAAACATCAAAGTGAAAGACAATTTACAAAATTAACTAATTAATTCTTTTATATTAAAAATTACAATGTTAATAAATCTAAATCATTAGACTACGTGTATATCGTTTTCTGCTTATCTTTTACTTGGATTTTGTGCTAGTAATTGAAGGACTGGATCTCATGGGATGCCTAGCTTGAAATGTGAAAGTCTACACCATACAAATACTGTGCTGTCATGGTAAAAATTAAGGCATAACAAAGACTCACATTGTAATATTTGGTGCATCAAATGCACACATATATGCATACTAATCATCACTGATGTTCCGCAGCATGGATGAGATGTAAGTCTCAGACAATTCATCACAAAAACGCTGATCATATAATGTTTTATTCAACTGTTTGTTTTATGCCTTCTTAGTTTTAGATCACAACCAGTCATAACGGTGTGTGTGTGATGTCCATATAACTTTAAATTACTTTAAATGTTTTTTTAAAGTATGCGGTGCAAATATGGGTGTATGTGTACGTGGGGAGACTTCAGAACTTTATTTTTAAAGGATAAGATTTTAGACATAAGCCTATTCTAACAATCAGACCTTTTGTATTAGCATAACATCAAAATTTACTACTAAATAATAAAAACAATACAAAATAATTATTAAAACATTAAACAGCCATTAACCGTAACACAACAAAAACACTACTACTACTACTACATGTACTACAACCACTACTATTACTACTTCTACTACTGCTATGAATGACTAGAAAAATTAAAGGCAAAGCGCATTAGAAGACAATAACAATAAAACAACCTTAAGAAGGTCCAATAAGTTAAAAGCCCATTACACAACAATTAAAAGATGACATATTTTCTAGGAAACAAAATTAATCAAAATTGAGCAATGAATACGATTTTGGCATGCACTATTATAATATACATTTTGTCATGAATTTTACATTCATATTTATGATATAATTTGTAAAATATATAGTAACTGAATTTGTACATTAAGAACAAATTAAGGCTGTGACATAATTACAAAATTAGCACTAATAATATTAATTATATTTGATCCGATTGAATAAATGGCAAGGTAATTTTCTTTTGAAATCGCCAACTGTAATCTGCTGTTGGATTTGTGTTGGAAGTATTACAAGTAGGTTCCAAATTGAAGGTCCAGAAAAAGAAAAACTGGATTTGAATTTATTAATGTGTGGTATAAAGGCAATAAATACTTTTTATATCTAATGGATCAACTGGTTCGGGTTGCAGTAAGAAGGACCTTTAGGTATTCAGGTGACTGATTTGTGTGAACTTTGTACATAAACATTGCTTTGTTGTAAATAAATTGTTTCTCCAAAGGTAACATTTCAATTTTTTTAAATCAGTAAAGTTGGAGAGAAAGAGAGGGGAGGGGGAGGGAGGGAAGAGAGAGAGACAGACAGACGGACAGATACAGTGCAAGTAATATCCCATAGTTGCATTTTAATGTTAGCACTCATAGTGTATTTGAAACAATGTGTGAAAGACTTTTATTCTCATTATCGTTGTTGTTAATAGTATTAATGCGATATTTACTCTTCGTTATTTGTTTGTAACGTAATTGTGCCCCACAATGCAATTGTTGGTAAAAGGTAATAAAGTTGTGTGCATGGTTCTTGCAACTCAAAGATTCTCACACATAATAATAAGTTATAATAGTAATAGCAACAACAACAAAGCAATACAGGCAGTGAAAAAAAAAGTTGAAACCAGATGATATAAAAAATTCCAACATTTTGGTCAGAACAGCATAAAGTGCTTTCTTGTCAACACAACCAAACAACTCTGTTACTACATTAAAAAACAAAAATCCATGTCAATAAATAAAATTAAAACCCAAACCTAGTGCAGTTACCCGGCCTACCTGGAAGCAAAGGTTGTTAACAGCTCCATCGCTTGTCTTAATACTGGAAAAATAGAACAAAAAAGAAAAAGACAATACATTTATAACTAAATTGTAGAAAAACAGAGCAATGTCAACATCCAAAGATGAGATTAAACAAACAAAGAGAGATGGAGTATGAGTGGGGAAGGGGGGGGGGGGGGGGGGGGCTGAGGTAGCCCTTATCAAGTCTCAGCTATGCTGCATGTGCTTACAGTTGAAACACCTATAAACACATAGAACATATAATAAAGGGAGGTAATGTCATAAAGTTATTCATATTCCCTAGGAGTATAACTATTTTAAAAAGCAAAAATATTTGTAACTGTAAAATTTGAAACTATCAAATTATCGTTCAAAATGTTTGACAAAGAAAGAGAAATAGGGTGCATTTTTTCTTCATTGTTTACACATAATTTCTGATATAAAACCTGAAAAATACCCCATGTTGAAGACTTTTTTTTAAATCAAAGGATGTGGCAACAAGGGTGTCTGTAATTAAGAATTTAATGCCCAAACATTTTTTTTATACACTACATATATTAGTCCAATTTGACTGTAAAGAGAAGGCACATCAGTCCTCAAAACAGGAACAAATAAACTTACTCAGTAAGCACAGTAAATAAACTTTATGAAAATACATAATGTCCATTACTTACCAAAGTCTTGAACTTGGTACAGTCTCTAACTGGATTAAAACAAACAAACAACAACAATAATATTAGACTCAAATCATTTAAAGTTTACTGAAGATGGGATGCAGGAAAGGCTTAGTGCCTTACTTAACTATCCCATAGTACTATTACTACTACATGTACTACTAAGATTTAAGATTTATTGATTGCGCCAGGGCCTTTGTTTTTTTGCCCATTCACACAAATGAAGTTAGAGGATGGAGTGTGTACAAACAGAACATGGAATTCCAATCCTGTGTTTAACAGTGTTCAATATATATATATATATATATATATATATATATATATATATATATATATATATATATATATATATATATATATATATATATATATATATATATATATATATATATATATATATATATATATATACACAATGTATTGTAACGAGTACAAATATGAACAGAGCATAATACAAGGTATTAAAAGCATTTTTTAAAATAGACATTTGTTCATTCGCAACAAGTTCAAGTTCTAACTATACATATAAACAATATTTATCAAAACACGTAGACTGAACTTATGCACCGAGCATGTGGGCAAAGTTCTGAATGAATCACAGGCCAGTTTACACATGACTGGAATGTACACATCGTTCGTGTTCCGTATTGCACTGTAACAGAGGCATGCATGAATTTTTAGAGTTTCAAGCTGCTTTGCAAAGTGTTGCTTGTCACAGTGAGGCCAACGCTCAAGAATGTCAAGGTAAACTTTGGTGTGACCTCATGGCGCAATTGGTTAGTCGCCGGTTTCCTATGCTGAAGGTCGCGGGTTCGATTCCCACAAGGGACAAACTTATGTGACTTGGGTACAAAACTATTGAAGTCACAGAGGGTTTTATCCGGGTACTCCGGTTTAATCCCTCCCTTCAATAATGGTATTGGATGCAGTCAATCTAAAATTTCAAAAATATAAATTTGATTTGCTTTCTGTCTTCTAATAGCGATTTTCCTGCCTTTACACCGCTTTTCTTCTGTAGCTGCACTTGTTTACAGCCTGCACAAGTGAGGTTTCACAGTCGAATTTGATGATAACAGTTGCCTGATTCCCTCTTCCACGAACACTCACTTGATTCCCTTTTCCACGGACATCTCATGAGCCCAACTTGTAAGTTTCAGAAAGGCTGGGCAAAGTAGACTCCAGCACAACTGGTAACTTGATGGAACTCATGGCTGAAGTTTGTAAACCTTACAAAAACTACTGTTCGAACGCGCGAGTGAAATAATGACGCCCAATGGAAGCCAAGGGTTGATCACCCCAAGTCAAAAGTACTGAAAGTACTACTAACAATATTAACACAACAAGTGCCAAACTGTGTTGCTAAAATGCATGGAAACGGTGTCAATAAAACCAATGGTGACTCTTTCTGCAAAATTTGAGTAAGGGGTAGGAGGAGGGTCACTCAGTGTGAAAAATATCCTAGAAAATGTCAAAAGATCGTCATTTCACGCAACATTATCAGTATTAAAACAAATTCATGTTTTTATCAAGTTTTAGAAACTAACCCAAAGAGTTTGCACAGCTGCTCATTTTACAGTTGATGTTCTATGGTGAATGGCATGATCAGTTTTCACGTGAAGCACATTGGGAGGGCTGAATGCATACGTATAGCAGAAATGTGCATCACAGCAGAAGTTAGCAAATCAAAGTGATGCAATGGTCTTGAGAGCAGTAAATCAAATATATTTTGCCACTGCTCAAAAGTCTGTCACTCAGAATTCACTCTTGAAGATACTTTCTGTTTTACCATTCCTCCTTTCAAATGTGCTGAGCAATTTATTTGGAACATTGCTTGTTAGTGTGTTAATTTTCTTTAAATTATAAAATAAGCTATCCTGGTTGCTCATCAGTGCATAAAAAATAGACCATTCCCTTACTGCAAAAATCAGATTTCAACAATTTTGAAGACAAAGCTTGATGGAATCTCCGTGGTGTTTATTCTTGTGAAGAACATTACAGATTACTACAATAAAAATATCAGATTTTGTAATAATTTAAAAAAAAAAAAAACTTTATTAATCATTTTGGTTAATATTATAATGTTTGCAGGTGCATTTCTAGTTTTACATGGTCTAGAGGAAAGAATGTCATTTCAATAACTTACCATAATCTCTAGATTTGTGACTGTAGATGCAGAGTAGTCCACTTTAATACAAGGATTTGGCTTGTCCTGATTGTAATACCATACACTGCTGTAGAAGCCCAGTGGATTTTTGCCACTGTCTATGCTGGCATAATCCCTGAAGCAAACAATAACAAATTTGTAATCTCACTTTGCATAGAATGTATAAATTATATTACATATAAACTGAGGTTACAGAATATTGAATCATCAGGCATTCAACTTTGGAGATTTCATTTCCTAACCACATGCCAATAAGGCAATTTTCTGTATGTTTTATTGTCTAAATAATAATAATAATAATAATAATAATAATAATAATAATAATAATAATAATCGAACATGTTTGTATGCCTACCCAGAGGCTCTAGGCCCGTTAAAAAAACAAACACAAATTCTTACTTCAAAATTAACATCCAATCATACATTCAAGCTTTCTGAAAACGTTAGACTATACAAGTACACCAGCAGTCAAAAATAATGTTAAAAAAAATAATTGACAAATGTTAACGCTTAATACAGTGGCTCTAGGCCCTATATAAAGGTTACAAATACGCACACAAACAACAAAATACTTTGTACACACTTTTCATGGATGAGTTCCCTAAGTTACTGGATTGTACATGTAAATTTCTAAAAACAAGATGGTGAAACATTTAAATTTATTTCCAGAAATTCATAGAATTTAGTTGAAAAAAAAAAGCATTTTGAAAAGTGTTGTTACTCAGATAATTTACCCTAAGGAAGCCAAAGGAACACATGGAATGATAGGCCATGATCTGGACTATCTGCAGGCACGAAAGTGATCAACATTGCAGCAGCCAAGATCTAGATGCAAGGCAAAAGGTGTTTAGAAAATGGTGAATCACAATAACGTTGACCTTTGAGAAAGTACAAATGATCTAATGATGAGCACCAACTTCACAAATACACCCAGCAAGCACCAGTCTGGACCATGCCCAGTCACCCAGGATTGGGCTCAGTTGTCTGGCTATTGTCACGTGGGGTTTATGGGCTCTGCACAATGGAATTATTAAGTCACCCTATGAATTACTTTAATAAATTTATTTGTTTAGCTCGTTCTGTGTTAAGGTTGGGGTACAGAAATAGATAGAAAAATGGTAAACGAATACTGTAACACTAGCTTTCACACGGCTATGAATCATATGTAGTCCAGCCACTTGATAACAGTTAAAATCACACATTTATTTCTTCTACTCTATACAAGATTCTCTAAGTACTAATCTAACTTAAAAAGTCTCAGTCACTGCTAATAGTTCGATCGCTGATAGTCTAGGCAGCTGTTATTCTTCCTCGGGCACTTGCTATAATATCTCATGTAGATTTGGACTACTGTGGTCCGTTTTACAGTTTCTGAAGAGTTGGACTACTGTGGTCCTGTTATGATCAGTTTAAGTGCACCTTCGTGTTATGCACTTAACTCATGAGTGGGGGTTCGAAGTCCTTCTGTGAGGTAGCTTCTGGTCCACCTGTGTCGTTGTGTAGTTGGGTTCCCTTGCCACGCTGTGGGGTCTGACAGGGAGTTTTCCGGGTAGCTCTTTCCGTCTTGTGCGGTAGAGGATACTCCGCCAACTAGTCGTTTCTGTGGAGTGGGGTGCACAGGATAGCTCGGGATAGCTCGGGATAGCTCGCCTGCTCGTCTGTAATATAAGAGACGAAATTCTGCACAACCCTGAATAATCGGTTTGTGCAGAGCGTCTCACTGAAAGCCAAGTAGCCCTCAGTGATAGCTCCACATCTCTATACATAAGCGACGAACATTCTGCTACTTCCGGGTTCCACTGGAATCTCACTCTAAATTCCTATACATACATAAATATCAATCGTGTCTAACTATACACATACAGAATTAATAATAATATCAACATTCAGTGGTACAGCCACTGGTCTGCAAACATACATATAAGTTAAACAACAGTGGTTCCGTATGGGATACAACATGGCGGCGCAACCGGTCGTGTTTCGCCTCGTGGTAGGCTCTTCCACGTAGTCCCGCACATTCGGATTAACAATTCACATTTATGCATAGCAAATTCCACAAACATAATTTCCACAATAATATAAATATATCACGATGAAACAGAAGGGTGTTCATTTACCTGTTTGACAAGTTCAGGCCCGTGGTGACTTGATAGAATTCTGAGATTCTAAAGTCCTGCTTCCTGGTCTATGAGTGAAGATAGTTCTCTGCTAGCTAAGTAGATGTTACTTCTCCCTCGTCTCACACACGACTGATTCAAACTGTGTTAGGCTCTGACACATTCAAACTGCTCTACCCGCTTAGCTGCTTCTGATTGGTTTAAATGGTCAGATTCAAAGCTCAAGTGCTGAGTCACTGCGAAGCGTGGGTCGGGCTCGCGGTGTGTGGTCTGCTGTGTAAACTTAATTGCTGCTGTGTTATATACTGACTCTCTAAGGGTACAATGACTACACATGCTAAATAGTAAATGTGCAGAGTTAAAACTAGCCAGTTTGTGACAGGCTCCCTCAACTGAAAAAAGGCGATGACTACTGGATTCGACCTTTTTCTACTACAGAGCCTAGTTTAACACTGCACTATCCTAGGGTCCTATGTACAAACTAATTAAGTTGCTCTACCTGAGCTGCAATGCTGTGCCAGGTAGCTATGGACACTAGTGACAGGGTTTTACTGGACGGGGACGAATTCTGGTGCTGTGGCCCCTAGTTGTGTTGGGTGGGCGACAGCTGCTGTGTCCTCCACGAGATGGCGACTGAGGTAGTCGGCTCCGTGGTTCTCTTTGCCGGGGATGTACTCGATTTGGAATGAGTATGCCTGAAGGGTGAGTGCCCATCTCATCAGGCGAGAGTTCAAAGACTTGGAGGCTGCCAGGAACGATAGTGGTTGGTGGTCCACCTGAACTGTGAAGTGGGTCCCATACAGGTAGAGTTGGAATTTCTGTATGGCCCAGACTAGTCCAAGACATTCTTTCTCCGACGTGGCGTAGTGGGTCTCGGCGGGTCTCAATTTTCTGCTGGCGTAGGCGACAGGGAATAACTTCTCTGCATTCTTGGGGTCGCGCTGTAGCAGTACTGCTCCGAGGCCTAAGTCGCTTGCGTCGGTGGGAAGAACGAATGGCTGAGTCAAATCGGGTAGGTGGAGTACTGGCGCCGATGTCATTCTGTCCTTGAGTGTTTGGAATGCTGTCTCGCATTCCGCTGTCCATACTACTTTGTCCGGGGCGGTTTTCCGGGTTCCATTTGTCCGTGTTACGGCGATGCTGTTGTAGTTGTGGATGAGCTTCTTCCGCGATGGCGATGGCCATCCATGTGTGTGTGCTGGGGGTCGCTGGTCGGTCCGTGTACTTCTTGAGGCGATCGATGTGGTGGTATCGGGCTTTCCCGTTTACCTCTACTTGGTAGACTGTCTTGGATTTCTTGGCAGTCACCCGGTACGGTCCTCTCCAAGCGATGTCCAGCTTGTTGGTTCCACTTGGAAGTAAGAGTAGCACTTGATCGCCGACTTGCAGTTCTCTGTCCTTCGCGTGGCGGTTGTAGTACTTCGCCTGACGGGCTCTTGCCTTCTTCAGTGCTTCACCAGCTTTCTTCCACGTTGCTTTGAGGGTTTCCTGCAGGTCTGCGACGTACTTGGTGGCCCCTCTTGGTGTGTCGTCTATCTTGGCTTCCGTCCAACTTCTGCGTAGGGCTTCTAGCGGTCCTGCTAGAGGTCTGCCGAATAGCAATGTTGACGGGGTGTAGCCTGTGGCTGCATGGGGTGTTTCTCGGTATGCGAACAGTGCCGCATTCACGTAGGTGTCCCACGCTTCTGGATTGTCGTCGGCGACTTTCCTGAGTATGGTGAGAAGGGTTCCATTCAGTCTTTCTACTTGTCCGTTGCTGGCGGGGTGGTATGGTGGTGTGCGAATGTGATGAACTTGTATCAACTCGAACACGTCTTGCATCAGGCGGCCGGTGAACTGAGATCCGTTGTCCGTTCTAATGCTGTCCGGGAATCCGACTCTGGTAAAGATGGCGATGAGTGCATCTGCAATCTTCTTGGTGTCGATCGCTGGCAACGGGACTGCTTCGCACCACATCGTACATGCGTCGACGAGTGTGAGTAGAAATCTGTTCCGCTTCTTGGTCATGGGCAGTGGTCCTACTATGTCTACTGAGACTTGCTGGAATGGCACGCCGACTACTACCGATGGTCCTAAGGTAACTGGTACGGTGTGATGTCGCGGGGAATATCGTTGACATTGGTGGCAAGATTTCACGTAGCGCTTGACATCCTCCGTGATTCCTGGCCAATAGTAGTGTGCGCTGATTCTCTGCACTGTGGCTCCAATTCCCATGTGTCCGCTGAGTGGCATGCTGTGGCCTAATTCTAGTACTTGGGCTCGAAGGGTGGCTGGTAGTACTAGTTGGGTGTGATCTCCATCTCCTTGTCGATGTAGAACTCCCTGTTCCATGTAGAAGTCTCCCTTGTGCGGGGGTGTGTGGGCCTTGGGTAGCTTCTGGAAGCACTTCGCTATCGAGGTGTCTTCTTTCTGTGCTGTTTTGATCTCTTCGAGTCCTGGATTCGGAGCGAACTCGGGCTGGGGTGGTTGGGTTTTAGCTTGGGCCCTGGTTTGCACTGCAGCTATCTCTACAGTTTTAGGGGGCGTGCCTAAGAACACATACCTACAACTTAGCACTAGATCATACAGGGGTTTCTGTAAAACAGCTGCTTGGATTCGTCCTGTGACGTACCTACTCTCTACTTCGATCCATGCTATTGGGCAAGTAGTCGTCGGTTTCGTCAAGTCTGCTCCTTGTAAGTCGACTGTCTTGTCTGTCAAGTCCGCGCGCGATACAAGAGATTCGCTAACTATCGCGTCGTATGATAGACCTGTGTCATACAGACAGTTCGCTTCTTTACCGTTGACCTTGACCGTGTCTGTCACCGATGGGTGATCTCCGATCGTGTGTGGCTTGTTACCGCTACTTTGAGTTAGAACTCTGTGCGCTGGCCGGCTTTCGCGCTCTTCCCTACGTTGTGCGGCCAACTTGAAACATTCTGCGGTGGAGTGATTGTTTCTGTTGCAGAACGAACAATATCGTCTCTGTTCTGCGGGACCTCTTTTCCCGAATTCCGTGTTGGGTCCTTTATTTTGCCCAGGTCTGGGGTTATTCGGCTTATTCGCGGTGCGCTCTTTCCGGTTAGGGCTTCGTTTCTGTGCCTCTTTCCCGTTAGGCTTTAGGTCTCGCCTGAAGCTCTTGGCTTCTCCGTGGGCGGCCACGTACCTATCTGCGACCTTGACCAGATCTTCCAGTCTTTCCGCGCCCTGCTCTACTGAGAATGTCCTCAGCTCGGGGGTCATGGTTTCCCGTAGCTGTTCCCATACTAACAGTTCTGTCAGTCCATCATACGTTTTAGCCGTGGCTGACTGGCTAATCCACTTATCCAGCGTTGTGGACAACCGATCCGCGAACTGCGCATAGCTCTCTCCTTTCACTCTCCGATTGGTGCGGAACTTTTGCCGGTAGCATTCTCCTGTTAGTTCGAATCCCGTTAGGAGTGCCTCTTTTACTTTGTGATAGTCAGTCACTCTGTCAGTCGGTAGCTTACTGTAGATGTCATAAGCCTTTCCTCTAAGCCCTTGGCTAAGCTTAAAAGACCAATGAGTGGGATCTAGTTTGTACTCTGTTGCTAGACGCTCAAACCTAGTCAGATAGAGATCTAGACCTTCTTCTCTCTCATTGAATGTTCCCAGTGGAAATGACATTCCTTGTACAGGGTTGGGGGCTACATCTAGCTGATCTGAGTGGGAAGGGGTTGAGGAAGAACTTGAAGCTCCTGATCCCAATCTTCTTAGCTCTAACTCATGCTGTCTTTCTTTTTCCTTTTCTTCCCTCTCTTTTTCTTTTTCTGCCCTCTCATACTCCCATTTCCTAACTTCTGCTTCTCTCTCTGCTGCTACCTTCTTCTGTTCTGCTTCTATCTCTAATTTCTTCTGCTCTCTTGCTGCTTCTAACTCTGCTTTCATTTGCTCTGCTTCTAATGCTAATTTCTTTTGCTCTGCTTCTAGTTCTGCTTTTCTCTGTTCTGCTTCGAGTTTCTTCTGTTCTCTCTCTGCTGCTCTCTCTGCCTTAGCCTCCTGTTTCTCTACCTCTGCATTTATATACGCAATTAGGTCTCCCCCTGCTAAGTGTAAAGCTTCTCCTAGTTCCTTGAAACGCAATCTCAAGGCCACTGGGTCCGACATTGCCAAACGTGTCTATGAACAACCTCTGAATCACGTGGACTACCAAAACACTAGCAATATTGCAAGTCAATAACAACAATGCAAAAACAATCAAATTCGTAATCAATAATAGAATAAAACAAGAGTCAAATGGCATACAACAGTTATTTAAGCAAAACCTGCAAAAGAACAATGCAACATACAGGCACAAAAATAATTGAAGCAAAAAAGTTTTTAACTAAAGAATAGTGCACCCAACTGATCAGTCCTTGTTACCACTATTCTAAGTTATTCTACTACTCCTGTTATCTAATTTTATTGTACTAAGGTCCGGTTATACCCAATTCCTATTATACACAGATCCTCGCTAGGCTCGCCAATTAAAGTGTCACGTGGGGTTTATGGGCTCTGCACAATGGAATTATGGACCCTCACGTTTATTCGGTGGGAACTGCTAGTAAGTCACCCTATGAATTACTTTAATAAATTTATTTGTTTAGCTCGTTCTGTGTTAAGGTTGGGGTACAGAAATAGATAGAAAAATGGTAAACGAATACTGTCACACTAGCTTTCACACGGCTATGAATCATATGTAGTCCAGCCACTTGATAACAGTTAAAATCACACATTTATTTCTTCTACTCTATACAAGATTCTCTAAGTACTAATCTAACTTAAAAAGTCTCAGTCACTGCTAATAGTTCGATCGCTGATAGTCTAGGCAGCTGTTATTCTTCCTCGGGCACTTGCTATAATATCTCATGTAGATTTGGACTACTGTGGTCCGTTTTACAGTTTCTGAAGAGTTGGACTACTGTGGTCCTGTTATGATCAGTTTAAGTGCACCTTCGTGTTATGCACTTAACTCATGAGTGGGGGTTCGAAGTCCTTCTGTGAGGTAGCTTCTGGTCCACCTGTGTCGTTGTGTAGTTGGGTTCCCTTGCCACGCTGTGGGGTCTGACAGGGAGTTTTCCGGGTAGCTCTTTCCGTCTTGTGCGGTAGAGGATACTCCGCCAACTAGTCGTTTCTGTGGAGTGGGGTGCACAGGATAGCTCGGGATAGCTCGCCTGCTCGTCTGTAATATAAGAGACGAAATTCTGCACAACCCTGAATAATCGGTTTGTGCAGAGCGTCTCACTGAAAGCCAAGTAGCCCTCAGTGATAGCTCCACATCTCTATACATAAGCGACGAACATTCTGCTACTTCCGGGTTCCACTGGAATCTCACTCTAAATTCCTATACATACATTTTATATCAATCGTGTCTAACTATACACATACAGAATTAATAATAATATCAACATTCAGTGGTACAGCCACTGGTCTGCAAACATACATATAAGTTAAACAACAGTGGTTCCGTATGGGATACAACATGGCGGCGCAACCGGTCGTGTTTCGCCTCGTGGTAGGCTCTTCCACGTGGTCCCGCAAATTCGGATTAACAATTCACATTTATGCATAGCAAATTCCACAAACATAATTTCCACAATAATATAAATATATCACGATGAAACAGAAAGGTGTTCATTTACCTGTTTGACAAGTTCAGGCCCGTGGTGACTTGATAGAATTCTGAGATTCTAAAGTCCTGCTTCCTGGTCTATGAGTGAAGATAGTTCTCTGCTAGCTAAGTAGATGTTACTTCTCCCTCGTCTCACACACGACTGATTCAAACTGTGTTAGGCTCTGACACATTCAAACTGCTCTACCCGCTTAGCTGCTTCTGATTGGTTTAAATGGTCAGATTCAAAGCTCAAGTGCTGAGTCACTGCGAAGCGTGGGTCGGGCTCGCGGTGTGTGGTCTGCTGTGTAAACTTAATTGCTGCTGTGTTATATACTGACTCTCTAAGGGTACAATGACTACACATGCTAAATAGTAAATGTGCAGAGTTAAAACTAGCCAGTTTGTGACAGCTATGCACTCAAAAGACGCAAGGGGTGCCTTGGGCAGCTTAAGTTACATCCTGTATTGGTCAGCACCTTGAGCAGCTCTTGAGCTGGAAAAGCGCTATATAAGAATAACTAAATAAATAAATAAAAGAAATAAACATGCTTAGCAGTATTTGGCTCATTCTGATTCCAGACTGTTTCAGGGTATTTCCAGATGTCTGGAAATACAAAAAGGGGGTATTCATGCTCACAATGAAAATTGTTATGCGGGTTTTGTTTTGCTGGCTTTAGTAACTAAACTGTTAAGAGTATTCATATTATGAGGAATACAGTTGAGTTCTATTGCACTAAACATATGGAGAAAAAAAAGAACCTTTATAACTTACATGTCATACGTTGTTTCATCAATGGGAATATAGCTAGTGACATTATTCCCAGGACAGGTGCTACAAACACTCCCTGAAACAAAATGCATATAAAATCAATATTAAAATTTAAATCAGAGAACATCATGAGAAGGAGCTGATGCAGTTTATATTTCAAAATCTGGCAAATTCAACAAAGCAAAGGGTTTGAAGGGGGGATGGAGGGGGGGGGGGCAGAGAGGTGTAGAGGGGGTGGGAGAAGGGACTTGACCAAATTCAATGAAAAACTTATTTTAAAAAAAGAGGTAAGTGACAGCCAACCACAACTATAGATGTATTGTAATACAACAGTATTGTTTAATAAAAGCCAGCAATTTGCCTTTGACTTGCCATCTCTTAAAAAATCCAAAATGCTGACTGACAATAATTAAACAATAACAACAGCTGAACATGTAAGAAAAGTTGTTCATTATATGATATGATAATATCCTGGAGGTATACAGTTTCTTAATTTATCAGGGCTACTGTCTTTTAAAAAAAAAATCCTACCTTATCTTATATTTAACACTGTTACAGTTAGGCAAGATCAGACTAGCACTGTGCAGTGTTTCTCATGTTTAGCGTGTGAATGTACACAGCTTGGAGTCATAACAGACAACAGAAACACAACTTTCACAACAAATTAACAAACACAAACACTGAAATGTGCAACGGTGATATCTTTACAATTCCTTTCAAGTTTCATTGTTTACATAATCAAATGCAAGTAACCATAAAACAAAAGAAACAAAACAAACAAAAAATCAATTGGTTCCAACTGTGGTAGTCTTAGTGACTCCACTTAGTAATTGCTCTGAGTGCTTGGTGTGTACATGTTTAGTCATGTGTCCATGAGTGAGTGTGTGCATACGCGTGTGTGTGTTTTGTTTTGGCTTATTAAACAACGATATACTTGTGGAAAATGTAATAAACTACAAATGTTATAACTTATATGTACAATCAAACAAGTATAATGTGTATGTATTTTTAAATTGTATGGTTTTATTAATAAGTATGCTATTTTTAAATCTAAATTTACATAAGAAAGCTACAGTGCTTATTAGTAAGGTATAGAACTTAAGGCTTTGAGTAGCAATGTCTTAGCTGTGTATGAATTTATGTTGGATGATTTGGCTTGTCTGTTTGTCTTTAAATGGTTCAACAATTTGACCGAAGCGCAGGGCACACGTACACAGGCACACACACACTCCCTCTCCATCTCTCTCTCTCCCTTCCCTCCTTCTTCTCTCTTTTCTCTTTCTCCGTCGACTTTTTCTACCCTTCCTAACTCCTTTACTTTACCTCTTACTTCTAATCTTCCCATTATTCGTTTCCTTCCCCCACATCTCCCTATTTCTCACTTCTTCTCAATCTTTCAATCATAACTACTAACCTCTACCCCCCATCCCAACCCCTGTTTATCCTTCTCTCCCTAAGTTACAGTCTTGAGTTTGTATGCCTGCCCGGAATTTTTTATGGTTATTAGTTGTTGTTACCTGGTGTAAATTTTATTAATAATAACTGTATGTACATATATTTATTATTTACAATGACCGATATAAAGCTGAAACCGTGTACTTCGCGTGAAAGATTAGTTGTACTGTAGGTGTATGTATATATATATATCAATGTGCCTGTATTGTTATTTTATATTGATAACTGTGTTGTCATTTCCCGCTTTTAAGGTTTAGTGTAAATAGGCGCAAGCCTCCTGCAATTTAAATGGAATAAAACGAAACAAACAAACAAACAAAATATAAATAAAAAAGGATTGGGTCATACTCACCAGCAAGCAAGCAGGAAACGGACACAAAAGTGTAAAGCCACCGCCGCATTTCCACCCATCTCGTCAACTCCATTGTTGCCGATACTGTTCAATACCGAAGACTGTCAAACTCATTAACTATGATATGTTCTGATTTGTCTTCAGTTATCTCACCTCAAAGCGGATCTGACACGAATCAAAACCTGTCCTGTGTCTGTGACTCACGCCAGCACGGAAATAATACAATGGATTGAAGTGCGATAATCGGAAAACGTCATTTGACCACTTTACGGAGTTACAGCAACAACTTCAGCCCAAGCCGACAGACTCGCGTTTGGCAGACACAGTCACATACGAGGCCTTGCAGCTGGCGTTTGTCAAGGAAACTATTAACTTGTAGTATTTTCTGTATTCTTTCTCCTCATTGTTTGGATTGTTTGGGTTTCCACGTTTCGTTTAACTTGCCTCCCCTTGAGAACTTCCGTATTTTCTTTTTAGTATGCCTATTTACTGCTGCCAGTTACTTCCCTTCAAGCACCTCGTATGTGCGTATGCGTTTGTTTGCAGATTCTTCCTTAGTTCTCTTTTCTTCTATTTTATTCCCACTTTTGTTTAGCTCCCAAGCTATAAGCTCGGTAACTACTGTTTCTGTTAATTATGTTTTAGACGACTATGCATTAAATTAAATTCACCCCAATAGAGCGATGTTCCGTGCAACATGTGCAAACAAACGTTAAAGAAAACATAAATAAATACATAAATAAGTTCTAGCGTACAGTTATCAAACCAAGAAGAAGACTGAAAATAAAAAGAAGAACGGGGCGAGGAGCAGTGCGTCTGAGATCGGGATCAAAACTGCACAAAGACTTAATTATCAAATGTCTTATTCACGCAAAGAGATGACTATTTAATCACTGATATATTCATACCTTTATTGTTTCTAATAATTGTGAACATTAAATCTGAACTGTAAAGGTCGTCTGCGGCATCAGTAAATCTCCCTTATAATAGAAGCACAGGCACCCAACAGATTAACTTGGATGACTTACATGTTGTTAATGTTATGAAATAACTAAGCGGGGAGTATTGTGTGTCTGTGGCATTCAGTGATTGCCCGGTGTGACATCGTCACTTTTACTAGTATCTTAGCTGGGCTGGGAGCGACTGGGAGCATTCTGATTGGTCGACGCGTTATAAAATTCGACGCATGCGCACAGTGCTATCGTAGTCTTAGTAAGGATTAGGGTTAGAGTTAGGGTTAGGGTTAGGGTTTGGGTTACGACGCCTAAGAACATCATGAAAAAACCGGCCCGACAAGACCTGGCGCATGCGCAAAGGCGCCCAGATATAGTAGAAACCCGGATAAAGTAGGAAACCCGGAACTTGGACGATGTAACACCGGTACTAAACTCAAGAAGTGACGTTCTCGTGGAACTGAATGTCTTTTTAGCTCGATTATAATTATTTATCTATGATCATACTATACTACTGTAACGATTGAGATGCCTCGGATAACTACGAAAATGTTGTTTTGTAGAAACGTAAATGATAACATTTATTTATCTTTGACTGGGTTCTATATATTGTTGCTAGAAAAACGCTGAAGAATGTTCGTTTGTTTTCTTCGACCGATATTGTTGCAGCAATAAATAGATCTTTCTGGAATGGCTTCTTTACCACCGACGGAAGATTCGAGATCTGTCCAAAGATTATTTGAAAGAATCTTTCTGTTTTAACCTCTTTGATTTATCTTGCAACAAGTCAAAATTAATCTAATCACAGGCTCTGAAGTCTCTTCATTCGTCTTTGTAAACTCGTAGGCCTCCTATATAGTACTATGCTATGCAGAAGGGTAGGAGGACTTAGAGTTTACAAAGACGAAAGAAGAGACTTCTGAGCCTGTGATCTTATGTAGTCAAAATTTTGAACTATTTGCATGTCACTCTCGTTTGTTCCAAAGCTTTTCACATTGAACAAAAAGATATAAATAAGGCGCTGTCACCGCGTTTAGTATTCAGTTTTTGAAAGCAGTTACTGATGCTATTTGCGTCTTTTTCCTGAATAAAGTTGGAGAAACTTTATAATGACAACCCTTGCCGTGTTATTGTGTGAACGGGCTGCGTGGATACGTGACGAAATCGAGTTGCACCAGGGCTGAATCAATATTTGGTGTGTAGCAACTGTCTAGTGTAAAAAAAAAATAAAAATTTGAGGCTAGGTTACATTAAAGAAGAAAAAAAAACCGTTTCCTAAATAATTTTGCAAACGTGATTAAGACATCGCACTGCGTAGCTGAGGCTTACGTTCACCTCGCCCTATTGTGATACAAAATTGGAGTATGTGACGCGGTCAGCACTGTTTACAGCTCCAGGCGCACGTGCTGTTCATGTAGGCACCGTTACCACGGCATTCCCCGTGGTGAGCCCACAGTGGACACAGAACCTCCTCATCTTTGCACGCCGCGTCTTTAGGAGGACCTATACAACACAATAAACTGGGGATAAAGGCGACATCAATAATGACGATGGCGACAACAAGGATGGCTTTAAAACCTGAGATAAGAAATTGACACCAACATATTAAACACCTTATCATAGAAAATTCAACCCCACCTCATTCTTCATTCTGGCGGGAGGATCAGGCTTTCAGCATCACATCATGTCTTTATCCCATGCGCGATCGGACAGACCGAAAGGATCGATTGCGGATAGGACGGTAAACATAACCATCAGCGGATGAAAAACATTGTCACGGTCGGTCACTTTGGTCTCGGCCTGGGAAGGCTGACAGTAATTCAGAAGCAAACCTCTTTGGCAGATCAGGGGCGGATCGACCGATTAGATCCATTGCGGGTCTAATGAGACAGATAGTACCTTTAGGGGATGGACAGCTTTTCGAGGTCGATCGCTTTTCTAGTTCTCCGGGCCGGTCTAAACTCCACTGCCTACCAAAACCACATACGAAACTTTACGGAACCCCCGCCGGCACACCCTAGAGCTTCCTACTTGAGACCCTACGGAACCGCTTGCCTTTAAGGCTGATGCGACGGGACGTTAAGCACTGTCCAGGCGAGCAAGAATATTGACGTCATTAGAACAATAGAAGGAGGCATACGTAAGCGTACTTACAGACACCACAGCTCTTCCGACAACGGACCAACATATAGGACGGGTTGAGGCTGCATTCTCCAGCCTTGGCCCAGTATTGGCAATCATTCTGGTCGTCGTGGCACTCTAGACAGCAGAGAAAATTAGTGGAGAAGGAGAATTTCAGTAGCCCAGCTTACCCATAGGGATATTGTTTTTTTACCCTCCATTCATTCATCTATTCATGCAATCACAATATTTATCTGACTATTTACCCAAATCACCTACATTTTCAATTGCTAATGTGTAGCCCGCTGTACTATTTAAATGATAATTAATGAACTAACCAACTCTTCCATCCATCCCATCCATGCATCCCATCCATGCATCCCATCCATGCATCCACTCAACCATTCTTCCTCCAGTCACCGATCCGAATCCGCAGATGCCCCTAGGAGTTTTAAGGGGGAAAACAACAACACCAATCTATCATCAATAATACTACCTGCACGGCCATTCAGTGACTGCATTTGGATAATCCACCCATCCTTTCATCCACCGACTCTAATACCCATCCATTCATCCATCATCGCTACCTGCAGCGGTTTCTCCAGTGTCTATGCTGTGGTTGGTAGCGACGGCGTTGGAGAGGTTGCAGAAGTGGCAGCTCCAGCGACAGGTGATGACCATGAAGATGAAGTCCTTTTCGCACCTGCCCGAATGAGCCCAGGCCGCACACTGCCTGTCACTGTCGGTGCACTGAGAGTTCACCGGGGGGCCTGCATAGGAAAGGAGTTGTAGGTTTAGCAGTATTGTGAGCCCGCCGACGTAGAGCGTTGGCCTTGTACACCGATGACACAGGTTCGAACCCCGTGGTGGGCAAGATAAAAGTGGCCAATTCGTCACTGTCCATCTTAGCAGTGTGACTGCTTTGCTGGTTCAGCGTTGATTTTGGTCTCTACCTTCTCTTAGTCGGCTGGTTAGTTATCCCCCCCCACCCCACCCCCCACGTCTGCCCTATTGCCAATGGTGGGCGCAGACGTTAAACTTCAACGTTCATTCATCAGTATTGTACTTGAAGAGCAAAAATAACACCGACCAATTAACTTTCAGTTTGATTCATATTCGAAGAGATACTAGCTCCTTCTTCCTGTCCTGACGCAGCATGAATATGTTTGCTCTCGTCTGTGAACACATTGCATCTTCCTCCTCCTCCTCCTCCTCCTCCTCCTCCTCCTCCTCCTCCTCCTCATCATCATCATCATCATCATTATTATCATCATCATCATTATTATCATCATCATCATCATCATCATCATCATCATCATCATCATCATCATCATCATCATCGTTGTCGTGGTCGTCATCATCATCATCATCATCTTGGTCTCGTTGTTGTTGTTGTTGTTGTTGTTGTTGTTGTTGTTGTTGTTGTTGTTGTTGTTCTTCTTCTTCTTCTTCTTCTTCTTCTTCTTCTTCAACCATTCTGTTATAACTCACACACGTCACAACTTTGTCGACAGAAAGCCAGCATGTATTTGGGGTTATTTTGACATTCCCCTCTGCTCGCCCAAAATTCACAGCTTGCATGTTCATCTGGACACGCTGCAAAAGGAATAATAGCCTATCATTGGTGCATTAACAAATATGCCTAGCCTCACCCAATGTCGCTGTAGTTGTACGTTAAAGAATCCGGTCCAAGCTTTTTCTTACATCAACAACGAGCGTCTATGATCTAGATCGCTCTGGGAGACTCAGGCGCCCGTATCAGTGCGTGAGTGGAGTCTATGAATAAGCTTGCTACAGTAATACTACTAGTATTCATAGACTCCGCTCTCATTCCGATACGGGCTTCTGGTTCCTGGGCGCGTTTGATAGTGCGTTTGATGTATCAGTTGATTCTGAATAAGATTTTGATTTCGAGCAGCACCCTGGCCAGCTGTTGTGGCTGGTAAGTGCGCTATGTATAATAAGAACCATTATCTTTAGCATATTTTAACGCAACTAATACTTTTCAATACTGTCACAAGCGTACGATTCAGCCCTGGCTCTGCTCGCGTCAAGTTTCCACCTACCTGCCCGCTGGCCAAGCGACCCAAGCCCCGCCCCTCGGGATAGCCCCTTGGAACCCCGGAACAGTTAGACCCAGGCACGCCAGTCTTATTCCGCCAGCCCGAGGGAACACACTGCTTGCTCCGAGACACGTCTGCACCCACGTTGCGACCGCTGAGCTCCGACAATATTCTTGTGTTTCTACCCGTTCCTTGGTCAAGGTAAGAGTGGTGACTTATTTCATATCACTTAGCATCCCCATCACCCGTCGATTTCCCAACATGTTCGTATGTCTTGTAGATATTTACGTCCGTGTCTGTGGTTTGTCTTGATGTATTGCCTGTGATATGCATTTTACTTCTTGTATCCATTATCTGTAGTTTGATTGTTGCTCATGCCATGCTTGTATTTATACATGTATATCCCCCTGCCTAGACTCTTGTATAAATCCCCCATGCCATGTTGCCCTGTTACTTAGATTAAAGTCCCCCAGTAAAGCACCCTTGCATATAGTAGCCATTGTCCTGTATTTATCCCCTTTGCTTCTCCCCTGATCCTATTGTGTAAATATCTACCCCTGCTGTCCATAACCCCATCTTAGGCGCCGAAACTATTATCCATTAGCGGCCGCCAGTAAATTCCACCGAACCCCAATAGCTATTGTTGATATTGTTGGACAGTTGGAACGCACCGGTCAAGCCTTGGCCTGTGCTTCCAAATTCGAAAATCTGACTGGCATGCGCAATGAATGGCGCGGCATCCAGAGTATGGATGCACCTCTGATACTGAGTCAATACTCCATTCCAGAACGGGTCCTTATACCGGGCTACTACGAGACTCAGACCCGCTGCGTGCAACCCATATCCCCTGGTTGACACCGTGAAGCGTGAAAGAAGAAATACAGCCCAACCGGCCAGCACCGTAGACCGGTTGTACCACAACTCCTATTACTCAAGAACTCGACCCAGTGACCTGGACTGGACGACCGAAGCCACGCTCTGACCAATTACGCAACCGCCATCCAAACTCCTGAGGCAACCACCGCCTACGCCCTAGCAGATAAGTGCGCACCCTGCGCACTCCACAATTCTCGGAATATCTGGCTACCCACGCTAACGCAGCCAGATACCCCTTTGCCAAATGATGATATCAGTCCATATTCGCCCCAGTGACTCTCAGATAGCTAAACCAGAATAACTCCAAGATACCCTGGACGTTAACAGACTATTACTAGTGACTCAGTCGTAAGCCTACCCCCTACGTCTGACCTGCATCAATTTAATAAATTGTCTAATATTGTATCATAACACCCGACTTCCCCTTGTTCAAATTCTCCACTAGTTTAGTTTGTATTCTTCTCGTCTGCCCTTTTAACTTTCTATCATTCTTTAGTACTCCCAGCATTATTTCCTTGAACGTCACCGCACGTTGGCCTAGTCAAGGGAGGCAACACAGCGTGGGGGAATAATTGCTAATCCTCATCCCCCCACCCCCCTATATTCGTGACATTAATTTTGGTGACCCCAACGAGACAAAAGACTTAGATTTCTAGCCCCTGCCCAGTTCACCCCTTAGCTTTCTACCCCAGCCCCAGTAGAGATAGGACCTAGCCCCTAGCCTAGTAGTGTATAGCCTAGCCCCATAGGTCCCCTACTTGCACTCCAGAATTGTGGTGGCACACAGAGGTTTTTTCTTGCTTCCATTTTTTATGCTTTGATTGATTGCTTGTTGTCTCTGTGTCCGTGTTGTGTTGTATTCGCCCCTGTGTCATTTCACCTTAGCTTGATTCCAGCCCGCCCCTTGTTTGCTGTCAGTGTACCCCCCTGTGAGCGCCTCTTCATCGCGGTTAGGACCTTTGAGGTAAGTCGCTTCTCTTACCATGGCCGACCGGGGAGAACTCGCCCTCAAGTACAAGGGTATTGGCGAGAGCTTAGGGCTCGCCGGCACGGAGCTCAAGGACTATGTCCTCACCAACGTGGATGCGGACTTTGCCGAGGAGAAATTGAAGAGAGAGGAGAGGGCTAAAGAACGGGAGGCGAAGAGGAAGGAGGAAGAGAGAGCGGCAACACGGAAGAAGGAGGAGGAGAAAGAGAGAATAGCCGAGGAGGAGAGAGCAGCCACACGGAAGAAGGAGGAGGAGAAAGAGAGGAGAGCCGAGGAGGAGAGAGCCGCCGCACGGAAGCGCGAATCGCCGAAGAGGAGAGAGCCGCCGCGCGGAGGAGAGAGGAGGCGAAGGAGAGGATAGCCGAGGAGGAAAGAGCTGCCGCACGGAAGAGGGAGGAGGACGAGAGAGCCGCGGCACGCGAAGAAAAGGCGAAGGATAGGGAGATCGAGAGGCGCCGAGAACTACTCCAACTCGAGCGCGATCGCCGCGAGCTAGGCCTCGGATCGCCCGCGAGCGACGACTTCACCCTCAGCGCATCCAGCTCCACCGCCAGCGCCGGAACATCCTCAGTCATCCCGCCGATCCCGGGGATGAACTTCACCTTAGACCCCTTCGTCGAGCGCGACGAATCTATAGAAGTATACCTCGCCCGATTCGAGCGAGTCGCGGGAGAGAACCAGCTCGACCCGCAATACTGGTACAGGAAACTGAGCCACGGCCTCAAAGGGAAAGCATACGAAATCCTCGCCAAGACTCCGACAGCCGAGGAGGGCGACTACCCCGCCCTAAAGAAAGTGCTGCTCCACGGATTCGAACTTTCCTGCGAACACTACCGGAAGAGCTTCCGTAACTCCCGGAGAGAGAATGGAGAGAAATTCACCCAGTTCGTCGACCGGCTAGCCACTATGAGGGACAAGTGGATCGAGCAGACGGAAGAGCCCAAGACTTACGATGGGCTGCTCGAACTGATGCTGGCCGAGCAACTGAAAGGAACCATGCCGGGGGAACTTCGGACCTTCGCCGCCGAACAGGGAGCCGCCCGCTTGGAAGACCTCATAATAGTCGCGGACCGCTACCTGACCGCCCACCCCGACGACCGACAGCCTCGCCGGGAACCCCTAGCACCCTCGTCACCAGAAACCCGCCAACAACCTCGCCGGCCGGTCCCGCCAGCGAACAACCGTCCTAAAGGACGCCCAAACACCGGAGCAGAGCCTGGGAAGCGGAGCGGAGAGCTCTACTGCGGCTACTGCCAGCGCCGAGGACACACCCGGGAAAAGTGTTTTCGCCGCCTCAGCGACCAGCGTCGCAAACAAGGAACCGTGTTGGCCCTGCGCCAAGTCACTCCCGACGGGAACCCGGTGACCCCCGTCGCCACTCCCACCGATCGCCCGGCCGTCACAGAGCAGGTGACAGTGAACGACCACCCCGCACACTGCCTCTACGACACCGGCCTAACCTTCGATGCCGTCGTCCGCCGCTCGCTGATTAGGGACAGCGATCTGACCGGCGAACAGATCACCCTGAAGCTGGCCGACGCATCACAGCCAAGCACCACGCTCCCTATCGCCCGGATCAAAGTCACCAGCCGCTACGTCACGGGATCCATCCAAGCCGCCGTGATGGACCAACCTCTCTACGACTTGATTCTGGGATGTCGCTACGTCTTCTTGGGAATGCCGCCCCAGCCTGTGGAGTCGATGGCCGCCGTCCAGACGCGCGCCCAAACGAAATCAGCCGCGACCCCACCACCGATACCCAACCAGATGCCGGAGCAAATCCGGAAAGCCCAGGAAGAAGACGCCACCCTGCGCAAATGCTACGGGAAGCTACCCGCCGCGCGCACTCCACCCAAGACCGGGGACTTTTACGTCGAGGACGGACTTTTGTACCGCCAGAAGGACGACCACTCTCAGCTGGTCGTACCCGCGACCCTTCGCCCCCAAGTCCTGGAACTTGGCCACAGCATGCCCCTAAGTGGTCACATGGGGATAGGAGCAACCGCCCTGCGTATCAGCGCGCAGTACCACTGGCCCGGGATGACCGAAGACGTAAAACGGTACGTCAAATCCTGCCGCCAGTGCCAACGATTCTCACCCCGCCATCATACCGTACCAGTAACCATCAGCCCTACCGTCGTCGTAGGAACGCCTTTCCAAAGAGTAGCCGTCGACATAGTTGGGCCCCTACCGCGAACCAAGAAGCGGAACCAATACCTCCTCACCTTAGTCGACGCATGCTCCATGTGGTGTGAGGCCGTTCCCCTGCCGAAGATCGACGCCGCCCGAGTCGCCGACGCGCTCGTCACTATCTTCACGCGAGTCGGATTCCCGGAGAGCATCCTGACCGACAACGGGTCACAGTTCACGGGAAGACTGATGCAGGAAGTCTTCCATCTACTACGCATCCGGCACATCCGCACTCCACCCTACCACCCCGCCAGCAACGGACAGGTCGAGCGCCTGAATGGGACGCTCATCTCTATCATACGGAAGATCGCCGACGACCAACCCACCGCGTGGGACACCTACGTCACGTCAGCGCTCTTCGCGTACCGAGAGACTCCACACACCTCCACCGGATACACCCCTTCCACGTTGCTCTTTGGGAGACCCCTCTCCGGACCCCTAGCTGCCTTGCGACGCAGCTGGACAGACGCCAAGCTCGACGAAACACCGGTCGACGCTACCAAGTATGTCACCAAACTCCAGGAGACCCTTAAGGCCACTTGGAAAGCCGCCTCCGCCAACCTGAAGAAGGCGAGAGAGAGACAGGCCCGATATCACAACCGCCGCGCCCGCGACCGAGAACTTCAAGTAGGAGACCAGGTCCTGCTACTGCTCCCCAGCGGCACCACCAAGCTCGATATCGCCTGGCAAGGACCCTACAAGGTGCTGGAGAAACTCTCCCGAACAACCTACCGCATCGAGGTAGACGGAAAACCCAGGACCCACCATATCAACTTACTCAAGCGGTACCTGGAACAGCCCACAGTCGCCCCGGATACCCACTCGCTACTTACGGTCGCGCTGGCCGTCGAGGTGGATGGGACAGAGACCGGCGTCGCCGAATATCCGCTACAAGGGAAGGAATCCTTCCGGGACGTATATCTCGACCCATCGCTCCCCGCCAGCCAGCAACGCCAACTACGCTCCATCATAGCCGACTACAAGGAAGTACTAACCGACGTACCCGGGAGAACGGATCTCGAAGAAGTTCACCTAACTCTGACGGACTCCACGCCCGTCCGCCAGAAACCATACCCCGTCCCGCTATCCCAGCAGCAGGTAGTGAGGAAAGAAGTTGAGGCTCTGCTACAAGCCGGAGTCATCGCTCCCTCTCGTTCCCCCTACAGCGCCGGCATAGTACTATCCCGCAAGCCCAGTGGAGAGCACCGCCTCTGCATCGATTTCCGACAGCTCAACCTCGTGACGCAGTTCGTACCCGGACCCATGTCCGACCCGACGGACCTGTTCGCGAAACTGCAGTCCGCGAGATACTTCTCCCGAGTGGATTTGAGCAAAGGATTCTATCAGATCCCGGTGCACCCCTCTTCCCGACAGTACCTGGCCTTCAGTACCATGGACGGCCACTATGAGTTCAACGTCCTGCCGTTTGGCCTTCACAATGCGCCGAGCATCTTCAGCACGATGATGCGGAAACTACTGGACCCCCTCCACTGCTCGTCCCTACGCTCCTTCATGGACGACATCCTCGTCGCCACGGAAACCTGGGAGGAGCACCTGCGAGTGGTACGCCAACTATTACGCCACCTCAGAGAAGCTGGTCTCACCGCGCGACCGACCAAGTGCCAGTTCGGATACCAGGAACTCGAGTTCCTAGGCCACACCATCAGCCATGGACAGCTCCGACCACTGGAGAAGACCATCCAGCGCCTTCGAGACGCGCCCCGCCCCAAGACTAAGAAGGACGTCCAATCCTTCCTGGGATTGAGCGGGTTCTATCAGAAATTTGTGCCAGGGTACAATGGAATCGCCGCACCCCTATCGAGCCTAACCCGGAAATCAGCACCGGACCGAGTTCTTTGGACCCCGCAGTGCGAAGCTGCATTCCAGGAAATAAAGGAGAAGCTGACGTCGCAGCCAGTTTTGCGACTCCCCAACCACGCGCAACCCTTCGTCCTGCGCACGGACGCCAGCGACGTAGGCCTCGGAGCCGTACTTCTACAACGAGACTCCGCGGACACCCCTACACTCTTCCCCGTCGCCTACGCCAGCAGGAAGCTGAAACCGGCAGAACAGAACTATGCCACGTCGGAGAAGGAGTGCTTCGCCCTCGTCTGGGCCGTACAGAAGTTTCAATTGTATTTATACGGCACTCACTTCACCGTACAAGTCGACCATCAGCCGCTATCCTTCCTAGCGACTTCGAAATCTCTCAACGCCCGGCTGATGAGATGGGCTCTGTTGCTCCAGGCGTATTCGTTCCAGCTTGAGCACATCCCAGGGAGGGATAATCACGGAGCGGACTTCCTCAGCCGTCATCCCGCATCCGACTCCACCGAGTCCCCACTGAGGGCCGACGCCCCAGAGTTCGTTCCCGCCGCCACCCACTAACCGTCGCCGAAACCCGGCAGCTCCGCGGACCCCAGCCTTGGGCATCCGCCACGTACCGCCCGGAACCCCGTGTAGCCCCACATCACCTGGACCACCTCCACCATCATCTCGCACCGCAGCAGACCCCAGAGCTAATCGGCCGCGTCTAAGTCGAGGCCGAGGACCTCGCCTTTTCCTTGGGGGGGGGGGGGGGGCCTCTGTCACAAGCGTACGATTCAGCCCTGGCTCTGCTCGCGTCAAGTTTCCACCTACCTGCCCGCTGGCCAAGCGACCCAAGCCCCGCCCCTCGGGATAGCTTCTTGGAACCCCGGAACAGTTAGAACAGTTAGACCCAGGCACGCCAGTCTTATTCCGCCAGCCCGAGGGAACACACTGCTTGCTCCGAGACACGTCTGCACTCACGTTGCGACCGCTGAGCTCTGACAATATTCTTGTGTTTCTACCCGTTCCTTGGTCAAGGTAAGAGTGGTGACTTATTTCATATCACTTAGCATCCCCATCACCCGTCGATTTCCCAACATGTTCGTATGTCTTGTAGATATTTACGTCCGTGTCTGTGGTTTGTCTTGATGTATTACCTGTAATATGCATTTTACTTCTTGTATCCATTATCTGTAGTTTGATTGTTGCTCATGCCATGCTTGTATTTATACATGTATATCCCCCTGCCTAGACTCTTGTATAAATCCCCCATGCCATGTTGCCCTGTTACTTAGATTAAAGTCCCCCAGTAAAGCACCCTTGCATATAGTAGCCATTGTCCTGTATTTATCCCCTTTGCTTCTCCCCTGATCCTATTGTGTAAATATCTACCCCTGCTGTCCATAACCCCATCTTAGGCGCCGAAACTATTATCCATTAGCGGCCGCCAGTAAATTCCACCGAACCCCAATAGCCATTGTTGATATTGTTGGACAGTTGGAACGCACCGGTCAAGCCTTGGCCGGTGCTTCCAAATTCGAAAATCTGACTGGCATGCGCGATGAATGGCGCGGCATCCAGAGTATGGATGCACCTCTGATACTGAGTCAATACTCCATTCCAGAACGGGTCCTTATACCGGGCTACTACGAGACTCAGACCCGCTGCGTGCAACCCATATCCCCTGGTTGACACCATGAAGCGTGAAAGAAGAAATACAGCCCAACCGGCCAGCACCGTAGACTGGTTGTACCACAACTCCTATTACTCAAGAACTCGACCCAGTGACCTGGACTGGACGACCGAAGCCACGAGCTGACCAATTATGCAACCGCCATCCAAACTCCTGAGGCAACCACCGCCTACGCCCTAGCAGATAAGTGCGCACCCTGCGCACTCCACAATTCTCGGAATATCTGGCTACCCACGCTAACGCAGCCAGATACCCCTTTGCCAAATGATGATATCAGTCCATATTCGCCCCAGTGACTCTCAGATAGCTAAACCAGAATAACTCCAAGATACCCTGGACGTTAACAGACTATTACTAGTGACTCAGTCGTAAGCCTACCCCCTACGTCTGACCTGCATCAATTTAATAAATTGTCTAATATTGTATCATAACACCCGACTTCCCCTTGTTCAAATTCTCCACTAGTTTAGTTTGTATTCTTCTCGTCTGCCCTTTTAACTTTCTATCATTCTTTAGTACTCCCAGCATTATTTCCTTGAACGTCACCGCACGTTGGCCTAGTCAAGGGAGGCAACACAGCGCGGGGGAATAATTGCTAATCCTCATCCCCCCACCCCCCTATATTCGTGACAAATACACAGCTGGAAATACTAGGAAACAGTAAGGAGTGGTAGGAATCAGAACGATCCAAATGCTGGTCTGTTTGTCGGTCGGTCGCTAGCTCGGTCTGTAGGTCCGTTGAAAGCTTCTCAAGAACCACTGAACGGATTTTGACCACATTACATAGGAACATTGCCTCCCGTGCCATCCTATTTGCTCTGCTGATGAGACGTGTGTATTAGTACGGGGACATTACACGTTAAGGCGGACCCTTGGTGGCGCAGCAGTAGATAGGCCTACTACACACCCTTGGTATTATAAAGGCTGTGTTGTATCAAAGATAGTTATACTTTTCTAGTATCTTTGGTTGTATCTACTGCTGGGCCATCGGGGATCCGCCCAACGTGTAATCCCCCTGTAGCTGGTTCGCTGCTGGTATTCCTTGACCAAAATTTCAATCCGGCGATGAAGGCGTTCCTTCTTGGATCTTTTCTTTGCGTGGGTTTCACCCAAGGCAGCTGCGGTCATCACCATTTCAGTGTGTGCTTGATCACCGTGCAGAAACGTGATGAATTCCCAATGCTTGGGTGTTTTTTTTCCAATAATACTATGGATTCGACGATGCCAACACTCCAGAAAATTGGTTGTTCTTGGCTTGTTATCTAGTGTTCTTTCGTGGACACACCTCAGATCAAGGCTAAATCGTGGGGACTCTCTGTTGAACATCTCTTCTTCTTTTGCGAACTGCTTCGTTTGAACCAACGTATGTCTGTTTAAAATACTCCGTGAACTCTTCGGTCCCTTCAGGCAAGTTCTCTAGCAGTTCTTGAAAGTCTTTCCTTGGTGTCTTCTTTTTTTTTTTTAGAAACGCCGGGGCGGTCACCATTCTTAACTTCAGAGTGAAGGCGGCATTTTGACGGTAGTATAGACAATCCAAGTTTTTGTAGACTACCTTTCTCCAGTTGGCTTGAGCCATGTGGAAAAAGAAACAGTCAATTGCAATTCCGGTAAAAACACGACGCATTGATTTGAAAGAACCGGTTTCAAAATCATATCTCAATACTTCAATTGCAGGTCCGAGTTCAACCATTTTGTTTCGGATTTTGCTGAAAACTTCTGTATAGAGCTTACAGGTTTTTTTTTTCTTGCTAAGAGACAAAATACCAGTGGGTAAATACGGTCATCAACCTCTCCGTGCAGTGCGTACAGTACAGTGGCGTGAACAAGGGCGGTGTCACAGAAAAAGTTACGCCTCCATACCAAACTCTGCTTCGACTCAGATGTAGAAGGTTGTTGGATGTTGCAAATATGATAACTCTATTTCCTTCGCAGATGTCGCCGTTGAACACGACCCAGTCTGCGCCATTTGCAGATGCACTCCATATCCCACCAAGAGTGATATCTCCAGGCGTGGAAGGCAAAAGAGAAAGGTGACTTCGCCGTTCGCGTTGAATAGCTCTTCTTATGGACGATTCTTTAGATAGTTCTCCTTGCGTCCGTGCTGATTTTCAATGACACATCTTCGTTGACTATAGCAGCCGTTAATCGATTTGATGTGACAGCCACACTTTTCATACCAGTGATTGCTCTTCGAACTGTAAAAAAAATAATAGAATAATAATTTATGTCTCAATGAATCACTATCTCCATCTCCTCTCTCCCTCCCTCTCTCTATATCTTTTCGTGGATGTTTAAAAAAGGAAATAAATTAAATGATACATATCCATACATAAATTATATTTCGAACTGCAATTCAACAGACATATTTGTAACAACTTGGGACCCTCACGGGAGGGGGGAAGAGGGAGGAAAGGTTTGAGGGGGTTACTTTCACCCCTCATCTCCTCTCTTTCCTTTCTCTTATTTTTTTGGCCTGGGAACAACAAATATATGCGTTATAATCGATTCTACTGTACTTCTATTTCAACAGCATCTGGTGCGTAGAAATACGTTCCAGAGATGTTAACTGGTTCCCTGGGAGATGTTGTTCGTTCATGTTCATGTTGAGTCGACCTCGGCATTCCTTTGTTGGGCATTTCCAGTAGATTTTCGTCGATGTCTTCTTGTCCGCTACGTAGGGAAACCTCTCCGAACGGTTTCCCTCTCGTCGTCTCGGTCACTTCCATTATTGTTGCTTTGTCATGTGCATTGGCCAAGAACCAGTTAGTTTATATTCAATCCTAAATGTTAGCTGTACTAATGATGAGTTGATTCTTACAAATCGTAAATGTAATTTAATTTGACTATATAAGCAGTTCAGTAAACTGACTGCTACTTCGAGCAAATGTCTTTCTACATTCAATAAAGTGATTTTTTTGTTTTCGATCCAAAACCTTTTCTATGATAAATACATTCAATAAAGGGATTTTTATATCAAAAAGCGTTTGTACGATAAATACATTCAATAAAGTGAGTGTCGAGTAAATGACAGTTCTATCAATTGAGCTCAAATAATATGTTCATAGAGCAAATGTCTTTCTTCAATCGATAAACTGTCTGTTCGATAAAGTGATTTTCGATAGTACGATCTGCTTTCTATAATAATACATTCGATAAAGTGAGCGTCGAGTAAATGGCAGTTCTATCAAGTGAGTTATGTCATGTGTCCTTCGATCAAATGTCGGATGTCATGTTGTTGATGATGGTGTTGATGTTGTTGTTGTTGTTGATGATGATGATGACGATGATAATGATGGTGATGATGATGATGACGACGACAAGATACGTTTGTGACTGATAACGAAGGACGTCTTCTTTGATATTCCTCCTATATAATCCCACCCTCGAAAAACTGACCTGATTGTGTAGTGAGAGGTCCAACAGCAGCTGTAGTAGTGGGTGTGGATACTGTCGTTGTAGGAGGGGGAGAAGCGACTGTTACAACACTTCCATAACCTGCTGCCCCGGACCCTGACCATGGCGATACCACATTGCCGTCATGGTCGCAGAACCCGCAAGTGGCTCGGCAGTACTTTGGCATGTACTCGGGGCACCAAGGTACAACGTACCACATGACCATGGCCCCTGTACTGTTAAACAGCTGGACAGGTCGACACACGCACTGACCGTGAGAGGCTAGCATAGCGCATGTGTCACTGCGGTCCTCGCATGCTCCAACGACCGGGTCTGCTGCTGCAGCTGCTGCTTCTTGTGTAGGGGGAATCCACGGGAACGTCTCTGCTTCGACTTCATTACGGCATTCCAGAACCGTCAGCCCTACAATATTTCCAAAAAGTGAGTCTGAGGCCATTTTAATATTTTTACACTAGTCGTACACGCGTTGATAAAAGAAGAATTTATTCATCCAAATCACTGCGGTGAAAGCTTTCCAATAAGCATATATACCCCTTGGGGTCATGAGCAATCTTGCCATTGTAGATTGTTCTAACCTATAAAGGGAAAAGTGAAAGCCCCAGTTGAAAACCTGTCTTGCCTTTGTAGGCATGACTGATTCACTGCGGCAACAGTACCCCCGTTGGAGTGCCGGGGGTTTCAGTATAAATAGTATCCACACTTTCTGGAAATTTAGTGCTTTAAATTCCCACTGTCGCTGTCTTCCTCATTTGCTCTTTCCCATTCCTGATCTGTCCTATCACTCTGCTACACTATCTTCATCTTCGCTAGATCAATGACCTACCTTTTTTCTTGAAAACTCTTCCTGGACAAGACTCCTTGTTTGTGTATGAGGTCTGTTGGATCAGCTTGGGAGTGTTGGACGCTTTCTGCCGGGTGGTCACTAGGGCTTCCTATGATGTTATTATTTAGCACTATAGGCATTTTATATGTATGTGTTTTGTTGATGATTTATAATGATGTTTGTATTCTATTTTGTTTTTGTAACCGGGGGTTCGAGTAGTTGGGGTAAAGCCTCAGCCGTCCCCTGCGTGGGATGTCTTTATTGTAAAGTGACTGGCCGGTGGAGGGCATTCAATTTTCCCACTAGGGTTGTTTCGGCAGATCTTTTATGCGGATCGGGGGTTGTCCGGTCCTGATTTGGCTCGGAAGAGTCCGCTGGACCTATAGCAACAATCAATCAATCAACAATCAATCAATAAGCATATATAAATATGTTAGCAGACAGTCGTCGAGAATTATAACCTGAACACGCAAAGGTCGCGACGCTATTGGGAATCGGGACTCTTCCCTTCTACTACGTCACAGTAGGCAATAGGCACTGTATATGTTGGTCTACCCAACCCACATGGAGCCTTCTAGCTTATACAGCAAGGTTTATAAATACTGTAGTACGGTCTGTGTCTAATTGTGTGTGCCTGTAGTGTCCGGCATAACGTTAGGTGGTGGCACCTAGCTATGTCATGTACTGATTATAGCAGGGGGTCTTTTAGAACGCGCTCGGACACGATGTTTAGATTTAAAAAAAAGAAAATATCAGGTACAACATCAAAATATATTTATATATATTTTCACACTAAGGGACGACACACATACGCAAACAGTCATCCCTTAACATGAATTAGATTGTTTTTAATATAAGCCTATCTGCATTTTGATCATTAAGATTCAGCTTTTATATTCATGAAATAATGATTTCTAGAACTGTGACATAATACCGCATTAAACGTCTTATTATTTTCAGTTCAATTATCTTCTTCTTCTTCTTCTTCTTCTTCTTCTTCTTCTTCTTCTTCTTCTTCTTCTTCTTCTTCTTCTTCTTCTTCTTCTTCTTCTTCAATGTTTCAGTGATAGTCTGCGATGATCATAGAATCCATGCATCTATAACAATGCTGTGTTTTGACCCTTTCATAATTGGTTGTGCTCTTTGTCCATCATCTTAAACTAATTAAGTTATTTTTTCAACTGAAAAATCGTAATAATTCCAGTAATTACGACGATAACAACAAAGAAAAAACAAAACCTAAGTTAGTAACCGTAAAGAAAAAAGAAAATAAAACAACCCAAAAACTACACAATTTTTATAATGAAAACGACGTTGCTCGTGGACGAAAGTTCAGGCGTAATAAAACAGCTAATAGTTTCATTTGGTTAGTTTAATGCTATGGCTGGTGTTGGGACTTATTACACAATGAACAAGTCAATTCCTTTACTAACGTGACCCAGTCTGATTTGCTGACCTTGAGAAGTTTTCTCTCGAGTTTTAACCTCATTTTACCTTCTTAAAAAGGACTTGCTACTTTTACAATCAGCCAATCAATCCATCAGTATTGATTTTATTGCCTGTTCACATTTTCAGGCGATATTACTTTTTATTATTAGACATTAAAAATAACAATCAAAGCACAACTGATCATCCCTACAGCAAAATGGGATAAAAGGATGTTCACCCCCGTTGGGGTGCCGGGGGTTTCAGTATAAATAGTATCCCCACTTTCTGGAAATTTAGTGCTTTAAATTCCCACTGTCGCTGTCTTTCTCATTTGCTCTTTCTCATTTCTGCTCTGTTCTACTATCTTCTTCTTCGCTAGACCAGTCTCCTACCTTTTTTCTTGAAAACTCTTCCGGGACAAGACTCCTTGTTTGTGTATGAGGTCTGTTGGATCAGCTTGGGAATATTGGACGCTTTCTGCCAGGTGGTCGCTAGGGCTTCCTATGATGTTATTATTTAGCAATGTAGGCATTTTATATGTATGTGTTTTGTTGATAATTTATAATGATGTTTGTATTCTATTTGTTTTTGTAAACGGGGGTTCGATAAGTTGGGGTGAAGCTTCAGCCGTCCCCTGCGTGGGATGTCTTTATTGTAAAGTGGCTGGCTGGTGGGGGGCATTCAGTTTTCCCACTAGGGTTGTTTCAGCAGATCTTTTATGCGGATTGGGGGTTGTCCGGTCCTGATTTGGCTCGGAAGAGTCCGCTGGACCTAAAGCAACAATTATTTAATGTAATGTAAAAGGATGTTAATGGATTTAACACCATGACAGTCTACCAACAGGCGACTTTGTAAAACAATGTTCACAAATGCTGTTATCTGTGACTGATGCACTACATCATCTAAAGAATGTCCATATTCAGCCACACTATATCCTTGGTTTCCATACATTTTCATTTAAAACTGGACATTTAACTAAAATATGGTGTACAGCCCTACTGATATATTTTTGCAACATATCAACGAACTATCTGCTTAAAACGAAATATTTATTCAACATATTCATTCTTAATTTATCTATTAATGTCGATAACAGTGGAATTGCTACTTTTACCTACACACGTCAGAAGCTCATCCTTCACTACTCTTAAAAGGAGGAAAAGATCGCACGATCGTTTATTGAATAACTGGCCAAAAAAAGACTTAAATTAATTGTACACTCATACTAACCAAATGGTATGAACACCACAACCACAAAGCGAGGGAAAAAAGACCAAACACTTTCAATATGAAATGCCATCCTCTTTATTCTATAGCTGCCGTACGTAGACTACTGTTCTCTCCAAATTGTAATAAGCCAATGAAGCGAATGACAGAAACCTCATTTTCACGCAACAATACGAACAGTTTATTAATAAGGGGAGTTTAGTGTTATGAGTTCGTCGTTAGCTTTATCAACTTCAAAGATTTCAAAAACATTAGCGTAAATTCCGTTTCATTATAATCCATGAATTTCACTTCAAAAGCCACTCCTACAGGAAGAAATTTAATGAATTGTTTTTATATATAGCTCTTTACCAGTTCAAAGAAAACGGGACCTAACTCAGTCTACCAAAGAACAACCCTGCTGCTTGTTAACTTCAGTTTATAGTCCCCTCTCTTCCCGATAAGGATTTTCAGAGAGGAGAACGCCACAAACAAGTTTTAAGCGATCCAGAACGACCTACATCATTGTTTGTTTAATCGAGCCTGTCATCTGCCTTTTTACCCTGGTGATCGGCAGGTGAGGCACAGTATAAAGAGTCATTACAGAAAAACCGACAGCGGTGAGAAAAAAGTCTTCTGTCACCGTTGGGGTTCGAACTACGGTCGTGTCATGCGAGCGTTTTACACTGCCATAGTTCCGCCCGGGCCCCCTGAACCACCTTGTTAACCCTCTTCAATATAATAAGTCTGCTTGGCTTATCGTCGTCACACGATGACGACCAACTTGCAGGCTAATTAAACTGTCATTTAAAATTGAACGTCAATATGGTGAATGGATATATATCTGTGACGTAGAACGTTTGCAAGCCTTTGCAGTGTTTATCAATATTAAATAATATGAACCTTATCAATGATATCCGTATAGGCGACAAGTTTTATTTTAATTGGAAAAAAGCAGGCGTTAAAAATTGTATCAATATAATGTCACTTTTGGTCAAATGGCGTATAAACCGGATGTTTGTAGAAGTGTGATTATGGTGGAGTAGGTGGTGAGAATGAGGAAGATGTTGATGATGTTGTTGATGATGTTGTTGTTGATGACGACGACGATGATGGTGATGATGATGATGGTGATGATGATGACGATACGTGTTTGTGCGTGTGTGTGTGTGAGAGAGAGAGAGAGAGAGAGAGACAGAGAGAGAGAGGGGTTCAATCAGTCACACTAATGAGTTAATCCGGTATCCTCCCCTATCACAGCACTCAAAGTCCACACCACAGTAGTAATTTTTGTTATGTAAAAGTTTATTATGATAACCGTAAACAGAACGATGTACGTGGTGGCTGGTTTTGGAAAATTAAACAAAACAAAACAAAAACCACACACACAAACAAAAAATAACAAACGGAACAAACATGAAACAAACAAACAAACAATTTATTATAATTATCCATAATAAGAATCCAAGACTGGTGGAACACTGCAAAATGGCGGACTAAAACGTAGTGAGAGAAACTGGAACCTTAGTACAAAGTAGAATGAAAAGAAAGGGTGGAGCACAGGGAAAGGGGGAGTGAGGGGTTCAACAGTCCTATCAAGTCAACAAGCACAGTCACTTAAAATGCTCGGAGAGTAGACCCAAGCAACGCAGTCTCTACCGTGTATGCCCTATGTAGGGCAACAACTCCGACGCAAGACACATAAGTACAAATTAATAATTACAACAACAACCCAAAAAAACCTCATTTAAAAACAAAACGAAAAAAAAGGAACATACTTGACTCTCATTGTTTAAATAAACAAACACACACACACTTTAAAGATCATTAAAAAAAAACAACAACAACAACAGAAGAACTTTTTTTTGGGGACGATTAGTGCTGAAAAAGGTTTATTATTACAAAAATCGTCCTCGATATAGTATTTTCGTTACAAAATCATACCCAAACGTGACATGTAGAACATGCCATGTGAAACGATTTTATTTATTTATTTTATTTTTTTTGGGGGGGAGGGGGGGGGGGCAAGAAAGTGAAAAGGAACAAACAAACCAACACAAAACAACAAAAATAAGAAAAACACGTCACTGCTGTATGACGTCACAACGGACCACATGCTATAATGCATTTTTTTTTTTTTTTGGTTGCAGTGATAAAGTGAGCTAAAAATAGTGATATGAGAAAAAGTGCAGTTTAATTTGTTCAGATACACATTCACATTGAAGAAAAATACATTACAAAAAACCAACACAGTTTTCAGGTCTGAAACCTCGTCCAAAGGCGAGATTCAACCAAACAATATTGCGCCAACTAAGCAAAAACCCACCCCGTTATGTGTACACGTCACACTTGCCAATGCAGCAGCCAGAGTAAAAACATTTTATCTTCATCTTCACAAACATGTTTCATTCACAGGTTCAAACCCCAGGGTGGGGGCCGCACTACAACCCACTCTGCCAAAGTGTCTAGCGATTTTAACAACAGATGCCAACATCATTATTGCGGTGGGAAAAAAAAGCGCGGGTAGACATGAACTGTAATGACAAAGAAGAGGATTAGGCGAAGTGGTGGCAACAAGACAATTCCCACCTGCGAAGGAGGAAGGAGGAGAGGGTAGGGCAAAGGAAAGAAGAAAAGAAAATAATAATGAAGAAATTCGTCCCCGAAATTTAATTTTGATTACGAGCAGCGTGGGAAGGTGGCGTTGGTTGAAGGGAAAAAGTGGTGGAGGTTACGTTACATTACATGATTGTTGCTTTAGGTCCAGCGGACTCTTCCCAGCCAAATCAGGACCGGACAACCCCTGACTCGTATAAAAGATCTGATGAAACAACCCTAGTGGTAAAACTGAAAGCTCTCCACCAGCCAGTCACTTTACAATAAAGACATCCCACGCAGGGGACGCTGAGGCTGTACTCTAATTTATGGAAACCCCGTTTACGAAAACAAAATAGAATACAAACATCATTATAAATTATCAACAAAACACATACATATAAAATGCCTACATTGCTAAATAATAACATCATAGGAAGCCCTAGTGACCACCTGGCAGAAAGCGTCCAATATTTCCAAGCTGATCCAACAGACCTCACACACAAATAAGGAGTCTTGTCCCGGAAGAGTTTTCAAGAAAAAAGGTAGGTGACTGGTCTAACGAAGAAGAAGATAGTACTATAGCAGATTGATAGAACAGAGCAGGGATGAGAAAGAACAAATGAGAAAGACAGCGACAGTGGGAATTTAAAGCACTAAATTTCCAGAAAGTGGGAATACTATTTATACTGAAACCCCCGGCACCCCAACGGCGGCGAGGTGATGGATTCGGAGTGTGTTGGGTGTAGGCGCGTGAACAGTAAGAAATAAGAGGCGGTGGATGGTAAAAGTGGGGAGAAAGACGAAGCAAGAAGAAAAAAAAGAGAGAGACAATTCATACATTCAGCTTGAGCAAAAACTCAGACAGCAACCGTTTTTAAGGTCAACAATCGTTCGAAAATGTGATATGATTTCTACAACAGCTTGAAAACACAGGCACGCCACACGTCGTGCGCTCCAGGTGCCTGTGCTGTGTGACAGCCCAGGTGCAGGCTGACAGCAACAAGAAAAAAGATCAGTGTCTGAGCCTGCTGGAACCTGTGCCCAATATAGATATCGAGAATACAGACCTCAGCAGGGACAGCTACGCTGACAGCAGCAGCCAGTAATATTAATTTAATGAAACAACGGCAAAGTATTTTGAGCCCGTAATGTATACACGTTTGCTATGGAATTCCCTGTGTAAAAGATTTATTTTCACTACTTTCAGCTAAGTAACCTTTATTTAGAAGCATATTTTCTAAAAACCATTTGTTTGCAAACAATGTAAGATTTCTCTCTATATTTTTTTTGTCGCGTCGGTAAATAACTGATTAATTACCTAAACAATATATTGTTTAGGTAAATAAATTATGATATAGATAAATATAAGGCATTGTTGTTAAATAAGGAATTATTTAAATATATAATGCATTTTTAGCAGATTGTGTTAAAAAATAATTTGTGTACCTATATAATGCATTGGAAGATGTTGCTAAATAAGCTTTATTTACATGTACGTAAACGATTCATTGTTTAGGACTGCAATTTTCATTATTTATGGGATTCGCAGAAACAAATCGTATTACTGTGAAGTTGTGTGTAATGATAAAGAAAATAGGAAAATCGTAATTTTACGTTGTTTTGCGATTTAAAATGAGGAAACAGCTTTATTTCACTCTATTTTTTAATTGTTCGCAAAAGTATTAATATACGAAACTGCAACTGTAACGGCTCCGGAAAAGAGGGATCCATCATTATTTCCGCATTGGCGGGATTGTCTTCAGAGTAAATAAACATGGAGAACTCGCAAGTTAACGTCGATCTTGTGAAAAACATAGTAGAATCATTGATTCCAGTTGTTCAATAATTCAATACTCCTGCTATTGCCAATTCTTCTACACCTATCTCTGCTTTTTGGGATAAATAAATACCAAAAGAAAGCATAATTTTTTCCTTCTGATGGAGATACTGAAAATACTGAACACTCTCGCACAAATCTGACCTTGACCTTTCGTTTGTGTTCGGGACGCTACAGACGTTTTATCTTCGAATTTGTGGAGTGATTTGTTTGAAAAATAAATAATTAACACAAATTGGATACACAAGCTTTGGAAAGACCTTGAATTTAATTATACAAAGCAGTCAAATTATAAAAACCAAGTTTTCAAGCAATTTCAAGAATCCATGAAAATTGCAGTTCCTAAACAATGAATTCTTAACGTAAATAATAAATTGTTTAGCAACATCTAAATAATACATTATTTAGCAAATTCTGCTAAATAATGCACTGTATAGGTAACCAAATAATTATTTAGCAACATTTCTAAATAAAGGGTTATTTCACACAATCTGCTAAATAATTCATTATATAGGATTAGCAACAATGTCTTATTTACCTATATCACGATTTATTTACGTAAACAATGTATTGTGTACGTATTTAAGGAAAACATATATTATTTAGAGAAAGCTAACATTGTAAGCAAATGATTATTTCGAAAATATGCTTCCATAGAAAGGTTATTTAGCTGAAAGTGGTTAAAAAAAAACACCGAAAAAATAGCAAATAAATATTTTACAAAAAGAATTCCATAGTATACGGGCTCAAATATTCCGCGATGGAGTCTAGTCAAGACCTATGAGATAAACGTATAGCGCACTTATCAGCTCAAAGAGCTTCTCAAAGCCCTGGACATCGAAACTTAGTGTGTAAATGAACCTTAGTAACCAACTCAACAGTACAACAGCTGACTTCGTTTTGAACTCTTATTGGAAACACTTAACCTGCATCCCAATGTCAAATAAATACATGTAACAAACTGAAGTGAATTGGAATTAGTTAATCACCCCAGCGGACGACAAAGAGCCCAATCTTCCGCTGAATTTGAATCAAATTGTGCACACAGGTGGTCAAATATGTAAGCTAAAAATATATTTAAAAAAGAAATTACGAAAGGAGGCTGACAGTAAAATGATTTTATAGACCTAGCATATACCTAGCAGGTTTTTAGGTAAAGAAATTGCAACGTTCCTTTGATTTCTATCTCGAAATGATGAGAGGAACAATGATCAAAACCCTTTGTGATTTACGAGTAGATCCTAAGATCACCAAGTAAGCTTACCAACAGTAACCCACTTAATTCCCTATCTCCTTAAACCCTGTATACACATATGCACTCACACACCCACCCTTCCACCCCATTCCCTACACACAAGCACACATACACACACTCGTCAGCAAAGTCACTGCATCATCAATGTCGTGACTACGCCTTACTCATAAAATCAATAAAGGAAACAACGAAGAATTCAAATATACACAAACTTATATTCCAATCATTCATCGAATTCAACATTCCTAATCGTTGATGCAATCAACACTCCTATAAAGATGTATAAATTGTGTTAGGAAGACAGGTAACCCTTCACACAAAAATATAAGAAATACTGTTAAGGGTTGTTAAGGATGACTGACACAAACAAACACGATTGCGTGAATGCAAAGCTTTAGATACTCAGCAAAGTGCACGCGCAATTACATACAACTCTTCAGTTGCACCTGTGATAACCTGCCCAAGCAATGGCTAGACCGAAACAACGCGAAGACTGTGACTAAACCTTCGATCACACCCATAGCTTGCTTATGCTGCGTTTGGAACAGGGACGACCTGTTTAGGACCGCAGTATGCATCACAGCTCCGGATTTGAAGTAGGGATCACACATAACTAAGTGACGTATGCAGTCTACTGTCTTTTCACATAGACATGAGAACAATGTTTTTTTTAAAAACATCTCGGGTACAAAATAAAAAAATTATATATTTTTACATTAAGGAAGAAAAGCCAAGCTGATGTTCGGTTGTATTCTACTATCACCGCCAAAGCTCAGTGACCTGGCATACACCGGTGAACCAGGTTCGAATCCCATGGTGGACAACATAAAAAGTGGCATTTGCTCACTATCCATCCTACCAGTATGATTGCTCTGGTGGTTCAATGTTGATTTAGGTCCCTACCCTTTGTTCCCTGGGATGGTTATCCCCGTCTGCCATATCGCCAATGGTGGGTGTAGACGTTAAATCTCAATGTACGTGCATTCGGGATATTATTATAACATCCTGTTTCACGTGTCGTAGTAGGCCACTATATCCTTGTTCAGCTAGGTCAAAGTAAATGATGTAGTTATCTAAATGACACGCTTATGCATTTCAGATTTTTTTTTGGAAATCGAACTGACCGTTAGAATGAGGATTTATACCATCCTTTAACTTCCTTCCAAATGTTTTCAATGGTATCAAAATAACTAACCGCCCGGACAATCACCCCTCTAGTCTAGGACATCTACCCACTGGACAAGTACCACCTGAAAACATATTTACTTCATTAAGAAAAAAGGGGAATTTTTTTTCCTTTTGGTTTAATATTTCATTGTACACATTTTATGGATAGAAATATTATACGATATATAGTCTTAGCAAAGTAAATCGACTGTAACAAAAACCAAAACAAACTATTTTATTTGATCACTACTGATGTGTGGCCTGCTCTCACGAATGGGGAAGGAGCGGTGTGGAGAGACAAGCACAGTCGCTGGTATGAACATATTTGGTATTTTGTGGTGTATGTCGGTGTAATGGCTTGTCTTCATTGGAAGATTCGTGGAGGTTCCAAAACATTGTTTTCGAGGTTCTTAGATCCCGAACCTTGGTTCCTGAACCTTTTTTGTCCAAAAGATTCCGCAAAGTAGGTTCGGGATCTGAGAACCTCGAAAGAAAGTTGTTGAACCTCCCCGAACCTTCCAAATAAGTTAGTTAGGTAGTTCGTCATTGTTTATAGAGTACAGCAGACGGCAAAGAGCCCAGTCAGGACCACCAATAAGTAAGTGGATTGTGTGATTTTAATTTTGAAATCGCATAGATATATCCTTTAACAATAATGTGTAAAAACAATGTGTGGAGAGGGGAGGGAGGTACTTGCCCAGTGGATAGATGTCATAGGGGGTTATTTGTCCAGGGGGTGACTGCCCGGGGATAAGCTGTCCCAAAGGTAGTTGTCCGGGGGATAGTTGTCCTAGGACCGTTTTCAATACAGAAGAATTCCAATTACAGCCAATTTTTGATGATAAACATCCCAAAAGAAAAGAAAAACCAACAAGGTCACAAACCAAGTTTTAAAAAAAGACGTGGCAAAACGAATCACGGCCAAGAAATGGTGAAATGAGCGTGGGGACGGGGGTAAAAAAACCCAATAAACTTCCATGACCATTACAAAAAAAACCACACCAACAAACAAATAAACAAACAAACAAACAAAATACCCTCACACACAAATATTGCATATACCTAACAAAGCTGATGCATGTATTAAAAATTTTCTAAGATATTCTGTACGTAAAATCATGGCAGAATTAGTTCATAATGAATGGCATGCCATTCGAAAATAGCGTTTCCCCAAAATGTGACATTCGTAGTTTGAGTCCAGGAACGGCAACTCTAGAAATACAAGTGCTCATCGACCGTATATAAGCAGTTACAAATCTGTTGCGTTCTTAAATTCTGCTAATTCTTTCTCAGGGTCACAGTTCAACCAAGACAACCAAACAACAGGACACACAAGAAACGCACCCACAGGACACATCTCCATCATCATTACAAAGTGTGCATTATATACACACAAATCTGGCTGGAAAACTAAAGCTACCACGCAGCAAACGGCAATTATATCCATCATCATCATCATCATCATCATCATCATCATCATCATCATCATCATCATCATCATCATCATCATCATCATCATCATCATCAATGTATTGTCAACTACCACCGTAGCTCAGTGGTGCAGCATTCGTATGGCACACCGATGATCCAGGTTCCAATCCCGGTGATCGGCCTGATATAAGATTTGGCTGTCCGTCTTCGCAGTAAGGTTGCTCTAGGTGTTCAGTGTTGATTTTGTAGGTATTCCCCTTCTTCCCTGGGGTAGTGATCCCCGCCTGCCGTATCGCAAATGGCGGGTGTAAACGTCCATTTTCATGACGAACAATACAAAGCATGGAGATGAGGTGCTACAGAAGACTTCTGGGTATTTCCTATACCCAGCACATCACCAACGACGAAGTCCGACAGACCATCACACAAGCCGTTGGACAACACGGTAACATGCTTACAGTGGTGAAGAAACGGAAACTCCGATGGTATGTCCACGTCACCAAGGCATCAGGCCTTGCAAAGACCATCCTGCAAGGCACGGTGCAAGGAGGCAGAAGAAGATGGAGACAGAAAAAGAGGTGGGAGGACAACATTCGAGAATGGGCTGTCTTGACACTGAGTGAAGCCATGAGCGTTGCTGGGGACAGAGAAAGATGGAGTACGCTGGTTAAACGATCATCTGTGGTGCCCCAACGACTTTCGAGTTACGGGACAGGATAGGATAGGATAGAATAGGATTGTTAATCAAGAGACTACCGAGAGAACTAACACTGAATTACCATCCTCACTCCACTGCCGCACACAATGACGTTTCCCCCACAGCAATATTTCGAGTTACGGGATAGGATAGGATGGAATAGGATTGTTAATCAAGAGCCTACTGAGAGGACTAACACTGATTTACCATCCTCACTGCACTGCCGCATACAATGAAGTTTCCCCCACAGCAACATTTCGCCGGAAAATCTTTTTTACCTGCCAACATCTTGGCCATTTGAAAGAGGTTTCTCCGATGGGCAGGTTGTATCTACATTCTTTAACAGCCTGTTATCCTCATCAAAATCTTTTCAAGGTACCAATTTTAGTAATCACAGCAAAGATTATATACATGTATACAATAGTCGGTCTTTCATTATATGTATAGGAAGTGTTTTCATGGAAGTACTTCAGCAAAAAGTGTGATCGTCCGCATTCTTCAAGACTTGTTCTAGCATATGTTATTATTATTTTCCTTGCAAAAACTATATTACATTGCACACAGAGGCCATTAATAATAATAATAATAATAATAATAATAATAATAATAATAATAATAATAGTAATAGTAATAATAATAATAATAATAATAATAATAATAATAATAATAATAATAATAATAATAATAAATAAATAAATAAATAAATAAATAAATAAATAAATAAATAAATAAAGTAATGCTCGTTTATTTCGTGCGATTAAAAAATGTGATTCAAGGATCTATAATATAAGTATGATTTAAAGGTGTCGCTTGAAGCAGAGGTAGGAAAGTGCTGGTAAAACATTCAAACAGAACTGTATCGTAGAACTATAATTATTTAGTTATGTACAGAATCTATAAAAAGATTATAGAAATGTACATGAACAGTGTATGCTATTATTAGTGTACCAAAACTATCAAAAACCGCAAACACAGGCAAGGAAAACGAATCTACGTGGCGTTTATCATCATTGTTCACCTTATGAATGATGACAGTATAATGACATGATAAAAATAACTGACAACACTCCAGTTTCAAGCCAACACACACACACACACACACACACACACACACCCACCCACACACACACAAAACCATACACACTCGCTCGCACCCTCGCGCAGGCACGCATACACACTCGCACGAACACCTCTCTCTCTCACCACCCCCACTACCACCACCACACACACACACACACACACAACACGATTGCAAGGTGGATTGGAATAATAATAATGTCACGCAAAGGACTGATTATTTTAAAACGTTTTGTTTTTGCGCAAGAGGCAAAACAGAGAAAATGATAAATAATATCATATATGCAGACCAGTGTACAAAAAATGCATTACTACAGCATCAACGATTCATTATTAAATACACGATCACAGTCAGTGGGGGGGGGGGGATAAAGTGGCAAAACAATTCTGATTTTTCATCGACAGCTCAGGGTGGGCAGATGGGGTCAAACCAATATTGCACACAAGTTCAATTTTAAAAACAAAAAGAGTCAACTTCATGTCATCAAGGAGGCTACAATCTTATTGAAAAAACAAAGGGTTTTCAAACAGGTCTAATAATAATTGTGAAATCACCGAGGCAATAGTCGGAACAGATAATAAACGATGCCACCACCCATTGTTGAGGGTAAAGGCTTTAATCAAAACACGTGCAAAGGAAACATCTATCGTCACTTTGAAAACGCGCTAAACCCTATATACTACAAATGATGGGAAAGGGAAAAAAATAACACCTACAAATTTACAAGTAAATCAGATTGCAGTAATACAACTAGCAATACAATAAAATAACATTGTTGTAAGACCCCAATCTCTTCATGCGCTTTTCCTACATAATAGGATGCAACTGAATGTTATTCCCTTTCAAATAAGAGAGACAAGATGGATCGACTTCAACACGCATACAAAACATGAAAAAGTGGTAAAGAAAGTCTCTTGTTTAATACAAACAGGGGATCTCATAACAAGATGCCATTCAGAACGTGTTGAACAGTTTACGCCCAAAAACCATGAAGACACGGGCGCCCGTATCTTTTTGAATAGTATCCTAGATATCAGAGAGAGAAAGAGAGAGTGAGATAGAGTGAGAGAGAGAAAGAGAGAGAGAGGGAGGGAGGGAGGGAGAGAGAGAGAGAGAGAGAGAGAGAGAGAGAGAGAGAGAGAGAGAGAGAGAGAGAGAGAGAGAGAGACGGTATTCAAAGAGATACGGGCGACTATATGGGCTGGGCATGAAGCGTAGTCCTAATTCACACGCCTATGTATGATACAGATATAGATGACGCTCAGAATGAGAGGAATGGTGCAGGAGTTGGAAGGGGTAGGTGGGGGTGGAGTTTTGGTGAGGGTTGATAGGGAGATGTTCCTTTAAGAATCAGAGAGCCTAGGGCAAACAGCTGATCGCGAGCTACTGCCTCATACAGAGGTTCTCTGCCTGTTGGGGATTATGCTGTGGATCAGCAGGTTCAGCTACGCTGCAGGCCCAACCCTGATAATCTCTGACACTCAGAATGATGTGGGGAAATAAAAAAGCGATTGATGAGAGAGAGAGAGAGAGAGAGAGAGAGAGAGAGAGAGAGAGAGAGAGAGAGAGAGAGAGAGAGAGAGAGAGAGAGAGAGAGAGAGAGAGAAAGGGAGAGAGAGACAGTCAGTCAGAGACAGACTGAAACAGACAGACAGACAGAAGAAGAAGAAGAAGAAGAAGAAGAAGAAGAAGAAGAAGAAGAAGAAGAAGAAGAAGAAGAAATCTGCATTAAAATAAAGCGATCATAACGAAAGAAGCGTGCAGATAGGCTAAGAAAACAGAAGTTGTGAGTTTGTGGCTGTTGGGAGCTAAGAGAGTCTACGTGTGGACTGGAAGAAGCAGAGAGGTGCAGGGATAGAGCGTACCGGTTTGCGGGCATGCGCAGTGAGAGCATAGCAACCACAGCCTGCCTGATCGCTAGCCTCACATGAAGTGGACAACATGGCGGCAATTAGTGATGCTTGCGCGAAGGATAGCATCGATTGCATCCCAAATTCAGTATCTCCCTAACTTCACACCGTTGTCAAAAACTGTGCTATAGTGGGGGATGAACAAATTCAAATCTCAGTTCATCGACGATGTTCCGAGTTTTCAAGGATGGATCGACAGAAACTGTGGAAGTAGCTGCAATTAATGTTACAGATCTGATGCAGAAATCTTGCCGACCCACACAATCTCGTCATCGAGATCAACATCAGAAAGGAGTGTATTTCCGAGGCCATGTGCGATTGCAAAGCAGGGTAAGTTTATCATGTTCTTTAAAAAATATATATATTTTCGAAATTTATTATACATAATTTTAGTTGTATAATCCTAGTAGTAAATTGCGCCATTTTCACTGTTTTATCTGCGTGTTCAGTACCAACAGAACAGGACAGAACACAATAGTGTTACACATTATATTGAAGCTAGTATATCATCCATTTTATAACATTCTTGAATGCACACTAAATAGGGGGTGAGAGAGAGAGAGAGAGAGAGAGAGAGAGAGAGAGAGAGAGAGAGAGAGAGAGAGAGAGAGAGAGAGAGAGAGAGAGAGAAATGCATACATGTGCTATTGAGTTTTATTTTTATTTTTTTTTTCAGTTTGGATGGTCACTGCTCCCACATTATCGGGCTTCTGAAGACTCTGCAATACTTCAAATTGCAGAACTTTACTCATGTCCCTGATAAGTTGAGCTGCACAAGTATGCCTCAAGCGTGGGGGTGTGGCAGCACTAAGAGGCAGCAAAATCTCACCTGTCCCAATATAGTGCTATCACGCCCAGTTGACAAGAGGAAGAGGAATCCAATCAATTGTCAGGTTGACATTAACAGCAAGTAAGCACCTCATCTTATCAATTTAAAACAAATGTAGGTCTAAGTAACATTAATTTTTTTAATAAGTTTTTCCATTATGTTTTGTCTGTAAACAACTCAGATAATTACCAGTCCTTAACAGTTTCATTTAATACTGAAGGAGAAAATTCATTCATCAATTCAGTACTAAAGGCAACACACACAAATCAATTCATGGGTCAATTTCTTCTTTGCATCATTCAGTGGAGTGTCAACAATTCATGCATGTGCCACAAACATTGCTCAGTATTGTAACAAATAACTCATTCAGCTACACATGTTATACAAAAATTTTACATTTGTGCAGGGTACCAAAGGTGACACAAGATGAAATTTCCCAGTTGAAGTCTCCCGCTGGCACACCTTTATCATAGCTGAGAAAAAAAAATCAGTGACAGTGTTAAGTCATATTTCTTGACATAGACAAAATGGTTAACTTGCTTTGCGATTAATATTCAATTCAGAATTAAACAAAACACACCTTTGACATAAACAGAATGTTTAACCTGCTTTGTCAGTTTGTGATGATTATTACACTGTGATTGAAATAAGCCATATTTCTTTAAGCAAACAGAATGTTTTAAACTTGCATTTTGTTCATATTGCTTTGAGATGGTTATTACTTTGACACTAGTCACATTTCTTGACATGAACAGAATGTCAAACTTGATTTGTGATGATTATTAAATTGTGGGAATGATTGACACTACAGGTAGTCTTATTTCTTGACATAAACAGAATGTTTAACGTGATTTGTGATGATTGCTTTGTGATGATTAATAAATTGTGGGAATGATTGACAATACATGTAGTCTTATTTCTTGACATGGACAGAATGTTTAACTTGCTTTGTGATGATTATTAAATTGTGGGAATGATTGACAATAGTCACATTTCTTGGCAAGGGCAGAATGTTTTGTGTTGATTATTCAAGCATGGTGACCATTAAAAGTGTTATTGTTAGTGTCTATTATTCCCAAGTACATGGATCATGGAAACTGTTATTGTTAGTGTCTATTATTCCCAAGTACACAAAAAGAAAAAAAAAGTGTATGATACATCAGGGGGGGGGGGGTGGGGGGGGAAGTTCAAATATGTCAAGTACATTTGGACAAGTTTCTGTTGTGTGTTAAATGTAATTTTTAATACCATGTTTATGGGAAAAAAACCACTTTGTTTGTTTAGAATTTGCAGAATCTGTAGGACATGGAATGTATCTTTTTTTTAGCTAGTGGTCTCTTTGCTTTGTGGATAGAAGACCCATCTGCAGGCATCGGGTAGGGGTGAAGCTCACTAGGTCCCCCATCTATGAAATGCTGGAATAATTTTTTTAAATACTCAGAAAACATAGTGTTTTGAAAAAAATATGGCTGTCATATGTACCTGTGTGATTTTCTATCTATCTCTCATTTTAGCGTGTGGTCACTCTGTGTGTGTGTGTGTGTGTGCGTGTGTGTGTGTGTGTTCTGCTTTATTTACATGTATAACACATACTTTACATTGGCAAAATATGACATTTCCTATCTCAAGTAAAAGGCTAGTAACAGCAAATGGTGTATAGTTTATAAGTAGCCAACAAACTACAGTAAAAGTAGCCTCACATAAAACATTCAGCTATTTTCCAACTTTTCTCCAAAATGAAAGCAACAACCCTAACAAAACAACAATAAAAGCAGGCTAACTGAGCATTTCATGAATCAAACCATTGCCTTCACCCAACATCTTGATTCATAAGGAGAGAAAAAGGCACAATATTACAGCTTAAAAAGATGCAATTGTAGTGGTACAAATTTGTAACTAATTACACAAAGAGCAAAAACAAACTTACGTGTACTTACCCTACTGCAAATGCCTCGATTTTTTTGCTTGTTTCTATCTTCTAAGATGCTGACATTGAAGTCTTCGTGCACGCTGTTATCCACGCCATTGCGACGTCTTTTCTTGTTTTGGGGTTAGGAAATGGCAAGAATTTGCCTTTGATCGACTTGGGAAACCTTGCATCTCCGTTGCAAGTACCCAACTGGCAATGTATGACCATTTTGCCTCATCTTCAATAGTAATAACTTCCTACAAAATCAGATAGAAATGAGCCTCGCGGTCACTATTGTTTATGTCGTCTGCTAGCGCGTGTGAGGCTCTAATAGGCACGCGCTAAAAGACAGCTCCCCGGCAGCCGACACGGAATTTTGCGATTGGTTGAAAATGCTGCATTCGGTACGCTCTATTACGAGACAGCGGGAGCCAAAGAGTTCATATACACAGACCACATCCATGGAAGTGCTGTGTGAGGGGGGATAATCCAAGAACAGCCCCCACTCTCCTAAAATCCGTTGTTCCGTTGCACACGAGTCGACTGGTTCGAAGAAAACAAGGAATCTTTTGCTTCATGCGGTAGACTACTGGCTTCATCATGGAAACTATTATGTATACATTTAGGACTTAGAAAAAGGAGGACGAGGTGAGGACGAGAAGCAGAAGAAGAAGAAGAAGAAGAGGAAGTAAAAATCTTTAATTATATAATAAGGTCTAACAGCTAGTATTTTTTTAGTTTTTTTTAATAAAGAATTCAGAACTAAATAAATAAAATACAGAAGAGAGCCCCCGAGGCATTTGCGGAATGCAAAATAATAATATTGCGATAGCTGTCAGGTTGACTCTAGGCCTACATAACTATTAACATCAGTGTTGATTAGGATAGGAGGGTCAGTCAAAGCGATTAACAGTCATATGCTGAGGCCTGGATTATACTATATAATTGTTACGGCTGAAAAATCAACGAGCGGATGGTGACTAACAACCGATTATTGTGTCCCAAAACAAAGGTTATCAAAAGATAGGGAGACAAAACGTGTGTACTAAACACAAGTGATAAAGGTGGCTCGCATACAGAGATGGACCGGAGTTTATCGGTGGCATCAAAAGATAATTGTTTAATTTTAAAACTAGAAATAAAGACTTATCAAACAAATATACTTAATATAGGTAGGTAGTAGTTGTTGAGCTAAATAGAGGTAAGCCTGGTGTTGGAAGAAAGCATCTTGGATATAGTCCTTGTTAAATGCTATTCTCCGGGGCAAAAAGAAATAATAGGAAAGAGCTATCTCCCCTTTGCTTATTCCATGATGAGTTATCTCCCTTTTGCTTATTCCAAGATGGAGATCAGCTCGTGCATGAGCTGGGAGGGAGGGAGGGGGGAGGGGAAGGAGGAGGGGGCCTAAATCTTTTCCAACCCTTGTACCAAGCTGAACAAAACTTGCCGCATCATAAACTACGATACTCGTGGCCTTGTGAACAAGGATGCTTAGGAGTGCTGGAACTGAAAGTGTACACTATGTATAGGCAGATAAAGTAAAGGACAAGTACTAAATACTAAAGGGATATTTGCATCCCAGTGCCCCATGCAAGGAAAAGGACTATAAGTTAATCATAAATTTCAATTTTTAATTAAAAAAAAGTTGTAACACGTACAAACCAAAAGGATCATGCAAAATGTGTACTGCCAATAACCAACCACAAATTCGTCTCTGGTAATAACACGAAGTCGTAACCATTCATGTCATAGGAAAATAAAAGTCCATAATTTTGTAATACACAGTAATAATGCAAAGAGATCGAAAAGACAATCACAATGTACATGACTCATCATCACAAACAGTTTGAATCAATGAATACGCGAACACTCGTTGGTGATAAAGTTGTCAGTAAAAGTGGGACAGTTGTGTCTCTAGTGTCTATGCAAGAAAACAACTGCTAGTCTACTAGTATATATATATTACCAATGGCTTTAGGCTGTACCAGCAATTAATCGGCAGAAATAGTCGCAGAAAAGATCGATAGCAGATCAACAATAAGTATTAATATGTTTAAATTAGGAAAGGTTGATTTATCTGAACACTGGGTGATCATGTAGAACAAGGAACGGTGTAACTCAGCATTCCCAAAGAAGATTTGCCGTCAAAAGTTGACAGTGCCACACTCCCTTATACGTTTTGTTCTACATTTTAAACCACTACCCCCCCCCCCCCCCCCCAAAAAAAAAAAACAACAAAAAAAAAAACAACAACAACAAACAAACAAACAAACAAACAAACAAACAACAAAAGTGTTAATGCAAACGGAGAGTCTGTCAATAGGAATAAAACACAGACATGCCTCAGAACCTTGCAGGATCCATGAGCACAAGGCGTAGCTGAGCCTGCTGAGGCATACGCCCACTTTAGTCTCCGCAGGAACTGGGGAGGCCTACCAAGTCAATTACATTACATGATTATCGCTTTAAGTCCAGCGGACTCTTCCGAGCCAAATCAGGATCGGACAACCCCTGATCCGCATAAAAAATCTGCTGAAACAACCCTAATGGTAAAACTGAAAGCTCTCCACCAGCCAGTCACTTTACAATAAAGACATCCCACGCTGGGACGCTGAGGCTGTACTCTAATTTATCGAACCCCCGTTTACAAAAAACAAAATAGAATACAAACATCATTATAAATTATCAATAAAACACATACATATAAAATGCCTACATTGCTAAATAATAACATCATAGGAAGCCCTAGTGACCACCTGGCAAAAAGCGTCCAATATTCCCAAGCTGATCCAACAGACCTCATATATACAAATAAGGAGTCTTGTCCCGGAAGAGTTTTCAAGAAAAAAGGTAGATGACTGGTCTAGCGAAGAAGAAGATAATATAGCAGATTGATAGAACAAAGCAGGAATGATAAAGAGCAAATGAGAAAGACAGCGACAGTGGAAATTTAAAGCACTAAATTTCCAGAAAGTGGGGATACTATTTATACTGAAACCCCCGGCACCCCAACGGGGTTACCCAGTAAATAGTGTAGCAGTTGTCGGGTGATGCAGACTATATAGACAATAGCCTCCTGCACTTTAAATGGAATTTAAAACGACAACAACAAAGAAAGAAAGAAAGAAAGAAAGAAAACAGTTCCACTACTACGTTTTAGTTGCTAGTCAGGGTGGCCTGATGGTAGAGCTTTGGCTTGCGGATCTGAAGGTCCCTGGTTTGAGCCCAGGCCGGGGCATTGTGTTGTGTCCTTGGGAAAGACACTTTACTCCCGTTTCCTACTCCTTCGGATTAGAGTATAAACCGAGGTCTAGTCTGTGTCGCATACATTCCATCATTACGTACTTTAAAGATCCTGACGCTCATGTCCTAGACAGGTGAGTGCCGGTGACAAGAACACACCCAGCATGCACCTAGGTCTTTTTCCCCCATCCCTGGCTGCCCAGGATTGTGCTCAGTTGTTTGGAGCGTTATAACGATGCGCCCAAAGGTTGCAAGTTGGCGCCTCGGGCGCCTTGAGTCGCCAAATACGATGAAATATGTGCGCTATACAAATCCTCAATAATAATGAAATAAAACATAATAGTCTGCCTGCCCCTCTCTCTCGAAACAGAGAGAAAGGAAGTGCCGGCGCTGACTGGTTCATCTATAGTAATGCAGGGCGATAGGCCTGTGTAGTGTCCTGCGTCGTACGACTCGCTAGGTTCTTTGTATGGAGCTAGGATTTGTTTGCTATTTTTACTTCACGTCCTTTCACCAAAGTGATTTCAGACTAAATGGAACTAGTAGACCTATAATTTATAAGAATATAAGAGATTAAAAAAAAGTAACTATATTAACTATTTTGTTGTTGTTTGTCCTGATTTGTCAAGTTTGAAGGCTATAGCAGGTTTCCCTTTTAGCCAATTATGTGCCGTTTGCATACGAATAAATAACAGAAATGATCACCCTCTTCTTTCTTTGTTTTTCTTCCTTCCCCCTTTCCCCTCAGTCCCACTTCCCCTTTCCTTCAGACCATTGAACCAATACAATGGGTTTGAATCAGCTAAGTATTATTCATACTCTGTCTATTAATGAAAAAGAGTTTAGCGAGGGTTTATTTTTTGCCGACTAGTTACTGGACTCCCCAAAACCATTATGACCTTTTTCTTTTTATCCAGTGATGTGGTACGAAACGAAGTAATCTGAAGAAAAATAAAAATAAAAACAAAGCGAAAAAAAAGTCGTAATAGTGTCTGAGTTCAAAGAAAATGGGTGCTGGTGGTTTGAAAATACTGGAGTGTCTAAGTCCCAATCAACAGTCAACACATCATTTGAATAATTATTTGAAAAAGTCCAGTGACTCCAAAATCCTGAAAAGGAGGTCAAAGGGAAGTAAGGAAGGGACAAAAAAGTCCACACATTACACAACAAACATCATTGTGCTGAGCTGAGGAGAAAAATAGTACACGTTCACTCGACGAAACAGCTTTGATTTATGGAACACATTTGAAAAACTGGTAGACGAGAGAGTTCATTAAAACACACGATGTAAAAAATATCAGTAACGTGATTTTGTTTTTCTTTCTCCAACATATCACGAACGACTGAAAACAATACAGCTTTAAAACCGCAAACGTCTTTTTTTTAGAAGGAAAAGAATACAACAGACTGGTTTCATTCTTTCCAAGAAGCACAAACTGACTTGACAAAAACGCTGCTTTGACCACGGACTGTGACTCTGCTCCTTACTAACTGTTCACCGATTCTCCGCTTCGTCTTGCCACTGACGTCACTGGAGAATCTTTAGAGAGAAGCGACTGTAAAGCAATCATCACACAGACGACTGTAAACCAATCATCACACAGACGACTGTAAACCAATCATCACACAGACGAACAGTTTGCGTCAAACTATATACGGGGAAGTATCATAAATAACATGGATACCACACAACTGCCAACGGTTCAATTTCGGGTTCACAGCACTCAAAAAAAAAGTTCAGTCATCCAAACATTCTCAGGCATGCTTGGAATCTAGAAGTATTTCCTTGGAGTTCCGTACACAGCATTACATATCATAAATAAAGCCTTTAGTTTTTTTAGTTGTATTTCGCCGAGAATCACACTGAGGTAGAGGCCGCGCCGCCATTTGTAAAGCTCCGTCCATCTGCCCTCCCCACTCCCTGCCCCCAGTCTGTCACAGTCTCTGGCGTGAAGTATTACAATCAGTAACATCAGGCAGACACACCAACACATCACACAGCCTCTACTACAATTATGCCCTGACGACGTGAGCGCTGTCAAAATACTGTATCGACAACAAAAACAATGGTTCCAAAGCCGGCTTTTCTCACGGAGAAACCCGAGTCAAGAACACATGAATAAAACCAAAGTGAAGTCGTAGACACGGGTGGATGTCTTGTTCCAAAGGTCCAGAGACGTGCGCATCTCTGAGTGGTTTGCTCAACTGTCTTGTGACCGGATGCGTGACTGCTGGTGATGAAAAAATCCACGATAAGTTGAAGCGTGTTTTTTTCTCTTTTATATAATTAAATGCCACACTGGTGAGATATTCGGATGGTTCATTAGTTGCGTAGTTGGGTAACTCCATCACTGAAACTATCCTTGTTGCAAAAAAAGGAAAAAAAAAAAGATACACGTGGCATTGCACAAAGCAGGCGACAATGACAACGCCACTCAACACTATCTCACTAACGCATAATAAACACACTGCACAGCTCACAATCTTCTGGCTGGCTGGGTCTTGACGCACATAAAAGGCATGAAATCTTCAGATCTTGCTTTCCAGAACAGTGGTTAGCCTAAGACATACCACTTCTCTGCGTTGCAATGAAACAGAAACTCAAAACAAAACAAAGTATTCGGTGCTTGAAGGACATTATCAACTGACCACTTCATAATGCGGGAAGAAACATAATCGGGGAAAAACTACTTCTTACACGTGGAAGATGACAAAACGCCTTCCTCAGGCCTACACAAACACAGGTATATAAATCCACGCTGGCAGTGGAAATACAGTGGCTATTACTATCGATGACGGATGTCACACACACAGTGGCTTGGTGTATGTAAATGAGCACAACAGGATCATATTTATAGTCGGCACCCTCACGTATTTGTGGGCGGACCTTGTCACCAGAATCAACAACAGATCATGGTGGCAGTCAGTTGGCCGACACACAACCGAACACATTATTCCTCAGTGAGTGTGGACACGGTAAATCACAATAGCTATGACAATGCACACGCCTGCATCAGGCGGGCAGAACACAACGGCACAAACCGTCCTAGCAATGTGTGTGTGAAGAAGAGTCAGCGCCAGGCTGCGTCTCATAAGGTGGATATCCGCACAACCTGGGAGGGGGAGGACTGTCCGGGCTGGGCGTTGGAAGGGGACAGCGTCCCACTGGTGCTCTGCGTCTGCACTGACTCTGTCTCTGAGGTGGTGGAGGGGGTGGGCATGGTGACAATGGCGGCGGTGGTGACCGTCAGCGCGTTGCTGTGGTCGTGCTCGGGCGACGACGTGGAGGTTAGATCGTGCCGGCTGTTGTTCATCCCCTGAACACCTCGAGGGGCGAGGGAGGGCGTGATCTGGGTATGGTGATGCCCCAGCCCGTGGCCATGGCCGTGACTGTGGCCGTGGCCTGACTCCAAGGCGTTGAGCGAGGTGCGGGAGCGCGAATGGGGCGCTATGCGGACCTGGATGTCGTTCAGCTCCTCGCGCTCCGGCTCATGTCCAGCGCTAGATGACCGCTTCTGCAACACAAGCAACGCCTGGTGTAGGGGTCATGCATTCACACACACACACACACACACGCGCGCGCGCGCACACAGACTCCTCCCCCCCCCTTAGCACTATAACTACTGTCACGCCTATTTGTATCTATGGATAAAACACCCAAACATTTGCAACTAACCTACTCATAAAACGTACATTGGCAATTTACACATATAACACACATTCGCAAACCACTTGGAAAGATAGTTGCCATCACAAACAAAACTTTTATAATCTTCTCGAACATCGAGATTTATAATAAAAAAGCTGCTAATTATTGGATCAGTGCTTTGTCATTTTCATGCCGTACTAGTATGGAAGTCTTTATTCAAGAAAGAAATAATATAATATTAAAGTTGCATGAGGCTGACCAACGGCCCAGCGACCTCCATAAGTGTTACATAGAGTACAGTGGTTTCTATTGCTATTTACCGAATAAATTCTGTTTCCTCAAAATTGTTTTAGATTTTTAGTACAAAGCAGAGTCCTAATCTTATACAATAATAATAATAATAATAATAATAATAATAATAATAATAATAATAATAATAATAATAATAATAGTAGTAGTAATAATAATAATAATGGGATTTATATTGCGCACATTTCCAACAAAGTTCATGGCGCCAAAAAAAAAAAAAAAAAAAAAAAAAAAAAAAAAAAAAAGAAAAGTGCACACACAGCTCTAAAAGAGCACACACAGAACAAACGACAGTACATCAACTGGGACACACGTAAATAGTCTACAGAGCGCTCTTGGAAATGACTAATTTAGTAGGGAGTAACATTTGCGAAAAATGTGTGTCTTAAGCTGGGTCTTGAAGGCGGGGTGAGATGCGAGCGATCGGAGCTCGAGGGGAAGATTGTTCCATGCTGAAGGGCCCGTGTACGTGAAGGCTCTTTCGCCAGAGGTGGTAAGTTTGGTTCGAGGAATTCTGCACAACCGTGTGTCGGCAGCAGATCGGAGGGAGCGAGACGGGGTGTAGGGGTGAAGACATTGGCTGAGATAGGCAGGGGTAGAGTTTGAAAGGCATTTATGACAGAGGCAGCACAGTTTGTAGTTGATTCGCTCTTCAATGGGTAACCAGTGAAGAGAATGGAGGAGAGGAGTTACGTGGTCAGTCTTTCTTTTGTTGAGGATCAGGCGGGCAGCGTTATTTTGGACCCGTTGAAGAGGGTGGATGTGCTTAGACGGAGAATTGGCAAGATGGGAGTTGCAGTAGTTAAGTCTGGAAAAGATCAGAGAGACGATGAGTTTGGTGCAGGTTTCATGGACCAGGAAGTGGCGGACTGAAGAAATTTGCCGGAGGTGGAAGTAGCAGGTTTTGGTCAAAGATGAGATCTGAGGTTTCATGGAAAGGGTGGAATCGAGGATTACTCCCAAACTTTTTACTTGGTCAGAGAAGGGTATTGAAGTGTCTTCAAGGTCAAGGGAGGATGTGGCACACACTAGGAACATAACATCTTCACACATGTAAAAATAACAAAATGTCACTTCCACTCCCTCCTCCGAAAAAAAATTACGTTACTATTTTTTTTAAAAGAATGCTATTATTATTATTATTATTATTATTATTATTATTATTATTATTATTATTATTATTATTATTATTATTATTAACTGCAAGAAGCTACTTTGAAGCAACGATAAAATAAGGCAAGAAGCAGAACAGAAAAATCAAGCTAAAGTCAATCAACAGTTCGTCAAAGCAAGATTACAATAGCTGTTTAAAAAGAGCACAAAAGTCAAATGGTTTAAAACGAACGCCTAAAAAACCGTTTCCATAACTCAGGACAGAATGCATTCGGAAACACAACACACAAATCATTAAATGTTCATTTTTTTTCTTTAAAAAAGTAAAGATTTGTTTATCGTCGTCTAGATTTAAAATACACAAGTTCGGATTTGCTGATGCCTAAATACTTTAAATAAATTAAAAACAACGTATTTTGAGCGTGACTTTAAAAAAAAACACACTCTTTTCTTTGTTGGAAATTTAGGTGGCGTTCCCAAAAGATTTTGTGTTCTACTATATTTTACGTATATGGCCGTAGTGCTAAGAGTATCAGGTATAAACAGTCTCGTTACTAAGATAAACATAGTAGTGCAAGTCTTCTACCTCTTGACAAAACAAAGGTGCAAAGGGTAAGACTATAGGAAAACATCTACAAAAAGTATTGGAGCAATTTATAGTTTAATAAAAAATGCTTGGTAGATTCCTTGTCAATCTTGTGGAGATGGGTATATAGAGGTGTAGGTCGGGTGGGGTGGAGAGTGTCTAGAATGGGGTGAGGGTGGGATTTTATATCTCGCGACTTCTATAGGTTATTTTAACATGCTAAGCGAACGTCAAAGTTTTGCGACCATCTTGAGTCCTCAAGGGTTAGACCTCTGTTAAGAACGAATGCAGTAGTTTCTCCGAGCCTAAAACAGAATGATGACAGAATAGATCTAGATTTCTCCTACAACATTTAAAGAGCTTGACCCACCGCCGTGTCTGTTCCACGAGCGTTTGCCTGGCATAGTGACGACCCGGGTCCCAATACCGTGGAGGGCAAGATTACAAAGTGTCCTTTTCCCGCTGTCCATCTTAGCAGTATGATTGCTCTGGCGGTTCAGTGTAGTTTTTAGGCCCCTACCGCTTCTTTCCTGGGATGGTTTTCCTGTCTGTCGTATTGGCATTGATAGGAGTGGACGTAAAACCTCAATGTTCGTTCATTCATCAAAGAACTACAGTAGGCCTATTTAACAATGTCGGGTCGAACGGCCTGTTAGTGGTATTTCAAAAGTCGTTTGGCAGGTAAACAGGTAGAATAAATAAACAAAGACTTGAACAATAATGCATGGTGCAAGACGAAGCGGGTAAAGCGTGCATCAAAAACACAGAGGTCAACACATTTTAAATAGGAACGAATCTTTGTTATATTACAATAAAATACTAAATATGTCATCACTCTAAACTTATATGCTAAGTTGGCGTGTACAAAACACAATAAGGTGTATTGGTAACATGCAACCCAACCGTAGATAATAATCAACAACAGTAATCAAAGGCGATAAGCTGAGTACAGATTAGTTACTTTAGTTAAGTTTGAAAAAAGAATGCCTAAGTTTAAGAACAGAATAACCAAAACGAGTTCTGTTCTTCAGAATTTACCACATTTAATGTCATCACCCTGGTGATATTAGACCCCCCCCCCCATCCCCTCCGCTCACTCACACACTCCCTAATAACCAGAACGATTACGTTGGAACCAAAACTAAAGGCTAAACCACAAACTAGGCTATATAATATAAAACTAAAAAATAATAATAAAAAAATAAAAATAAATAAATAAATAAATAAAAATTTGCAGGAAAAAAAATGAACACGAACAAAATCAAACAAACCAAATTGCTGCAACATTTGTTAAGCTAGTGCAAAAAGGAATAGATCTAAAAACGACTAGTCTAGTAGTCTAGACAAGACAAATCCTGCTGTATTTATTGAAGAGAATTACTTTATTGACAAGAAATCTTCGATGTTGAGTAAACCTGCGTGCGCAGCATCCCACACCTCTCCGTCGCTCGGCGGATCCCAGAGAGGGGTCTGGTGAGGGCGGGGGAGTCTCCGACGGTTTGGTCGGGGCTCCGTTGAACGTTAAGTCCATGTCAACGAACTCCCGATCCTGCACAACAGAGCGCAGGTTTTAGCAACCAGTCATCATGCATGATGGTAAAAGTGGTGATATTCATAATGATGTTCAACAATAAGTCATGATGATAATGTAGATGATCATAGCGTATGATGACGACGACGAGGAGGAGGAGGATACTGCTGCTGCTGATGATGCGACTTGCTGCTGCCGATGAGACGATGATGATGATGATGGTGATGATGATGATGATGGTGATGCTGATGATAATGATGATGATGGTAATGATGATGATATTGATCACCACAATGATAATGTAGTCCTGGTGAAATTTTATTTTTACAATAAATTTAAGTATTCTGTTTTCCTGTAGTGGTGTTGGTGATAGTAAGGATGGTGATGATGATGATATTGAAGACCACGATGATAATGTAGTCCTGGTAAAATTTTATGTTTGCAATATATTTAAGAATTCTGTTTTCCTATAGTGGTGATGGTGATAGTGATGATGATGATGATGATGATGATGATGATGATGATGATGATGATGATGATAATAATAATAATAATAATAATAATAATAATAATAATAATAATGACGATGCCGCTGCTCCTGATGATGATTGTCGCGAGAGGCTAGTTCAACCCAGCACTAAGGCTTCAAACCTACAACGTTCAGTCTGCTTTGACCTATGTAAGTTAAGTCGCTGACTAGCAGACGACCGAAGTTATGTTTTCTCAGCATGTGTAGGCTACAGTTTCACTAAGATAAGCCGTGACCTCATCCAGCTGACCAATTACCCGCAACACCCACTAGGTGGCGTTACTATTTTCGTAGTCTCGCACGATAGCAGACTCCAGCGGGAGGATAGTTAGTCTTTGTCTGAACAACACGGTAGAAGGACGCACGTTGTAAAATCTCTATCAGAAAGACGAAGCAGGTGACAGGTGGAAATCGTTCATCGCAGTATAGCTAGAGCCTGACATTGTCAAGAAGACGAGCAGGCATCTTGGTCAACGGCAGGGAAGAAATCCCACAGAGAGGCAACCCTGACACGTAGCCTTCAACCTTGAGCAGCGCGAGCACTGGGCTCTACTAGCTCAGTAGGCAACTACCAAGAAGAAGAGACAACAACACCGCACATCGACTATAAAGTAAAGTCCTCCGAAACCGTGCACAAACACTGATCTGCGATAGTCTACTCGTCCAGAAAAACGAATAATAGGACAGAAAAGAACTCATAGCCCAACGTGGAGACAGTAACAAATAT
>CM072514.1:39232078-39237078 GCA_036898135.1 Oncomelania hupensis | reverse complement strand
GGAATACAGGGATATCGAGGGTGAAGGGTGGGGGGGGGGAGATTCTAGGAGGTACACCATGCTTTCTCTGTACATATCAAATAAAAATTGTATCTTAAACGAGCTTTGGCGTAAACACACATTATAAGCCAGCAAGTGGTTAAAGAGATCATGAGAAAGAACAGTCCTTGGCAGAAGGAATTTGGGAAAACAGAATTTAAAAAAAAAGCCTAAATTGTTGCCCTGAACAATGTCCACATGAAAAGGTTTGAGACATGTACAGGCAGGAAAGTTTATGAACAATTAAAACAACAACTGATACTTCCCATAGTGCTTACGCCAAACCTCAAAACAAAACGGGTAGCCAAACAAGGTCACAGGGAATACATGATAAATGAAAGGGAGTAATTAAACAGGTATACCAATTGCTGCGGGCGCGGAGTACTTCCGAGCTAGTTCTACCTAGAGGGCTGGCGGCGAATACGTACCGTGGCAGTTTGCAGGCACTGGAGTAGATGTCGATGCTGTATGACGAAGGCTCGCTTCTCATCGTCGTCACCTTTCTCGCCCAACACGTCAACTTGCGCGTGAGTGGCGGCCAGCATCAACAACCTTTGCGTCAGCTTTTGGTAAAACCGACACCAAAGAAAGAAGCTACGTTTTAAAGGGAAATCCCCAGAAATGATATTAAAAACCGGCCAGGGGGTGTGTGACGAGTCAGGCAACATGGTGGCGCGGAGGACATCTACACAACACGAACCCTTAAAACAAACCTAATCTAACAGAGAAGAGGACCAAAATGAAGGCGACACGGAGCTGGCGGATGACGCTGCTGGCGGCGGAGACTGCTTCTGAGACCGTACCGTGCTACAGTTGTGTTTTTGGCCTCTCTTCTCTATAAGCCACCCAAGTCCTCCAGCCACCCGCGCCGTGACTGTGACAGCCCCTGTGCCGCTACGTACCGTAGTCTTCTCCAGGCAAGACAGCAGGTGGTGATGCTGCACGGAGAAGATGCCTTCCTGGTGGTCCACGTCCACCTCGATGCCGCTCTCGTGCGCCAGCATGGCCTCCTCGTGTCGCTTCTTGGACCGCATGAACTGCGCGCCGCTGGCGTTCTTGGCCATCCGTATCCTGGCCTGCCGCGCTTTCTGCACGTGCAACAGCCAGCATATATACTTAGGGGACGTTCACTGACCGCGACATGCGCCTTTTCCTTTCACTATGCGGCTTGCAGCCTCTGTCTAACTGTTCCACCCTAAACAATGTTCTCTTCTGTTATCGGACATAAACCATTTTCAGCTACATTGCGTTTTGCCTATAGGTTAATTCGCATATAAAACTTGGGAGCTGACAATACGCCAAATAAGGTGAATTTAAGCTGCGTTTGCCTTTAGGTTTGGACTTCAATTGTGGGTACTACTTTAATGAAAAACCAACTTCAATTTGTTTGGTTCTACACTATCCCTAAAGAAAAGATGGCGGAATAAATCTATCAACTTATGTCCGCCTTAACCAGTAATTAACGTTCGCTTATACTTCTCTTACCCTCTCAAGATTATTGCTGTTGAATAGACTGACATTGGAGGTTAGGCAGAGGGATAGGTGGGTTAAATGCAGTTTGCCATTCCAAGAGTAAGTGCGTAGAGAAAAACACACAGGCAAACCCAAACCAACAAAAAATAGAAGGAACAAAAAAGAACCCCGATAGCAAAAACCGGGGAAAGCAGCAAATTAGTAATTAAGATGAAATGAACAAAATGCACAAAAGGGTAATTAAAATAGACTCGTGTTAGACAGTTAAACCAATGGTTAGTTTTTTTTGGGTGTTTTTGTCTTCTTCTTCAGAAAACCAACATAAGACTTTCAGTGCTATAACACGGTGCTGAGAACACAGAAGGACTAGATAGTTGTGCGCAGGCTTTGTTAACGTTTTTCTACACGTGAACAGATCTTCCCATTACTGAGAGAGAACTCTAGTGCTGAAGTGTTAGGTTCTACAAGCCGAGATGGGAAAGTTTCGGTTGAAAACTTGCAAAAAGGAAGCTTGGCTGGTACCTTGTGCAGAAAACGTTTGAAAAGAATGCATTGGATGCATGCCTCACAAAGAAAAATCAGTAAAAAGCAGAAAACCAAATAAGTAACAGAAGAAACAAATCCATTAGTCCACCAATGGAATGAAACAGAACTGCTGGCATTCAAAAATTTACAATAATGACAACCAAATGGACACAGAAACTGGACAATGCTAATTTGGACTAAAGCAAAAGCACAAGATACAGTAGAGCAATCCAATGCAAATTTCGTCATTTTATTCATTTTCGGAGTTCTGTTGGAAAGTAATGTTTTATTCTGTTGCGTTCTGTCTGCTTGAGGAAGAGCTTACCTTGCATTGCATTGCTTCGCGTGTTTGTTTGTCCAAATTAGCACTCTTTTAGTATATGTATCCATTTAGTTCTCACCATTAGTCCATCAAATTAATAAAACAATCATCAACTACACACGGGAAAGATCTATACCATTCAACCAACCCCTGTAATCAGACCAATCAACCGGCAGTAAACCAGCAAGTATAACCTATCAGTCCACATTCAAACCTTCAACCACAACAATAACAACAACAACAACAAAAGCAACTGCAACAGCAGCAGCACCAACCCCCATCTTACACCATAATCACGACTAAGAACAAAGGAAACAATTGCAACTAACAAACCAAATGATACGCAATTATCGTTTGTCAAGATATTGGTCGCACGCACGCACACACACACACACACACGCGCGCACACGCACGCACACGTACCATCATCATCATCATCATCATCATCATCATCATCATCATCATCATCATCGTCGCATGTAAAACCTCATAACTGGGGTGACGTAATACACTCCCCTAAAGTGATTTTGTTAAAATTAATTTTATTTATTTTGTATTTTTCGGTTCTTTAAAGTAGTGTTTTGAGAAGACACCTTTTTTATTCCCATTTCAGCTATGCTTGAAACATGTTGAAGGAGTGATTTTAATCATAGCTTTAAAACACAACCTATTCCCAAACGATTTGAAGCTTAAAAAATGCAGGTGAAGTGTGTTAACGGGCGGTTTGTATAAGTGAGGCGAACCGAGTTAACTGCTCACAAATGACCTTCGTCCTTTTGGGGCGCCAGAACAATGGAGCGGAAAAGGTTTGCCACACACACCCACACGTTCACCTCGTTTGTGCGGTTTTAATCAACCAACCATCCACCCCAAACCATCCATGCAAAACCAAATAAATTAATCCACACTCGCATAATAATCATCATAAACAAACATAAAACACAGACACACCAACATACACAGGTTAACACACACGTAAGTACGCACACACCTCACATGCACACGAACGCAAACACACACACACACACACACACACACACACACACACGCGCGCGCGCGCTCAATGAAGCTGCTGGTCGGCTGCAACTCCCAAAGCAAACTAAAAGAAAGAACTTGACGTGAAAACAACATTAAAACTGTCAAACATCAACATAAAAATGGGTGGAATTAAAATCATAACAAAAACACAACAACAAAAGATGTCATTAGCACACCAATGCATCGTACGCGTAATTGGAATCACTGGGTGCCACACACACACACACAATTATTAGATTATTTTCATCAGAAATTTAAAACGCAAGTTAATACGTAAGCTAAATGCGTTGTTTATGATACATTTGTACTGTTCAATGATATTAATCAAAGGCTGCGAATACAAACAGTTGTAAAATTGTAATACAGGCGATAATTCAATACTTGAAAAGTACAAACAGTTGTTAATATAAGGTGCAAATCAACTCACTAAATAAAATGCCAAAAATAACATAATTAAACTTAAAGTGCAATATACGGGGAAAATTGTGCAAATCATTCAATTTAGTGCAACAGAATATCAAATGTTTTACTTCAGAAAGGTCAATGGAAAGGAATCAAAACATGTCAGTCATTCTGCAATCATCTAGTAAAACCCTTTTATAACTAGAAAACTAAAAATCGCAAAAATAGTATCGCAATAGTATACACTTTAAACTAATTCTGAAAGTTAGTTTTATTTCATTTCGTTGTTTCGCTCTCTCAGCAATACTTGTATAAAAAAATATATATATATAAATGTTACTTTTATTTAATCACCCTCCTCTCCCGCCCCGCCACTACCCCGCCCCCCCCCTCTCTCCAAAAACCCACAACAACAAGAAGCAAACAAACAAACGCAATATTTGTAAAACCCCACAAATAAAGCACAGGTTAAACGCAAAGTTATAATTACCCTTTCAAATTCATTTTCCGAAATATGCCACAAGGAAACCTTAGTTTCAGGGACAATGGGATTACCCTAGGAGAATCCAGCATTCAGGATTACACTAAAGAATGTTTTCGGAATTTAAAATTGCACAGGTTGGATGGGATACCAGCGACCAGCGCCTTGAACAGTTCTTGAGTTAGAAAAGCGCTATATAAAATTGATCAAATAAATACCAGGGACGCCATTCTACACCTACACCCCCTTTTTATTACGTTATTTATTTATTTATTTATTTTATCCCTGCCGTATTTCCATAAATCAATCCTGGATTTCCCTGTATTCATTTTACATGTGACATATATACATAAGAACGAAGTCTATTACCTTTTTTCTTTTGGTAACACTTTATTGTCCCTTTTTAAAATCTATATTTATCTTTATTTATCTATTCGTTGTTATATAGCTATTTTCCAACCCAAGAGCTGCTCAAAGCGCAGGAAATATACTTCATCCAAAGCAGACGGAAGGTCTGTTAACTAAAAAAAAGCTCTTTATTAACTAAAAACAAATAAAAGACTTTAAAAGATGCAATAACAGATCTCCTAAACCCTCGCTCTGACAATGTAAACGGACAGCAGTAAGAGTAATCCAAACGAGTCGCACCTTCTGTGCTTTGCGCTTGTCTGCCCGCTGGTTTTGGTGGTATATTCTGGAGAAGTTGGACACGATGACCGG
>CM072514.1:39203944-39231578 GCA_036898135.1 Oncomelania hupensis | reverse complement strand
TGCCTTTAGGTTTGGACTTCAATTGTGGGTACTACTTTAATGAAAAACCAACTTCAATTTGTTTGGTTCTACACTATCCCTAAAGAAAAGATGGCGGAATAAATCTATCAACTTATGTCCGCCTTAACCAGTAATTAACGTTCGCTTATACTTCTCTTACCCTCTCAAGATTATTGCTGTTGAATAGACTGACATTGGAGGTTAGGCAGAGGGATAGGTGGGTTAAATGCAGTTTGCCATTCCAAGAGTAAGTGCGTAGAGAAAAACACACAGGCAAACCCAAACCAACAAAAAATAGAAGGAACAGAAAAAGAACCCCGATAGCAAAAACCGGGGAAAGCAGCAAATTAGTAATTAAGATGAAATGAACAAAATGCACAAAAGGGTAATTAAAATAGACTCGTGTTAGACAGTTAAACCAATGGTTAGTTTTTTTTGGGTGTTTTTGTCTTCTTCTTCAGAAAACCAACATAAGACTTTCAGTGCTATAACACGGTGCTGAGAACACAGAAGGACTAGATAGTTGTGCGCAGGCTTTGTTAACGTTTTTCTACACGTGAACAGATCTTCCCATTACTGAGAGAGAACTCTAGTGCTGAAGTGTTAGGTTCTACAAGCCGAGATGGGAAAGTTTCGGTTGAAAACTTGCAAAAAGGAAGCTTGGCTGGTACCTTGTGCAGAAAACGTTTGAAAAGAATGCATTGGATGCATGCCTCACAAAGAAAAATCAGTAAAAAGCAGAAAACCAAATAAGTAACAGAAGAAACAAATCCATTAGTCCACCAATGGAATGAAACAGAACTGCTGGCATTCAAAAATTTACAATAATTACAACCAAATGGACACAGAAACTGGACAATGCTAATTTGGACTAAAGCAAAAGCACAAGATACAGTAGAGCAATCCAATGCAAATTTCGTCATTTTATTCATTTTTGGAGTTCTGTTGGAAAGTAATGTTTTATTTTGTTGCGTTCTGTCTGCTTGAGGAAGAGCTTACCTTGCATTGCATTGCTTCGCGTGTTTGTTTGTCCAAATTAGCACTCTTTTAGTATATGTATCCATTTAGTTCTCACCATTAGTCCATCAAATTAATAAAACAATCATCAACTACACACAGGAAAGATCTATACCATTCAACCAACCCCTGTAATCAGACCAATCAACCGGCAGTAAACCAGCAAGTATAACCTATCAGTCCACATTCAAACCTTCAACCACAACAATAACAACAACAACAACAAAAGCAACTGCAACAGCAGCAGCACCACCCCCCATCTTAGACCATAATCACGACTAAGAACAAAGGAAACAATTGCAACTAACAAACCAAATAATACGCAATTATCGTTTGTCAAGATATTGGTCACACAAACGCACACACACACACACACACACACGCACACGCACACGCACGCACACACACGCACACGTACCATCACCATCATCATCATCATCATCATCATCATCGCATGTAAAACCTCATAACTGGGGTGACGTAATACACTCCCCTATCGTGATTTTGTTAAAATTAATTTTATTTATTTTGTATTTTTCGGTTCTCCAAAGTAGTGTTTTGAGAAGACACCTTTTTTTATTCCCATTTCAGCTATGCTTGAAACATGTTGAAGGAGTGATTTTAATCATAGCTTTAAAACACAACCTATTCCCAAACGATTTGAAGCTTAAAAAATGCAGGTGAAGTGTGTTAACGGGCGGTTTGTATAAGTGAGGCGAACCGAGTTAACTGCTCACAAATGACCTTCGTCCTTTTGGGGCGCCAGAACAATGGAGCGGAAAAGGTTTGCCACACACACCCACACGTTCACCTCGTTTGTGCGGTTTTAATCAACCAACCATCCACCCCAAACCATCCATGCAAAACCAAATAAATTAATCCATACTCGCATAATAATCATCATAAACAAACATAAAACAGACACACCAACATACACAGATTGACACACACGTAAGCACGCACACACCTCACATGCACACGAACGCAACACACACATACACACCCACACCCACACCCACACACACGCGCGCGCGCGCGCAATGAAGATGCTGGTCGGCTGCAACTCCCAAAGCAAACTAAAAGAAAGAACTTGACGTGAAAACAACATTAAAACTGTCAAACATCAACATAAAAATGGGTGGAATTAAAATCATAACAAAAACACAACAACAAAAGATGTCATTAGCACACCAATGCATCGTACGCGTAATTGGAATCACTGGGTGCCACACACACACACACACAATTATTAGGCTATTCATCAGAAATTTAAAACGCAAGTTAATACGTAAGCTAAATGCGTTGTTTATGATACATTTGTACTGTTCAATGATATTAATCAAAGGCTGCGAATACAAACAGTTGTAAAATTGTAATACAGGCGATAATTCAATACTTGAAAAGTACAAACAGTTGTTAATATATTGTGCAAATCAACTCACTAAATAAAATGCCAAAAAATAACATAATTAAACTTAAAGTGCAATATACGGGGAAAATGGTGCAAATCATTCAATTTAGTGCAACAGAATATCAAATGTTTTACTTCAAAAAGGTCAATGGAAAGGAATCAAAACATGTCAGTCATTCTGCAATCATCTAGTAAAACCCTTTTATAACTAGAAAACTAAAAATCGCTAAAATAGCATCGCAATAGTGTACACTTTAAACTAATTCTGAAAGTTAGTTTTATTTCATTTCGTTGTTTCGCTCTCTCAGCAATACTTGTATAAAAAAAAACAATAATATATAAATGTTACTTTTATTTAATCACCCTCCTCTCCCGCCCCGCCACTACCCACTACCCCCCCCCCCTTCTACTCTCTCCAAAAACCCACAACAACAAGAAGCAAACAAACAAACGCAATATTTGTAAAACCCCACAAATAAAGCACAGGTTAAACACAAAGTTATAATTACCCTTTCAAATTCATTTTCCGAAATATGCCACAAGGAAACCTTAGTTTTAGGGACAATAGGATTACCCTAGGAGAATCCAGCATTCAGGATTACACTAACGAATGTTTTCGGAATTTAAAATTGCACTGGTTGGAATACCAGCGACCAGCGCCTTGAACAGTTCTTGAGTTAGAAAAGCGCCATATAAAATTGATCAAATAAATACCAGGGACGCCATTCTACACCCACACCCCCTTTTTATTACGTTATTTATTTATTTATTTATTTATTTATGTTATCCCTGCCGCATTTCCATAAATCAATCCTGGATTTCCCTGTATTCATTGTACATGTGACATATATACATAAGAACGAAGTCTATTACCTTTTTTCTTTTGGTAACACTTTATTGTCCCTTTTTAAAATCTATATTTATCTTTATTTATCTATTCGTTGTTATATAGTTATTTTCCCGCTCAAGAGCTGCTCAAAGCGCAGGAAATATACTTCATCCAAAGCAGACGGAAGGTCTGTTAACTAAAAAAAAGCTCTTTATTAACTAAAAACAAATAAAAGACTTTAAAAGATGCAATAACAGATCTCCTAAACCCTCGCTCTGACAATGTAAACGGACAGCAGTAAGAGTAATCCAAACGAGTCGCACCTTCTGTGCTTTGCGCTTGTCTGCCCGCTGGTTTTGGTGGTATATTCTGGAGAAGTTGGACACGATGACCGGTACAGGAAGCGCGATGACCAACACACCGGACAGGGAGCACAACCCGCCCACTATCATCCCTGTTATCGTCTTGGGCACCATGTCTCCGTATCTGAAACACAGCACACAAGACCACATGATTGATACTGATGGCCAATGCTATGGACAAAAGAAGCGCGCTAACAAATAACGATGGCAACAAAACTTGTAAGGAGAACAACTGATGTTTAAAAGAAAGGCAAGTACAAAAGTTGAAGGAATAAAACCCAGCTAATAACAAGATTCTCTATACATTTATTTCGTTAACACGCTTCGTCAGCCATTACAAACCGCCCCAAAGGGTCCAAAGTCACCCAATTAATGGCACCCAACCTAAATATTAAGGTTGCGGGCAGAGCAAATGTTATAAAGTTCGGACAAAAATATGGGCTCTCGATGACAATCTCTAGATCAACAGTTTTTGGGGCTTTCAGCTGAAATCGACGTTAGTTTAATTAGATGTGTTCTCGATGAAAATCTTTGGATGGACGGACACAGACATGGGCCCTCACAGGGGCGGATCAGTTAGTTTTTTTGGGGGGGTTTCCAAAATTCGTATAAAAAAAATTAAATAAAATAAATAAATATATAAATATATATATATATATATATATATATATATATATATATATATATATTATATATAATATATATATATATATATATATATATATATATATTGTAAGCCCCTTTCACCCCCCAACCCCATGGCGCACCCCACAAGAAGAGAGATCACACCATACGGCAAGGGTTCTGTCAGGAATGGCTTCATAAGGGCTCACAAGAGGTTGCCGGGTTTAAAAATATCAGTTCTGACACCATCCCCGACAAACCGATCTTTCCACAGGTATAGGCTCGCCGAGGCATCCCAAATCCACAACAAAATTCCCAAAAAGAAACAACACCTCCCGCCCACAGCGGAGAGAATTGCGTTTCCCAAAATATTAATAGGATGGATGCCTTCCCAAAAGCCACAACCTGAGGAAACAAAGGTCTGTCAGAGAAAAATTTATTTACTTTCATTATTGAAAGTTATGTGTTGAATATAATAAATTTTATTTTAAACTCTGTTTGTAAAAATTAAAAAAAAATATGTGTTTGAGATGCATGAAATGAAAATGCACAGTGACTGGTTAACTTCAAGTAGAGATAGAATCAGAATTCTTGTCTTAGACTAAACAATTAGAGTATTTAGAAAGAAAAAGAAATACTAACTAAACACACATTTTATTTAAACGACACTTCACAAAACATTTAATACAAAACGGAGACCACACACAGAATGATGGGGAAATAAAAGAAATAATTTATTCTTTTCTTTGGGGTTTTGTTTCTGGATTTTTCTCACATCACATTCATGCAAAACTTTCACAGTTGTCTTTCTTGCAAAACATAGCTTTCGATTCATACAAGATTTCTTCTAGAAAATTTCATATTATAAAAATTAGTATTATTTGAATTCTGTTAAATATTTCGTTCTATAATTATAACAAAACAATAACTGATTACAGATTTCAGGTTGTTGCATATTTTCTAGCGTTCTAAAAATTACTATTTAGGTTAATACATAAAGAAAAAGGAAATTCCGGGTATTTCATTGGAAACCAAAAATCGTTGAAAATCACATAGATTCAAAACATAAAAATTCCAGGCTACACCGTGAATCAAAACTATTAAAATAAAATATTGTGAAGTCACAGAAACACAGAAATTCTAGTATACAAATCCATTCACAACCTCTGAGAATAACGGTCAGAATTTAGAAATTTCATATTTTCACAATAAAATGTTTACCGGGTTAGGAGAATTTAGTTAGAAATTTTGTTCTTTACGTGGACTTAGAGGGCTATTGTAATTCTAAAATTCCGAAAAGGCTCAAAACAGCGTTGAAAAGAAGGGAGGAAAAAAAAACTAAGTCCACGGACGCGCAAACCCACCGAAATTTACTTTCACATTCAAGCTGTCATCATCTTTGATCTAAATCTGCGTAAGAGTTGTTGGCCGCCATCACAGTCCGTTTTATAAGCAAAACAAAAGGGTAAAACAGCCAATCAACATCCATGTTTCACAACACGTGATCTATACTAGCAAATCAGGTAATGGTTTTAACATTCCTGTATCAATGAGAGAGGGAAACAGTCTAGTGTGTACAGATTTTAATCAAATGTACTGGTTTTTGGAAAATAACAGGGTCTACCATAATCATAGGTAAGAAGTTTATTGGTCATACTTTATTAGGAACCATCGAGGAGTAGAATCTGATAATTCTTAAAGAAAATACACGAACTCAAACATGTTTAACCGGCCTAGTGCCAACGTGGTGACAAATTTGAGGTATAATTAACCGACCCGGTTCCCACCCGATTCGAACATATTTATAATCAGTGCAGAAAAATGAGAGTCGGTTTTTTAGCAACCCGAAACGCTTAAGATCAGCGCTCCCTATGAGTCAGACAGCTGCACCGGTTTAGCAACATTTTCTCTGACCTTTCCGAACTATCAACAAAAATCTCTGTGTAATTTTCCCATTCAACTTTTTCTTCCATGTTTACGCCCGGTGCAGACATACTGTAATCAATGCATAAAAATTTGGGTCTGTACATTATCAACCCTAAACACTTAGGATTAGTGCTCCAAGTGACTTGAATAGCTGCACCGAATTAACACGATTTTCCATTAACTTCTTCAAACTATAAATGTAAGGGTCTAGGCAATTCTTCCATTGAACTGTTTCTTTTGTCTTTATAATGGAAATTCCCAATCTAAAACTTCTCCTCCACACTACATTTTATTTACAATTCTATTTGCTATAAAAGACTAACAAAAATACAGACAGCGGAAAGGCTAGAATTAATTTTTCTTAAGAAAAACTAAACATACTGTCTAGATCTAGAATCCCGCTAAAATTCTCAATCAGGTTACCTTGACTACCTATGGTAACCGGAAATTCTTTTCCACAGTCTACTGATCAATCACATTTTCCTTCACAAAGCGATCCTAGCAACTCGAAACAAATCTTTTAACCACTCAAATTTCACTTCACAATACATCCAAGAATTCGTTAAAAATAGTTCTCAATTGGTATGCCATTTTCACTGCATATACACACAATTTAGTTTCGATATTTAGATCCAGTACCAAAACTATCCCTAGATAAAATAAGAATATTTTTCTTCACACACATCCACAGAAATCAATAGCGGATACAATTCGACGATCAAAATTTTACACCACTAGAAAACACACAGTTCACAATAATAATCTCACTAGTACCTGCATGCTTACTGTTGTCGTCTGCTCAAGCTCAAAAGGCACAAATTCCTATAGGCCAAGGTACATGTATAACCAAAACAACCATAGGCACATGCAACCTAGTTATTAATTAATAATCAAGTTATAAATTTACAACAAAAGGTTTTCTTGCCTTCCAAAGAGGCTTACAATTTTACTAATTTATTATTTTTAAAAATTAAATATTTGATAAGCCAACCGGAGGGCTTACATCCTTCCCTGCTAAGAAAAAAAAATGCTCCTGCATTTACTTATTGCAAAAGATATTCATAACATTATGAAAAGTTATATAAATTTCATTTATTTATTTTACAGGTGAAAACGGTTAAAGAATCAAATCCATTTCCTGGCGGACTTCAGTACGTGAATGGCAAAACGTTTTTACCGGTAAAGAGGACAATCAGAGAGAGACCGGATCAACTCCCTTTGACCTAAATAAAGGAAAATACCCTGTCTATTTCGCAACGAAAACTTGTTGTAAAACTTTTCGTCGCAATTTGGCATTCTGAAATCATCTGGTTCTGCAATACAAGAACGTTCCGGTAAGTCTTATCTATATCTCTACTTGTTGACCAGAAGTAATTATGAATTAAAATATAAATACTTCTTTCCCCATAGCCAATCAAGGCATCCAGTACCATCAAGGGAAAGGTCCTTCAGTTATTTCCACAGTAAACGCAGTGTTTACTAACTGGAAATAAGTGATAGAACGAACAAAATTCCGTGCCCTAAGTTTCAAACGGAGAACCTACGGACACTAAAATCCATTCTACAACCAGCTTTACCAATCTATCGCACACCTTAGCCCGCGACCTGAAAGTGAGCGTCGTCAATTGCAGAAATGGTCAATGGCTAAATCACTCAATTGGTTTTTCTAATATCTTGTCGACGGTCCATCAGACACCAACTAAGCGAGAAGCCAAAGTTTAAGATTATCGATAAATCCCGAAACAAATAATAAGCCGACTGGGCTTCGGTCAATCGGAAATAAAAATATACCGTGGAGACACCCTGATCATGCCCCAAACACGGAACTAAAAGAAAGAAACTGAACTTCTCCATATTCTTAAGGTCAACAATTTTCTTGTTAAGCAGAACTGACGATTGGTTATTTACACAGCTAAGCTGCACTTAATATAATATTTATTTAAATTACTAGTTTATTTATTTATTTATTTATTTATTTATTTATTTATTTCATCTTGTTGCTAATTTTATTTTATTTCATTTTTTTTATTTTATTTTATTATTATTATTATTATTATTATTCAACCAGTTTGTGTAGCATAAATTTATAGCAAACATAAATAAGAAGTGTTCATGTTTAGGTTATCCAGTCCATGTTCATATAGCTTAACCATCTTGTTACATTCCCAGAAACTGTATGACGTAATTTGTCTTCACAGTAGAAAAAAAAAAAATTTCAAGGCCATCACAGAGTCAAGAAAGTTTCCGGCACAATGGTAGACTATAGATCCACTCACAAAACACTAAACTGTGACTGTCAGAGCATTAGGTAGGCATCAGTTATGTAGAAGAATAAGTTTTGAGAATAAGTTTTTGATTGCACATTTTTTTTAGTGTTCTGTTGATCTTCAGTTTAATTCAAGTCACAATATTTAGTTTCGCCTTGTTACTAAATACACACATACTCAATAATCAGTCTAGCTGAAAAATTATAAGCTTGAAGTACACAAGGTCTGTAGTATCAATGAAAGCTTGTAGGTTTATTAGTTGTTCATCCACCTGGGTATATTAATACCCTTATATGGCATTAATCTGTCAATGTGATAAGCTTTAGGAATTGACTTCGCAGTTTTCTTCAACATATATGTCAGATCATCCACTTTCTTTGTTACAAGGTATGGACCTTTCCAACGGCGAACTAACTTCTGGCAAATTCCCACTGAACGACTGGGTTCAAACAACTACACCAATTGTCCTGGAGTAAAGGCGCGTTTCCTGGCATGAAGGTCATAATATCGTTTCTGGTAAGTTGATCTTTTCTTGATGTTTTTCCTGGCTATTTCATGAGCTTCTGACAATTTTGACTGTAGATTCTGGACATACTCAGGTATTGATTGATCTGGCTGGATCTCCTTTGGGCGCTGGATAACTGCTTCCACAGGTAACGTAATTTCACGGCCAAACACCATCATATTGGGTGTAAGTTGTGTAGTGCTATGCTCTGAAGCACGATAAGCCATGAGAACTTGAGGTAAGTAGATGTCCCATAACTTTTGCTTTTGTTCACAATACATCCTTAGCATGTTAGCAAGTGTTCTCATAAACCTTTCCACACCTCCATTCGCTTGTGGATGATAGCTTGTTGTTCTAGTTTTATCAATGTGTAATAGATGACACATTTCTTTGAAGATGCTACTTTCAAAATTACTCCCTTGGTCGGTAATAATTTGTAGTGGCGTTCCAAACCGACAGACAAATTCGCTGACAAAAATGTTAGCAATTGTCCGGGCCTCTTGATCAGGCATAGCATATGCTTCTGTCCACTTTGTAAATAAATCTGTGACGACTAGCACATATTTGTTGCCTTTATGAGTGATAGGTAGAGGACCCATAATGTCTAATGCAACACGTTCCATAGGTTCACCAACAGCATAACAACCCAACGGAGCATGAGACTTGCTTTTAGGAGTCTTTTTAGATGCACAACAATCACATTGCTGTACATAATGTTCCAGATTTTCACGCATTTTTGGCCAATAAAAAGGTCTTTTTCATCTGTTTCAGAACCTTATCAGCACAAAAGTGACCAGCAGTGGGAATATCATGGCAGTATTTCATCACTGACTTCCGAAGCGTTGCGGGAACGACAATCTGTAGAAATTCTAGACTGTTGTCTATACAGCGTCTATATAACACACCGTGGTGTAATATTAATCGATCCCATGCAGCCCACAATGCTTTAAGTTCAGCACATTGATGCGAAATTGAATTCCAAGTCGGTCGTTCATCATCCTGTTCTTTAGCTTGATAAATAGGAGAAATATTTTCATCCAACAGCTGAGCATTTTTTAATGTTTCAGAGTCCCAACCTTCCATAATTGATTCAGGAACAGTATATTGTTTTGTAGTATCATCCTCTAGTTGCAAGTCCAATGAAGAAATGTCTTTACTTGGACCTTGACCCAAATCAGGTTGCTGTGTTTCTTCAGAGTCACTTCCAGCTTGATTCAGTTCTCCATTAGCCTTTCTTTTACTATTTGCCATATAGCACTGTACATCTGTCTCAACATTTTGAGATGAAAATGCGTTCAAAGATGAAGTCTCCACTTTTATAACATCTAACTCGGCCACAGGTATTTCATCATCGGGTTGTCTCCCTTCTTCCTCCTTGCATTGTAGAACAAGGGTGTCGTGACAAGGCATCAGCATTTCTATGTTGTGTTCCAGGCCGGTGTACAACTTTTAGGTTATATGTTTCTAATTGTTGTAGCCAACTCATCACTTGAGCCAAGAGAGTTTTCAGATTCTCTCAACTCAGTTAATGACTTTGAATTTGAAAGTATACATTTCGCCAGATTATTCATCAATATAACTTGTTTGAAATTCTGTGTTCCTTCGTACACGTCATGCCCTATGCCTACTATGTTAAAATATGGAATATTATTAATTTATTTTCTTTTGCAAAATAAAATGTCTTAAAGTTTTGAAAAATAAAAATGTTTAATTATATTCATTCTTGATTTTTATTGCAAATCAATGTATGTGTTACACAAACGACACAACACCAGACAACATTTCTTCACAGCTAACAATATTTTTCTCAACCTAAACTTCATACACTAATAATAATGAGGATATTATTGATTTCTTTCTTATTACATATTTCTGAATAAATTCTGGCTAAAGCTAATAAACATTCGCATAAGCTGAAGCAGATATTTAGCTTCATTCAATCTATCCATCTTCTAAACACAATTTCTTGTAAAGAAATAGTGTAATTCTTCAACAGGGGTTTTCAACATGGGCTGAGGCAGCAATTAGCCTCATTTAATCTAATCCCATTTCTTATAAAGAAATAGTGTAATTCTACAACTAAAATAACATGGGCTGAGGCAGCAATTAGCCTCATTTAATCTAATCCCATTTCTTATAAAGAATTAGTGTAATTCTTCAACCGGGTTTTCAACATGGGCTGAGGCAGCAATTAGCCTCATTTAATCGCATCCCACCTCTGACACCAATTCTTGTAAGCCCCTTTCACCCCCCCACCCCATGGCGCACCCCACCCAGAGATCACACCACACGGCAAGGGTTCTGTCAGGAATGGCTTCATAAGGGCTCACAAGAGGTTGCCGGGTTTAAAAATATCAGTTCTGACACCATCCCCGACAAACCGATCTTTCCACAGGTATAGGCTAGCCGAGGCATCCCAAATCCACAACAAAATCCCAAAAAGAAACAACACCTCCCGCCCATAGCGGAGAGAATTGCGTTTCACAAAATATTAATAGGATGGATGCCTCCCCAAAAGCCACAACCTGAGGAAACAAAGGTCTGTCAGAGAAAAATTTATTTACTTTCATTATTGAAAGTTATGTGTTGAATATAATAAATTTTATTTTAAACTCTGTTTGTAAAAATAAAAAAAAAATATGTGTTTGAGATGCATGAAATGAAAATGCACAGTGACTGGTTAACTTCAAGTAGAGATAGAATCAGAATTCTTGTCTTAGACTAAACAATTAGAGTATTTAGAAAGAAAAAGAAATACTAACTAAACACACATTTTATTTAAACGACACTTCACAAAACATTTAATACAAAACGGAGACCACACACAGAATGATGGGGAAATAAAAGAAATAATTTATTTTTTTCTTTGGGGTTTTGTTTCTGGATTTTTCTCACATCACATTCATGCAAAACTTTCACAGTTGTCTTTCTTGCAAAACATAGCTTTCGATTCATACAAGATTTCTTCTAGAAAATTTCATATTATAAAAATTAGTATTATTTGAATTCTGTTAAATATTTCGTTCTATAATTATAACAAAACAATAACTGATTACAGATTTCAGGTTGTTGCATATTTTCTAGCGTTCTAAAAATTACTATTTAGGTTAATACATAAAGAAAAAGGAAATTCCGGGTATTTCATTGGAAACCAAAAATCGTTGAAAATCACATAGATTCAAAACATAAAAATTCCAGGCTACACCGTGAATCAAAACTATTAAAATAAAATATTGTGAAGTCACAGAAACACAGAAATTCTAGTATACAAATCCATTCACAACCTCTGAGAATAACGGTCAGAATTTAGAAATTTCATATTTTCACAATAAAATGTTTACCGGGTTAGGAGAATTTAGTTAGAAATTTTGTTCTTTACGTGGACTTAGAGGGCTATTGTAATTCTAAAATTCCGAAAAGGCTCAAAACAGCGTTGAAAAGAAGGGAGGAAAAAAAAACTAAGTCCACGGACGCGCAAACCCACCGAAATTTACTTTCACATTCAAGCTGTCATCATCTTTGATCTAAATCTGCGTAAGAGTTGTTGGCCGCCATCACAGTCCGTTTTATAAGCAAAACAAAAGGGTAAAACAGCCAATCAACATCCATGTTTCACAACACGTGATCTATACTAGCAAATCAGGTAATGGTTTTAACATTCCTGTATCAATGAGAGAGGGAAACAGTCTAGTGTGTACAGATTTTAATCAAATGTACTGGTTTTTGGAAAATAACAGGGTCTACCATAATCATAGGTAAGAAGTTTATTGGTCATACTTTATTAGGAACCATCGAGGAGTAGAATCTGATAATTCTTAAAGAAAATACACGAACTCAAACATGTTTAACCGGCCTAGTGCCAACGTGGTGACAAATTTGAGGTATAATTAACCGACCCGGTTCCCACCCGATTCGATATATTTATAATCAGTGCAGAAAAATGAGAGTCGGTTTTTTAGCAACCCGAAACGCTTAAGATCAGCGCTCCCTATGAGTCAGACAGCTGCACCGGTTTAGCAACATTTTCTCTGACCTTTCCGAACTATCAACAAAAATCTCTGTGTAATTTTCCCATTCAACTTTTTCTTCCATGTTTACGCCCGGTGCAGACATACTGTAATCAATGCATAAAAATTTGGGTCTGTACATTATCAACCCTAAACACTTAGGATTAGTGCTCCAAGTGACTTGAATAGCTGCACCGAATTAACACGATTTTCCATTAACTTCTTCAAACTATAAATGTAAGGGTCTAGGCAATTCTTCCATTGAACTGTTTCTTTTGTCTTTATAATGGAAATTCCCAATCTAAAACTTCTCCTCCACACTACATTTTATTTACAATTCTATTTGCTATAAAAGACTAACAAAAATACAGACAGCGGAAAGGCTAGAATTAATTTTTCTTAAGAAAAACTAAACATACTGTCTAGATCTAGAATCCCGCTAAAATTCTCAATCAGGTTACCTTGACTACCTATGGTAACCGGAAATTCTTTTCCACAGTCTACTGATCAATCACATTTTCCTTCACAAAGCGATCCTAGCAACTCGAAACAAATCTTTTAACCACTCAAATTTCACTTCACAATACATCCAAGAATTCGTTAAAAATAGTTCTCAATTGGTATGCCATTTTCACTGCATATACACACAATTTAGTTTCGATATTTAGATCCAGTACCAAAACTATCCCTAGATAAAATAAGAATATTTTTCTTCACACACATCCACAGAAATCAATAGCGGATACAATTCGACGATCAAAATTTTACACCACTAGAAAACACACAGTTCACAATAATAATCTCACTAGTACCTGCATGCTTACTGTTGTCGTCTGCTCAAGCTCAAAAGGCACAAATTCCTATAGGCCAAGGTACATGTATAACCAAAACAACCATAGGCACATGCAACCTAGTTATTAATTAATAATCAAGTTATAAATTTACAACAAAAGGTTTTCTTGCCTTCCAAAGAGGCTTACAATTTTACTAATTTATTATTTTTAAAAATTAAATATTTGATAAGCCAACCGGAGGGGCTTACAATATATATATATATATATATATATATATATATATATATATATATATATATATATATATATATATATATATATATATATATATATATATATATATATATATAGTATTTATTTTATGTTTATTTTTATGTTTATTTTTATAATTGTATTCTCTCTCTCTCTCTCTCTTTCTTTCTCTCCTTCTTCTTCTTCTTCTTTCTTTTCCTTTTTTTTTTTTGGCTGGGGGGGGGGGGGGGTTCCGGAAACCCCGGAAACCCCCCCTCTCGTCCGCCCCTGCCTCAGTAAAAATCTCTAGACGAACACCGTTTGGGGTCCTGGGTCGAAATCGACGTTAATCCACAAATGCCTTTGGAAAGTCAGTTTAACACCTTGCGCTTTAGTATAAGAAATGGCTAGTTGCTAAAAAAAAAAAAATAAAAATAAAAAACCACTGAGCGCACCATTTGAGAAATACACTGAGCGCACGATTCCAGAAATATACCGAGCGCACGAGCTTTGGAACCTACACCATGCATAATTAACCAGCGCGTGCCGTGAAACCTCTTTGTTGGATCAAAGCACGTCACCGTCAATGGGTCACGGCACGAGGTTGCCAATGTTCGCCTTTTCACTGACACTTAAAAAACGCAACAACCCTTTCCTTCATTATACCACTAAGACTTGTGTTGTTGACAGTTTGGGATTTTGAGCAATAGTTGTTATTCACGTGGGCGAAATGCGGGTTTGCTTTCTCAGCGACAGCAATGCAGCAGCGGTACAGCAGCCCCATTCAACAAGAGAGGGCGGCATAGGCCGCAGTGCTTGCATGAAGGTGTTTTTTTTTTGGCTGTTTTTTTTTTTTTTTCAAATTTTGCACTCACCCGTCTAGAACATGAATGTTACGAGCTTTAATATCCGTGCGATGGATTGCATGCGTGCTCAGTCTAGACTTTGGTTTATAATTTCATCCAAAAGAGGTTTAACTGGCCATTTTATATCTGTAAGTAGGAATAGATAGGCCTACCCTGAAAAGAGAGCGTGTGTGAGTGATTTGCATTTGAGTCTCTGTCGACATTTCTTCCAAATGGACAGTTCTCAGAGAGAAGTCAAAGTCGAAACCTTTAATACGATAATAGCATTAGGTCCTTCGGACCTGTTTTACAGCTAATCCTTAATAAACAATGCAGAACAAACAAAATAATTAACATACAATACTTTAAAACAAACATATTCTTTAACTACGGTAACAAATTACTAAGCAAATTAATACATTTTAATACACATACTCCCACTCTTCTTCCTCTCCCCATCTCTCTCCTCCTCCCTCCGCACACACTAGCACACACACACACACAAACACCCCCCCCACACACACACGTAAATACAAACATTCTCAGTAACTTAAATTGTGGCAGGGTAGGGAAGAACAAAGAGGTATACATTCATTTTAAATATTAGGAGCAAAGGGAGCTTAAATATTTAGGGAGTCTTGTTTTAAAAGATGGTAATGACTTACTTTTCTTGACCTCTTCTGGTAGAGAATTCCACAAGCTTGGACCAGAATAGGACAGAGATGTTTTAAATATGTAAGCGTGATCTTGGAAATGTCAAATTATGTCGGAAAGATGAATAACGAGATGATGACTTACTAAAAAAGTGTTTTTAAAAAAGCAGGGGCGCTATTGTTAATTATTTTATACATTAAAATGGCTTTATTGTAATTTAGGTGTTTGTTAATTGGAGGCTTGCAGCTATCTTTAGTTTTGAATCTGTTGTGATGGAAGCGTTGGGGATAACTAATTTTGCAGCTCTGCGGTGAATAAAATTTTTAATTTGTTTGAACAAGGCTTCACCGTAGCCGTCCCATAGTGTTTATGCATAATCAACGTGAGGTTTGATATAAGCATTATAAAAAAATTTTTGCAACCGCAGTTATGATAAGTCCAAGCTTAGACAACATAAATAATTTTGATAAGAGAGTTTTACAAAGATGTTCAAGTTGTGAATGCCAACTGAGTTTGTTATCAATGATTACGCCTAAAAGTGTATGACTTTCAATCTTTTTTGATATTTTGGTCCATTCACTACTAAATCAAGAGAAAGCGGAGCCCGCTGATTCTTTTGTCTAGTTGTTATTAACAGAGCTTTTGATTTAGCTGGATTCAGTGACAAATGGTTTAAACTGCAGTGCACCAGTCAGCAACACACACCACACCGTCTCAGTGTGTTGTAGGAAAAACAAATAACTCCAACTAGCAAAAAGATTAACCAGCACCCACCCGCCCATTCCAAATACAACACAAAAAACAAAAAGCATCAAAGTCCACTAACTGTGATCCCCAAGCGCATTACATTGTAAGTTGAGCTTGAGACATACACACACCTCTATTGACTTGACGTGTCCAAGACTCTTCCTTTATTTGCACACTCATAAAAGTTCCATCACGACGCAGACATGGAGAAGAATAGGGTGGACGGTAACACAAATCCTGTAGACATACGCTCTCCCGCCTAGACGTGAAAATCAATTCAAACTTTCAAAGTGGATTCCGGTCGCCTGGATACCAGAATCCACGCTAATAACGGTATTTGCAGTCAAGCGGAAGTTGTAGCAGTGACTTATAACCCGAATGTCTACGAATCACAGCTCAGCGAGGCATCTCAGCTGTTCCTGCCGCCTGACTGCCTGTGAAAAGGAAGCAGGCACCGTAGGAGCCAGGATGAAGAAAAGAGGGGAATATCGGAAATAGACTGCACAAGGCATGACCATGTTGCCTAAAGCTAAAGGGCAGGTAGGTCTAAGTGTGCAAAAAGAAGGATCGAAAATAACCCACAGTTGTTGGTGGCACAGGACAGAAACATTACGCCGAATGTGAAGTACATCCACACACGCACAGCTTTCACACAACACACACATTTATAGAAGACTATGCTTAGCGGGTACGGGATGCACAAAGACACTTCAAAAATGGACAACACAATACGTGTTCGGGTAAAAGAGAAATTCAGATTCATTTTTGTATTATCAGAAGGAAATTATTGTAGCCATAATTTGGAGAGAGAGAGAGAGAGAGAGAGAGAGAGAGAGAGAGAGAGAGAGAGAGAGAGAGAGAGAGAGAGAGAGAGAGAGAGAGAGAGAGAGAGAGAGAGAGAGAGAGAGAGAGAGAGAGTAGGCCTACATAACCTGTGCATCGATTCCTTCGCAATGATACATTCTACATAGTCAACGGCCGACTTCTTTCTTTACGCTCTAACCATAGAATACAAAAATAGTTACTGGGTTTTAACACTGCGTTGGTTTAAAAGTTTCTATTCTCTGCAAAACTGTATTATTTAATTCAATTCAAACCAATTCAGTTAGATATGTTCAGACTATGAACATTGGTTAGAAGTTTCGTAGCAGCAAAATGCCACTGAAATATTTCAACCATGCAGCAAGCTTAGTTTCGCAACAGTAAATCATGCTACCGACTTCACAAACGCTTCTATGCACATATAGGATAGAAATTAACCCTTGCTGCACCCCGACAATTCTCACACCTTTAAATTACAAAAAAATAGTTCTCCTATGGGAAAGTAATCTAGCAGAAAAGTTGCGAGAGGATTTCTGTGTCAAATCCTGAAGGAATTCAGCAAGAGTCCGCAGCCGGTGCACTTTAATTTGCAGATCCATACATATTTTACATCGGCTACTTTCTTTCTCAAGTGCGGAGCTTGCGTTCGGAGTAACTAACACATCAATAATGTCTTTTCATTCAAATCACCGCAGCACAGCTAATAAACGATGGCTGGATGGGTGTCATACAGAGTAGTCGAGACTTGACCATGCCTAATCCTTCTATTCACAGGTTTAAGGGAGTAAGCACCGTACAGTCTCAGCTATGGTGTATGCAGAAGAGGAGGAATGAAAATTTAAAAAGAAAGGACTGCGTACCGAGAAATTAAAAATAGGTCACTTGCACCGTTTAGAGATGTAGTTAATCACCTATGTGTGTGTGTGTTATGTGTGTGTGTGTGGGAAGGGGTGACACAGATAAAAAGAGAGAGAGGGGGAGAGAGAGGGAGGGAGGGAGGGAGAGAGGAGAGGAGAGGAGAGGGGAGGGGGAGAAAACAGAAGTCCTGTTTTTTAATCACGTTTCAAACACGTCCATAGTCTCTTTAAATCACTTGAGGTTTCACCAGCTTTGCACAACTGTGGGCTTATTTGCTCTGTCACAGGGTTTCCAAAGAACCATGCAGGAGAAGAAGAAGAAGAAGAAGAAGAAGAAGAAGAAGAAGAAGAAGAAGAAGAAGAAGAAAATGGAGAGGTTGATGGAATGACTAGCAAGCAAGCATATGAATGTGCAGCTAAGGGCCCAAGCTAAATGTTTTTAAACAACACACATATTTTGTTGCTAACTTTAGAATTCTTCCACCTGGTTGCCAGAATGTCTGTCTGTCTGTCTGTCTGTCTGTCTGTCTGTCTGTCTCTCTCTCTCTCTCTCTCTCTCTCTCTCTCTCTCTCTCTCTCTCTCTCTCTCTCTCTCTCTCTCTCTCTCTCTCTCTGTTTGTACGCGGGTGTAGGGTTTGTGAGCATGCAAGTATACGTGAACTCCGCGTGTATGTGTGTATGCGCCACTGTGTATGAATATGCGGGTATGCTCTCTCCCCCCCTCTCTCTCTCTCTCTCTCTCTCTCTCTCTCTCTCTCTCTTTCTCTCTGTTGCATGTTAGAGTAGGGTGTATTATGAGCGCGCTGCCTGTACAAGTATCTGTGCACGCGCTACTGTCTACAAGTATGCGGGTATGCATGCGTATGCCAGTATGGGTGTGTGACGTCAAGGAGCACTGGAGATTGCAGCCGGCTAGCCCTGTACTCCAAGCTGTCAAAAACTAAAACAAAGCACAGCACAGCACGTGCTAGCTGGAACCAGACCCGCACTAGTTAACGAAGAGTAGGCTAATAACGCAATGCGGTTCCGTACAGGTAGACCTACCAGGCAAGGTAAGGCCTACTCATTTACTTTCTCTTAAGACAACTACACCCACACAGCAACTGTGGCAGGTCACCCATATATATATATAGCCCTCTCTTCAGAAATCCAAGAGTTCTGATAAAAATAGTTAGGAAAATCTCTTGCAAGGCACACTTCTCTCACACACACTAAATACACACTAGCACATAATCATGGACTGTCCAGTATTGCAGACGTCTGATTATAAAAGTATATATGGAAGGTAATATTAACGCAACTAACGTTCACACATTTCAGCATCACTAACCTTTTTGAAAATTCACAGTGAGTGTGGTACCACTTGAAAACCCAACGACATTAGACTAAATAATACACTTTTTGAAATGGCGGGTTTGAATATTAAACACTAAGTTCATCATAAGATCGTCGTCGTCATCATCATCATTACCATCATCATCTTCATTACATTCATCATCATCATTACCATCATCAGCACCACCGCCACTACTCTTCACCCCTATCCCACTATCGTCATCATCTCTTGCTAAAGAAGGGCAATCATCATCATCATCATCATCATCATCATCATCATCATCATCATCATCATCATCATCATCATCATCATTTGTGGTTGGAAATAGGCCCCGCCGCCGGTGAGAGAATTGTACAGAAGTCCTGTAGGCTACATGATTTGAACATTTGACCTTAACTTATACCTCCCCCCCCCTCTCTCTCTCTCTCTCTCTCTCTCTCTCTCTCTCTCTCTCTCCCTTCCCCTCATTTTTCTCTCTTTCTCACATATATTTTTTGTGTATTTTGAAATTATAACCTTATTACATGTATGTGCATGTTTTACTGAATGCTATGTTGTTTTTTTCTGAGCTTCATTCATTTTGACTTCATTTTATATTATAAACTATGTTTCAGATTTCCTTTTTAAAATGTTCAGTCTTTTATCTTACTTGTACACTCTTGTAATATAACATCTTTAAATGTCATTTAATGTGTACTGTGCATAGCTGTTAGCAATAAGTGTTTTGAATGTGTCATCTCTTTAGCATCGTTTTAAGTTTCGCTAAAAGGCCCACGGCTCGGAGGCGTACATTTTTATTGTCCATCTATCCATCCTCATTGTCATCACCCCCACCACCATCTTCATTACCACCACCACCATCTCCTTAAGAAGAAGGGCAAGTGGCCGGGCGTCGTTCTAATTCCATTGACCCTAATCTGAATGTGAAATGTGCGTGAAGATGGAAAGCCCAACACACTGTAGAGTAGTCTCCCCCTTGGGAAATCAAAACGCGCTCTTCATTCACCACTTAGACTCTTCCAAACCACCCTGATCACTTTATCTGTCTGTTCCCTCTGTCCCTCAAACACACAACTCTGCCTCGGAAAGAAGCCTTCAATCGTAATTCCTTTACTTCATCACACAGCATTAGGGCTGGACAAAAGAAAGATTGGTTAAATAATTAAAATTAAAAGTTATAATTAATTATAGCGAAATTTATTAGTGGATGCCTAGAAATAAAACAGAACTGCTAGCATTGTACAAATGTATAAAATGGTACAAAATTATACAAAATGTACAATAATGAGAAATAAATGGACACGTGCACTAAAAGAATGGTAATTTACACACATACAAGCACACAAGCACACACACACACACACACACACACACAAACACGTGTAAAAAAGCCGTTGTTATGACTTTCAAGAAAAGCCACATACGGTGTTTTGACTTTTTTTTGGTGAAAATTGTCCATTTTTTATGTTAACTCTAAACCAAACCCTAACTCTAATCCTAAGCCAAATCCTAACCCTTCACCTAACTCTAAGCCTAACACAGCCCTAACCCTAACGGAACACTGTTTTGACGTCAAAATAACGGGGCTGTCAAAAGAACATAGGTAGAGTATAAAAAGTTTGCAACAATAACGGCTTTTCTACATCGTCACACACACACATACACACACACACCCACACCCACACAGCCGAGGTTACACAGTATTATCCTGACTTTCCCGAAACGCCACCTACGTTGTGCTGACAATGGGTCATATTTCGTCCCCATTTTTAAGTAGGCCTACTTTGAAGTGTCCGATCCCTAACCCTAACCCTAACCCAGCCCTAACCCTAACAGATCATTGTTCTGACGTCAAAACAAGTAGGCATGTCAATACAAGTTATGTAGATGTTCATTGATTGATTTGTCCAGATAACACTGTGTAAACAAGGACACTCACACACACACACACACACACACACACACACACACACACACACACATACTTGCAATACATCACAAATGGGTTCATTTAAGAATGTAGGAATCGGAAAGTCATTTTTTGATGGAAAAGGGTTAGGGCAAGGGTTAGTTGCAGCGCTGCAACTAGCCCTTACCCTAACCCTTCTCTAGAAAGTTGAACTATTTCGTCTCCTATAGGCGACGAAATAGGTAAAAATTGACTGTATTTTCTCCGTCTCGGATAGTGCACTCCTATGTACTTAAAACACTCTTATGCACTACAACTGCACTCCCCATGCACTAAAAGAGCACTCCCGCCAACTTAGAAAAAAGTGGGTTCCTGGAAAAAAGTGGGTTCCAAGCAAATAAACCCATTTGTTACTAGAAAAGACAAGGTCTGCTACCCATTTGTGCACTTTTGTGGGTACCAACACACACACACACACACACACACACACACACACACTCACACACACACACACACACTATGGGCCCACTATGCGCCCTAAGGATGCCAGTGGGAACCTCGGGCGGCTTGAATTAGGTCCTGTATCGGTCAACGCCTTGAGCGGCTCTTGAGCTGGAAACGCGCTATTTAAGATGATTAAATAATGACGAAGAACGGACACAAAAAAACTATCAACAACCTTAATCTGGTTAGACAAGTCAACACAAAGGCTAATCTATATCCCAGACAGCCTCACAACTGTGTTTGCATGCCGCAAAATGCCTGTAGGCTTGTCAGGAATACTTATATCAGTCAAGTCATGAGATAGATTAACGTCCCCGGACACCATGCGTATAGGGGACAGATAGACAAATATATATTACAAGGGCTTGGATGTAGAAGCAGGACCGCTGTAAAACTCTTCAATCCAGTTGCGGAAGAACTCTTTAAAGCCCTAAGGCCCTTAACCAAACTTGGGGCGGGACAACGAGCAATGATTGTCCGCCCTTTCTTAGCTTACAACGCTGAGAACATTCGGCTTGCTACGTGTAGCGTAGGGAGAAGCGGGAGAGATACATCATTCTTAAGGGAAATGAGAGGTGTTTAACGTTTTTGTTAAAAGCTGATTCCATCCGGTCTTTCTCTCCATCCAGGCATCGTCGCATCTTTTCTCGAAACAGTTTTCTATGCATTGTGCTGATTAAAGTAATAAGCTTAATGTGTTGTCTTTTTGGGGTCAAGGAGCCGGTTGCAGACAGGATCGATCCCAATTCGGAAGTTGTTTTTTTTTTTTTTTTTTTTTTGGATGTCTTTTAAAAATATTAGTTTATATTATTTTATTTTATTTTATTTTTGGGCCACTTTCTCTCTCTGTCTGTCTCTTTCGCGCTTCCTATGTATTTCACACTCACTCTCTCTCTCTCTCTCTCTCTCTCTCTCTCTCTCTCTCTCTCTCTCTTTCTCTCTCTCTCTCTCTCTCTCTCCGCTTTCTCATTTCCACAAAACAATACAAGGATGGTCTCTGATAATCCAGCATAGGCCTAGCCTTGACCTTAAAGTACTAATATATACACGCTGCTGGCGGTGACCGGAAGCGGAAGGCGACACCACCATATTTCATGGAAAGAGCTCAATTAAGAAAATTGCGCGACGTGGTGGGACAGCAGCACGACTAGTAGTTCTGACATTGCCCTAGCAGGAAAGCGGTGTGATGAAGCCAGCAAAAAGCAGTCAGATCAGGGCCGGACCTGCCCTAGAGGCCCGAGGGGCCCGGGCCCCTACCCTTTTTTGAAAAAAAAAAGAAAGAAAGAAAGAAAAAAAAATAGCACAAAAATTTTGCAATTTACATGCTCAGATTGCACCAGATTGCACCATTTTTTCTCCCTTTTCAAAAAATTTTCCGGGGGAGCATGCCCCCGAACCCCCCTAGCAAACTAGGCGCTTCGCGCCGTCGGCTCGGCGCGAAGCGCCTTCACTACTACCCTAAAATAAATTTGGGATAGTGCAGTGGTTGGAGCACTCGCTACTGTGTCGAAAGTGAAGCACCGTCCGGTGCGGTTAGCACTTGGATGGGTGACCGCTAAGGTGTGAAGCGACAAACAACAACGCCCCCAGTTGACTCAACTGTGATTGAGTACCTACTCTCTTGAGGGTGGGGAAGGTAAAGCAGCGAGGGAGAGAGTTGGGCATCACCCTCATTACGCTGGCCCAAGATAAGTGTGATCTCCAACATCACGCTCCCCTACGGCCACAAGGCTATGGGACTACCTTTACCTTTTTTTTTTTACCCCTAAAAAACTTACGTCCGGCCCTGAGATGGAGGTGGTTAGCAGTCTAATGGAACTAACAGAAAACCAGTCAGCAGAAACATGTTCGTGTGCATTTTAAATTACACTTTCATGATGATGATGATGTCCATCATCGTCGTCGTCGTCGTCGTCATCATCCTATCCTATCCTATTCCGTAACTCAAAGGTCGTTGGGGCACGCGCACCACAGATGATCGTTTAACCAGCGCTCTCCATCTTTCTCTGTTCTCAGCAACCTTCATGGCTTCGTTCAAGGTCAAACCAGTCCATTCTCGAATGTTGTCCTCCCACCTCTTTTTCTGTCTTCCTCTTCTTCTGCCTCCTTACACCGTGCCTTGCCTGATGGTTTTTGCAAGGCCTGATGCTCTGGTGACGTGGCCATACTATCGGGAGTTTCCGTTTCTTCACCACGTGAAGCATGTCACCATGTTGTCCAATGGCTTGTGTGATGGTCTGTCAGACTTCGTTGTTGGTGCTGTGCTGGGTATAGGAAATGCCCAGAAGTGCATCATCTTCATCATGACGGTTTAAAAAGAATCACATTCAAAGACCTTCAGTCTTTTCGCTCTGTCATTTTTTTAGAAAGCATTCTACTTTACCAACATACTGAACACCTTTTGCGTGGAGCCGGATTTCCAGGGGAACATGAAATGTACTTCCCTTTTGTTACATTCTTCATAAAGTTGGCACTGTGAAAAGAGACCTGTCTCTAACGTCTATCTGACCACAAGACTGCGTGAAAATAAGTCCAACTTGTTGGCCTACCTTTGCGGCAACTTTGACAAACTACAAGATAATTTAAGAGCGAACCTTGCACAGACGGACAACAGCATGCATTGCACAAAGCACTTTGAAGATTACATGAGACTCCTTTGGGGGTTACAAAGAAGATGCAAAAAACACATGCATAAATCAAACCTCATGTAGCCTACATACACATAAATCAATCTTCATGCACAAACTCATAAATCAACCTTCATTCACAAACTCATAAAACAAATTGCGGTGTATTGGAATCACCGTGTGCCCATGAACACCAAAATCTGTTTCTGGATTATTGCATTGCACCCTTTGTATCCGTGGATCCACAGCAGACATCGATCTAACCGGAATGCATAAACTGTGCGCACGAATGACAACAGTGTACTCAGTAGCCAGATGGCGACTGGGGAGCGCAAAAGGTAAACGGATCCAACTCCTGGCCAACAAGTTTTATAATGTATGAATTATCGCAAGTATTTTACTCCGTAAACAACTATTTCTATCCGTGCAAATTCATGTCTTCCCCAGACCCATTTATCAACAACATTCTTCCAGAGTCATAAATCCTTACACTTCAGTTGTTTTCACTATCTCACTATCCCTGTGTGCCGATCGTTTATTAACTATGATTCATGGACTCTTGCATTAAAATAAATTGAAGGCTGTTGCAAGGGGGGTGAGGGGTATTATTATCGTTGCGTTTTGTTGTTGTTGTTGCTGTCGTTTTGTGAAATGTTTATTTAAGTGATTATAAACTGACATATACCCCTTTTTCAGTACAGAAGAGAATCACTTTCGAAAACAGAGTTTAAATAGTTCTTTCGGATTTAGGATTTAGAACGAAGGAGGCCAAGGAATCAGTAACAATAAAAAAAACTAGCACTGCGGGAGGTCGTTTACCGGTAGGTCAATTAAATGATGTATAACTGTGAGCTCTGAACATCCTGTAAGTAGCAAGTAAGATACTGACATGCCTAACTAATCACAGAAAAAGGTTGACGAGCATTTAATGGTCAATGTCAGTAGATGTACCGTGGGTCCACAGGGGCATTGCATGTTGAGCGGATCCTTGATAGCGCAACGATAGATAGCACAGCATTTCGTAGCAGCGCAACGGTAGATAACATATACAGTAGTCTTTGATATTTATAATACAAAGTCTGTGTTATCAACCACTGCCTTATCGATGATACACCCGTTGAGCTAATTCTACTATTCGTTCCTTCTGCTGCTATGTACTGTACATGACAACGTCATACTCCAAGGTTAAAGCATTGTCTATCGTAGGTTTTGTTTCCGTTCGTATTTTCCCCGTCCTTCGTTCTTCCCATTAAACCCTCCTCTTCATTGGTTTATTTCTTTTCTTTCCTGTAAATTTCAAACCTTCCTCTTTCCTGTTGTCCATCTTCCCTTCTCCTGTCCCGTTTCTCCCCTGCACGTTGCTTCCGTTTGTTTTTCTTCTTATTTCCTGGAATATTCTACACTTATTTTATGCCCTCTCCTCGTATCTCTTAATGTAATTCGCAGCCCGCTCGTTTCTGTGCCTCCACTTATCTAGGAATGACAGCTACATCTTCTTTGCAACTCTCTTGTCATCAGGTGTTGTATTGTTTTTAAATTTCCTTCTTTCATTCCTTTCTTCTCTTTTCCTTTTTTCCTTTTATTTCTCCCTTTTCCGGCCATTGTTAAACCAATACTATCTCATTTGCTCAGAAATGCGCGAAGACGTTTTAACTACATTTAGTTTAGTTAATTTAAAGCAATACAATACAAAGTACAATACAATACCAAATACTCAAATTACAATACAATAAAATACAAATTACAACACAATATAAACAATACAAATTACAATATAATGCAAAACAAGTTACAAGTCAACATCATTATCAATACAATACAAATTACAAAATAATGCAAAACAAGTGACAAGTAACATCATCATTAATACAATACAAATTACAATATAATGCAAAACAAGTGACAAGTAACATCATCATTATTACAGTACAAATTGCAATATAATGCAAAACAAGTGACAAGTAACATCATCATTAATAAAAAAAATACATTACAATATAATGCAAAACAATTGACAAGTCAACATTATCGACAATACAATATAAATAACAGAGCAATGCAATACAAATTACAATGCAACACAACAAACATTACAATACAATACAAAAGCTATTACAATATAAGTGACAAGTCAATATCATCATTAATACAACACCATCAATACAATATAAATTACAATAAAATATAATACAACACAAAAAGCATTACAATACAATACAATACAACACAAATTACAATATAATACAAGTCAACATTATCATCAATACAATACAATACAATATAATACAATATAATACAACTTGTGACCGAGTGGTCTAAGACGGGCCTTGTCCACAGGCTAGAAACCAATGGTGTCAGATCGGTCCAGCATCTGGGCGTTATGTTTGTCCGAATATTATTTTTCAACTCGGGGGACTCGGGTTGCCCCTAGCAAAATTTCAAAAACACAACTAATATTAGGTAATTAGGATTTGGGCGCTCCACAGGCTGCAACTCCGCCTTCCCCACAGTAGGCGCCTCAGAATGTCCCCATAAAAATGGACAAAACGTTTTTAAAAAAATCAAATTGTAATACAACACAAAACAAGTTAATGTTGATCCGTGCTAGTCATTTATATAACGGCGTCTAAAGCGGGATATACTTATATAGTTTGCCTACCAGCTCACAGAGCTACTCTCACTCAAGGCGCTTTGGCCAGAGCTGACGAAGGCAAGAACCACAGAGATCCAGAATGTACAAAATAATGGATCGACCACAAACCCGATACTCTGCCGACAGAGATTGATTATCTCTCTCGCTAATCTCAATGGACCTCTGTAAATACTACAATTTGTTTGTCTGATTCGTTTTCTTCGGTCAGAGAAAAAAGCCCGTGACACGGCAGCACGAAGCCTAAAGTCTCTCACTCCCCTGATGACGTCAGCCCTTGACAGTGAAGACAGCGACAGCCTCTCCGATGGACATCAGAGCCGCTGGTCAGCCTCAAAGCGTGGATTTTCTCTCTCGCCTGTCTGACCCTCCCCCCCCACCCACCCCATATTCCCTTGTTCCACTTCTCCCCCCACCCCCCTCCACCCTCACTCTCCTCTTCTTCTCATCTGCCGTCCAGTGGGCTAGAGGTGCCAACCCCATTTAAGGCCATTTTGGGTAATTACTGCATTAAAATGTATATTTGGTGTAATTTTACATATCGCGCAACAAATAAAAGCGACATTCAACATGATAACATATTATTATTATTCTTATTCTTATTATTATTCTTATTATTATTATTATTATTATTATTATTATTATTATTATTATTATTATTATTATTATTATTATTATTCAATCGTTCTTATATAGCGCTTTACCAGCTC
>CM072514.1:39196444-39198944 GCA_036898135.1 Oncomelania hupensis | reverse complement strand
AAGGGAGATCCCGCGCATAACATCCTCCGTGACACGGGGCAGTGACATCAGTTCAAGAAATCACAACAATCGGTGACATCTTCATGCAGCGAGAGATACAGTGTGTGGGTGGAGAATGGGGGGTGGAGGGGGAGCGTGAGAAGAGAGATAGTGAGTGTGTGGATGTGTGTGTGTTTGAAAGAAATGGAGAGACAGACAAACAGGCAGACAGACTGACAGAAGTGCGCTAGCAATACAGGAGAATGGGAGGGCTTATCCTAATTGGACTAGGCATAGAGCTATGTCAGGTGGAACAGGTACAGCGCTTGGGGAACCAGAATAGATCATCATGCCGCCCCTCCTCCCAGAAAAAAAAGCACCACTGCATTGGGGGGGGGGGGGGGGCTTGAAGGGGGGAGAGGGAGGGAGGAGACACACTCACTGACGTCAGAGATGAGGAGTAGTCCTGGAGCCAGTGCCAAAGCGCATACTGAACCAATAAACTACATACTAATCCACTGTAAAGACACAGCCAAGCGGATTAAAGAACCAAGCAACTACTACAGATAAAATATAATTAGGTAACAATCCAAAAACTTCAAACATTGTTAGCACTTCAAAGCTTAAAATTTAAAAAAAAAGTCTTCTATGTGAACTTGCAGTGTTAGAAGCCCTTGGAAAATTCAAGAAACACTGGCTTGCTCTTCTGCGAAACTCTTTTCTGGCGTTGGATTGTCAAGCTGAAAAGGGAATTGAGCGCGAATCGGTCAAAAGACCTACACTAGAGCGACAAAGTAGAGAGCTTTAGGAAGCACAAAAACCCAGTTCGTAGTTCTTTTTCGTACGAAAACATCCATTCTACGTCATAACTTTTGCGCTTCCGGAAGGTCACGACCTCCTCATTTGCATTACGCAGAAAACTTCGCCGAGTGAAATTGCGGGATTTTCATTATTTTGACGAATCGTGGTTCTCATGTATTTTTGCATATATTGGGTCAATTGCTAAAAACATAAACTTGAATAAATGCTTTGACTGTATTCTCTCACCATTTGTTGTTGTTGTTGATTCATTAAAATAGGCGTACTTTGCTACGAAAAAAGGTGCTGTTTTTGTGCTGCTTTTGCTTTAAGATGTAAAACGGCGGGAGTTTATGGTTCCAATTGAGATACCCAACATAAGTTTTGCATTATGTCTAGGTTTCGTGTGTCTTCTACGAGCATGGTAAAGATGTAAAATCACTTTTCTGGTGTATTTTTATGAATCTGCACGAACAGTCCATGGTTTAGATGAGCCCTATACTACTAATAGGCTTAAACAGGCAACTTAGTAGGCTAGCGTAGGCAATGAACACAAGTTGTGGCTATAGAAGCAATCTACTTTGTGTGTGTTTTTTAAAGTTTGTTTTTTTAGAGAAGACAAAATTACCAATGCTCTATCTTAAACTTCAACTAAACTTTCGTTGAGAAAAAGTGTCTGTTTAAGCTCGCGATGAACCAAATCTAAAGACTCGTGCGTTTTCGAGGAAAACAACCTCCGCAAATTAGAGAGTTATGATGGCATTTAACCTCTCCTGGGTAAGGACGAACAAAATTTCATCTGCAACTAAAGGCGCTGCCGCTTCAGAACCGCAGGGACGAAGAAAAGTTCGTAAGGATTTCCCGATTGCATAACCGGAAACGAAAGGGATCACTACGAATCAAGATTCGCTGGTTGATCTAAAGTCCTCTAGTAGCGCAGTTAATATGGCGCGGGTTTCTTATAGAAAAAGATCGCTATGTTGTTGTTGTTGCTGCATCAAGTTTTAGTCATCAGATTAACATCAGTTGTACTGTAAAAGATCGCGGGGTCGAGCCCTGCAGCGGTCGAACTTATGTGACTTAGGAACGAGACTTTTTAGGTCACCGAGGGTTTTCTTCGGATACTCCGGTTTCCTGCAACCAATCTGTATATATTTCTAGTAGCGCAGTTGATATGGCGCGGGTTTCTTTTGTCAAAGATCGCGGGGTCGAGCATTGCAGTGGTCGAATTTATGTGACTTAGGAACGAGACTTTTCAGGTCCCGAGGGTTTTCTCCGGATACTCCGGTTTCCTGCAACCAATATCTATATATATCTATATATCTATATATCTATATCTATATATCTATATATCTATTCCTATATCTATCTATCTATCTATCTATCTATCTATCTATCTATCTATCTATCTATCTATCTATCTATCTATCTATCTATCTATCTATCTATCTATCTATCTATCTATCTATCTAGAGAGAGAGAGAGAGAGAGAGAGAGAGAGAGAGAGAGAGAGAGAGAGAGAGAGAGAGAGAGAGAGAGAGAGAGAGAGAGAGAGATATGACCGTTTTCTGTAACAGCAACATCATATTTCTGCAATCTCTTCAGATCTCCGCGTTTTGAGAGTTCGATTCAATTAAAAGAGAGTAATAGCAGGTTAACAGGTTTGCGGAAAGAACATGTAAAGCGCGTTCGTTTGGTAACAAGATAGTACTCGCCTTGCTGT
>CM072514.1:39168944-39193944 GCA_036898135.1 Oncomelania hupensis | reverse complement strand
TGATGATACCAGAATGTTCAAAAATAGTACTAATTAGTACAACTTTACGTTCATCTGATCAATACAATTTGATACCACACCAACGACAACAACAACTGGCTAAACTTCGGGCATGTCAACATGTTTGAACAGCATATCCAACACCTTGAAGACCTACAAAGAGTCACACAAGGCCGCAGGACCAGCGAGATACGGAAACCAAATTTTAATCGAAACTTGAAAGAAGCCTTCGTCTTAGTGCGCGTTTTTATGCCCAGTTACAGATTCTAATCGAGTTTCCTCTGATATTTTCGGTCTTCCAAAATCCAACCCGCTTCCAACAGCTATCTAATACCGGATCAAAGAAGACAATCAAGTTTCATTTCTTGCGAACTGGAATTCAGGAAAATAGCAAACGTAATTGCATCAAAATGAATTGGACAGTAACCTTGGGTAGATATTACGTATTGCATATTTATTTCCTGATGAACAATAGCTGTCGTTCCTATCTGAAAATCGGTGACTTTGGGATTTCACACCTCCACAACCAGTGTAACCCACAGCAACTCGTTAAAGAATCCGGTTATTCTGTCACAAGACAACTGACAGCCTCGAATAACAGCACATACATTTACAATTCAGGGCCACTCCGTTGTAAATGACGTGTGTCTTGATGCTGCAATGTAGAGCCTAGGATGGGCTTAGGTCCTGTTTTCAACAAGCGCCTTGAGTCGCTCCTTGAGCTCATCTTATCCTATCCTAAAACATACCTCGAAGGTCGTTGGAGCACCACAGATGATCGTTTACTCCATCTTTTTCTGTCCTCAGCAACCCTCATGGCTTCGCTCAGTGTCAAGCCAGTCCATTCTCGAATGTTGTCTTCCCACCTCTCTTTCGGTCTTCCTCTTCTTCTGCCTCCTTGCACCGTAGGTTGCAGGATGGTCTTTGCAAGGGTTGATGCTCTGGTAACGTGGCCATACCATCGGAGTTTTCGTTTCTTCACCACTGTGAGCATTTCATCGTATTGTCCAATGGCTTGGGTGGTGGTCTGTCTGACTTCGTTGTTGGTGATGTGCTGGGTATAGGAAATGCCCAGAAGTCTTCTGTAGCACCTCATCTCTATGCTTTGTATTCTTCGTTGTAGACCTGCTGTGAGGGTCAATATTTAGCAAGCGTATAGGAATATGAAGATGACAAGGGAGCGCAGCAGCTTTACCTTAGAATGTAGACTGATGGTCCTGTCTTTCCAAATGGGCTTCAACCTTGTCAGGGCCGCAGTTGCTTGTACGATCCTGGAGATAACTTTCTGTGGGGATCCCTTGTCTGATACAATGGCTCCTAAATATTTGAAACTTTGCACTCTGTTGAGGGATTGGCCTTGGGCTTTGATGTACATGTCGATGCCATTGGTGTTGTTGGTCATCATTTTGGTCTTCTCTGCACTTATTTCCATTCCATAGGCTCTGGAAGTTGAGCTCATACAGTGAGCTATATAAACAAATTATTTTATTTAACTTTTCGAGATATTATTTAGTAATACAAAAATAGAAAGTTTTCCTGAACACGTTGTAAAATAAAGTGAAAAGGCAGGAGAAACAAAGAACAAAAGAAATTACTCAAGTTTAAGTTTTATTTTATATAAAATTGATTACTTAAACTGCAAGGTTGACATATGTTTTACAATAACAATGTTCACCGGCGCACTGTCGTTCATGCAATAAACCTAGGAGAGTAGACTGAAATTGTGCGTAATCTCCCTTGAACTGGGTGGGCTCGAAAAGTAATCTCCCCTTGTCTAGAGGCACCGTGATGTGCCGCAAGGTGGAGCCCAGTCAACCAGTCAAGCGAGACAATTTCTATTAAAAGACAAAAGCCATCAAATTAAGGGGCAAACAACCCTTGCGGGAGGTAGGCGTCAATCCCTAACGTAGCCTCCATCCTCCCCTCTCTCTCTTTCTCACAGTGGTCTTTCCCTGGCCTACTGGCACAAACGGGAGAAGAGACATGTGAAGTAAACGTTAAAATAGCCCAGTGCCAAGCACCATATTCAGCAATTCTACAATAAATCAGTCAGTCAGTCAGTCAGTCAGTCAGTCACTCTCTCTCTCTCTCTCTCTCTCTCTCTCTCTCTCTCTCTCTCTCTCTCTCTGCCTTAAAAGTTGTATGCACGTCTCCGTTTGCCATAGTATATTGTAGCCTATTAGTTCATTGACATCAGAACATTTCAACATCAAAGCTAGCGCACATTTAATTTGAAAACGCGAGATGAACCTGTTCGAAGTTCTCCTTGTAAATCATTGTTGGACGTGAGTCGGTCATGAACTCAGGAAGCAGAAACTAGGATATTGTATTATCTGAGCATTTGGATTTTGGATCTTGTTACTATCTGTGGCCCATGTGCGCAAGCTTACACTTACCTTCTCAGCAGAAAGCGTGGCAAGCGCAGAGCAGCGCAGCCCCCCACAAAGAGGACATGACCTATGTATAGTTGACCGTTTTCACTGTCCATCTTAGCAGTGTGATTGCTCTGGTGGTCCGGTGTTGATATAGGTCCGTACCCCCTCTTCAATCAATATCCATTTTGAACCGCTGAATAATACTTATGTGATGCACCTTTCAGTGTCTGCAGCAATGTGGGTGTGCGTGCGTGTGTGTGTGTGTGTGTGTGTGTGTGTGTGCGTGTGTGTGTGTGTGTGTGTGCGCGCGTACACAAATTGGTGAAAGTCTGATAAATGTAAATGTTAGGTATGTACCTATTTAATTGTTTCAGGATTTAAAAATTTCTGTTTCTGTTTAACAATGTCTTATTCATTGTATTGCCTTTTGCCTTTAACATTGTCTGTGATTTTGATGCGATATGAATTTGTGCAATGTAGATCGGGGTCGGAATGTGTTTTTCTATATGTTGTTCCAAAGCAGGACTCTATATTCCATGCGTTTGCGTATTTGGTCAATGTTTAAATCATCGTTATGTACTCTGTTGGCTAAACGATGGAATTTGTCTGTGGAGATAATAAAGTATTCGTATTCGTATTCTTCCCTGGGATGGGGTTATCCCCGTCTGCCGTCTGGCCAATGGTGGGTGCTTGACGATAAAGTTCAATGTTCATTCACTCGACCTGTATGCTTCTTGTGTTTTCTTGTGCTTATCTGGCCACTCAACCGTTTAGAATATGAGCGTCAGAAGATTTAAAGACCGTGCAATAGTTTGAAAGATTAGACTATAGAAAGCCACAAGGCACAGAAGGCGGAGAAAGACAACACCCACTACGTTATCCAAGTCTAACGTTATAGTAGCAGTTCCCAAGTAGAAGGGCGGGAGAAAACAATCATGACACTGATCGATAACTGCTGCGCAAACAAGGACATGCAAATGGCGGCTTTGTCGGAAGTTGCGGTATTCCCTCCCCTGAAGGTCTTTGACCTTGAAGATGGCATTCGATAAAACTGCTAGTGTAATCTTTAGGCACCACAACACCACACAACTGACAACCCCACAGCTCACTGCGACATTTCCTTGGTCAGGTTTGTTGTTTTCACTCCCTGTGTGGTCTTCAAATGGAGGACACTTTTAGATTGCTCCATCATACGGATTCTGTTTTGAACTCCTTGTGAGGTCCTTCTCATCATACGGATTCTGTTTTGAACTCCTTGTGAGGTCCTTAAAGTGATTAAAAATAAAAACGAATTTATTTTTAACTCCTTGTTTCTAGTGTTAGATATACATAGATTGTGACTTGTTGATGCCAAAACAAATAATTACATTAATTTAGAAGACCGCATATAGCCAGAATGAGTGCCACAAACATCAATACACCCAGCATGCACTAAACCAAGACCTGTTCCCACCAATTCCCCCTGTCCTGGGTTGCGGCGCTGCTCTTGTAGGTGCCGCGCTTTAGCTGAGATGGAAGACCCACATTGTGCCCGCATGGGTCGCAAATAAAATTTTAAAATTAAAATAATTCTTGAATCTTGCTAACTGGTAATACCCTTGGCCCACCAAAAAGCGGATTGTTTGTTTCTAAAGCACTTCTCTTATACTGGCCTAAGTATAACACGATTTCGTCATTGTGGTCATCATCAAAAAGTCTACCTAAACTCTACAATGGGTTGTCCGAGAGTACGCGGTGCGTGTGTGCGGTATTAAGGCCAGCTATAAAGGTGTGATGACTGATCAATGGGCCCGGCTTTGAAGAGGGCATTGATCCACGGCTCTGATGGCATGCCGCGCTCGTTGTCGCCAGTCAGGGCCATTGATTCCTCATTCCCTGGGGACGGGTTAACAAAAACCTCATGATCCACCCCAAACCCCGGAGTTCACCCTTTTGTGTTTCTTCTCATAGTTTTCATTTAAATCGCATGTTACTTTGTATCATTGGAACAATGTCCTCAAAAGTTTTCATTCCACTCGTTATTTGCCTCCCCAAGGGAAAGATCAGTGAACTCCTCAGTCTCTCTCTCTCTCTCTCTCTCTCTCTCTCTGGGTCTGTTTGTCCCTCTCTCTCCTCGTCAGTCTGTCTGTCTCACTCTCAATCCCTCTCTCTCTCCCTCTTTCTCTCTAAGACATTTCTATAAGGCAAACGACAATATAAGTAATAGCATGCTCTGAGCGACAGTTTACAAAAATACAACTAGTAGCCTGTCACCGTTGCCGCTGCTGTCGCTGCTGCGGCTGCCCCTCCTCATCCTCCTCCGACTATTACTTCTACTATTACGGGTAAACTGACAACAAGCTGTTTTCCTCTACGTTTTAGGCTTGACTGATAAACCAATGACCGTGCTGCCCTGAACTTTCCACGAGCAAAGGCTCTCTCAAAAGCGAACATGAAAAACGAGAATTGCATGCTGTCAATGCTGAACACGAACACAAAAACTAAGAATATCGTGCAATTCACGAGCAATGAAAATGTCATTCTTTGAATGCTGAACACGAAAAATTGTAGTTTCAGGCTCTAAATGGTGAACACCCAAAACGATAATTTAATTCTACGAATGCTGAACACGAAAAATCAGTCTTTCATTATTTGGATGCTGAAAAGAAAAAATGAGAACTGCATGCTGAACACGACAAATAAAAGTACCATACTGTCAAAGCTGTACACAAAAACTGAGATTAAGTTATGAAATGCTAAAAAGGAAAAAAAATATAATTTCATGCTGTTAATGCTGAACAAGAAAAAAATGATAATTACATTCTATGAATGCTGAACACGATAAAAAAAAAAATTCTAGAAATGTTGGACACTAAAATAGGAGAATTTCAATGCTAAACGCGAAAAATGAGTATTTCATTTTCATCATACTGAACACGCAGAATGAAAATTTCATGCTGAACAGATAAAAATAGAAGAGAGTTTCATGTAGCCAATGCTGAACACGAACATGAGAATTTCATGATGTCAAAGGGGGTCGTATGCGCAAAAGGAGAATTTCAGTCGTCACAGCCTTTTAATTTTCACACACATCAAACATTCACGCCACATGTGACGTCAATTTCATTGCGTAGGGAGACGAGAATAGGAAATGGCAACCACATCCATAATTAATTGTCCACAACTTCACTTTGTGTCACATATTGAATTTTAGATCCCTCTGTCCCTCTCCTCTGCCTTCCCGTCCCTACCGCTCCGCCTTCTCTCTCTCTCCCCTCTCCCCCCTTCGATTTCTCTCTCATTATTTTTTAAAACTACTTTGTTTGTATTTAATAGTTATTGTCACCAACCCCAAAGGCAAGATGTACAACACCGCACCAAGCGTTTACTCTTTTATCTTTGCAAATTAAAATTGTTCTCTCATCTCACCTCATCTCTCTCTCTCTCTCCTCTTCCTCCTCCTCCTCCCTCTCTGCACTTTGTTCACTTGTTCAAACAGCGTGGCTGTTTTATAATGGCCTGACCTATACTGGACTTGTACCAGTTTTGTTGACATACCTTCCTCCTCTCCCTGGGACCTCTACACTTTGCAAAAACCCCTGGGACCATGCGTGCGCCCTGTCAAAGCAGACGGAAATCAAAACACAAATGGGCCCAAGCGAACGGCATCTCATCAGCCATTGCCCAACCACCAACGAACGAGTGTAGGGACACGCGCAAAGTTCAAATGATCCAAATCGGCAAAGAGATTTAAAGGGCGAGGGCGAGTGCTCGCATACACACGCACGCACGCCCACGCCCACACACGCACCCCTTCCCCCCACTAACACTTTTTTTGTCCTGTCTTCTGACCTTAAAACAAATAATAAACAGTTCTCGTTATCCAAAAAACAGAATATAGATATAGGCTTACACAAACACACTACGTGCATAATGGAAGTTTCATTTTGTGAAATCTCAGTTCCGCTCCCGAGTAAACAAACGCTTTTATGTCCAGGCATCAGAAAGTGAAAAAAAAACTTCTTGAAAATAGATTTTCAGATATTTTAGTTTGGGCCAATCTTTCAAAGGTGAAAACAGAACTTAAAGATATTTCAAAGTCGTTGTATCTTTTCACACAACAAACTGTTCCCATTGCAAAGGTTGTTGTTGTTGTTGTTGCACCAATTTTTATTCATCAGATTAACATAAGTTGTACTGATGTAACATAAACAATTTACAAAATCTAACATGCGAACATCATAGATATTTTCCAAATTAAGTAATTAATTAATCAAACTATAGAAATCGTCATACTACTAACATACACATACACTTTTAACAACATACATTCATTCCCTTGTAACAATTCATTGATTAAGAAACACACAAAGGAAAAAAACAACATAAAAACTTTCAACTTCACCTGTGAAGAACGAAGTACTTATAAATGTTATTTTGCGTCTTACAGAAAGTTGAAGTTAGGCCTCCAGGCCCTTACCCCCCACTCCCTTCCATCCCACCCACCCCAACTCCCCCTCCCCCCGCACACCCCATAAACAAACTAAAAGAAAAATGATAAAATAATCAATCAAAACTAAAACAAATTCAAATTCATTAATAATTCCCCCCACCCTCCCTCCCTTCCATCCAAAAATAAATAAATAAATAAATAACATATATTTATTGAAACTAATAATGCTTAATTAAATAAATTAGGTACAAAGAATAAACAGACAATTACTAAACTAATTGTTAGAAGATATTTAGAAAAAAATGAATAATTCATGACTTCTAAGTAAATCTATGAGCATTAAGCTCAATGACCAATCAGAATGATCTTCTGGATATACAATACTTGAGATTGACATAGGTAGCTTTAATTTATTTAATCTAATGAGTAAAGGATGAAAATGGTTATAATTTTGTTGACATTCAAATATTAAGTGATTTACATTAAAAAAATATACCACAATTACAAAGAACTGGAGGATTTATGAAACGAGCACGCCAAGCATTTAGCCTTAGTCTGTGAAATAAACTGTTAATATAAAAAGATTTTGAAATAGATATAACGTTATTTGATACGGGTGAATTATCCAAGTAATGTTTTTCAATGACCTCTTGCTTGTATTTCTCATTCCATTGATTCCAAGCACATCGTTTTATTTGATTATTAATTTCATTTGTTGTAAGGTTGACAAATAATTTAATGGATTCGTCAGAAGATGCAGCACTCTTTGCTAAATGGTCAACAATGACATTTCCTAATATATTTAAATGACTAGGTATCCAAATAAATGAAATATCCGATCCCCTGGTAATGATTTGATGACACAAAAGCTTTATTTCTGTTAACAGTTCCTGTCGCTCCTTACTAAACCAAGATGACAAAGCCGATAAAGCTGATTTTGAATCAGAAAATATTGCAATTTTTAAAGGAATACTAGTAAAATCAGTTATAAAAGATAGACTCAATAAAATTGCAATTAGTTCAGCTGTAAAAATCGTACTACCTTTCTGTAAAAAATATTGTCGGGATATTTTAAAATCAGGAATATAAAATGCTGCTCCAACATTTCCGTTTTCTAAAACTGATCCATCAGTATATATTTGTAACGAATTTTGAGAATACAAATGAATATACTCTTGTGCAATTGTTGCCAGTAATAAAGGATTTTCTTTTTTAGAAATATCTCCATAATCCAAAATTATCTCCGGAGCTAAAAGAAGCCAAGGCGGATATGGGCTGCATGGAATAACACATGGTGAGGTTGTATCAATTGGTGTGGAGTCTGTTAAAGGAAATAAATATTCATTAATTGACATAAAAACACTTTTATTTTTAAATCCTTTGTTAATTTCAATATTTTCACCTAGCTCAATTGTTGTAGAATTTACAACTGATCTTGCCCGTGTAACATATTGTGCAGTTTGTAACCGGTTTTGGTCAAGAAATGGTAGTACTCCTGCTTCTTTATATGTTTTTGAAGTTGAAGACCACTGGGGTATGCCAAGAGCTATTTTTAAAGACATGGAATCAATGCTAGTCAACCTATTTAAAGCTGATTTTGATGCTGTAAAATATACTTCTTTGCCATAACTTAATATAGATCTAATAGTAGCAATAGCTATAGAGATCAAACATGAAGAGTTGTTTGCCCACGGTTGTTTAGATAGCACTTTTAATAAACTTATTTTCTTTCTTGCTTTGTCAATTAAGTGTGTAATATGACAATTCCACAAAAGTTTATAATGGAAAACAATTCCAAGAAATTTAACAGATTTGCTTGGATAAACTTGGATATTGTTTACCTTGATTGATAAAAATGTATTACTATTAAAATCAATAGATTTGTTGGTAAATATCATAAAAACAGTTTTTTCTCCTGATAAACAGAATCCATTTTCAAACATATATTTTATAATAATATCAACCATATATTGATACTCCTTTAATATAAATTTTGTTCTTCTATTTTGTGTATGAAACTTACATGAAACAGTTTTCCATAAAGCAATATCGTCAGCAAAAAGTGATATTATGAAATCTTTAGAATCAATATTTTTCATGTCATTAATCATTATAGAAAATAAAATAGGAGCTATAACACTTCCTTGTGGAACACCCATATCGCAAAGGAAGAACTCCTCGTCCATACACTATAAAAATTTAAATCCCGATTAATAAGGAAGCAAAAATTCAAAGGAAATAGGGGATAGGGAATGCGAGAGGAGGACATTTGGGGATAGGACAGGGATTTTAAAAAAAACCTCGCAGATTCAATATTTTATTACTTTCTAGAAGACAACGATGTTAGCATTAGTTTGCTAATCTTACAACCAGTCCTGCTTTCTTTTAGTCACTCAGATATTTAGTTTAATAATACAGCCAAACAAACGCATAGACAAACATAGCTGATTTAACATTTGAAACAATTAAATAACTTAAGTTTCCAACAAGGGTACTAACTATACGTAATTAAAGAAAACTGTTAACATGAACCATTTAATCTTGATTTAATGAGATGGGTATGGGATACGGTGTGAAAGAGGAAACAATTGATGAATGTTACATATGACTTTCAAAATAGTTAAGAACAAAATAATAACCTTATTATTGAAAGCTGTTAAGAGATGTGCAGTTCTTTAGTTCCAAAGAAAGTGTTCCATAACAAAGAACCTTTAAAAGAGAAAATGTCAATTCGTGGTTTTGGAAGAACGACTCCAAAGACCACTGATGCCGACTATTTTCGTGGTCAAAGTTATAACCTGTCATTATCATTGTCCATATTTTTGTTCTTCCTACGATCCCCCACAAACTCACTCGATCACACAAACACAAACACACACACACACACATACACACACACACACACTACCAACACACACACACACCCACACACACACGCACACACACCCACACACACACTACCAATACTAATAGCAACATCACCACAAGCAAAAGCACACGCCGCACAGTCGATGACTTGCAAGCGCCTACTGAAAGTCTTGGCGTGTATATTTGCCATTATGAGAACAGTGAAAACAATGGGGCAGACATAATGGCGATGATCACCCTTCACTGTGTAAATAGTTAGTTAGTTAGTCATTGTTTATAGGGTCCAGCAGACTGCAAAGAGCCGAGTCAGGACCACAACTTGGTTGAAAGAGGATTCACCTCTGATCCGTATAAAAGATCTGCTAAACAACCCTAATTGGTAACACTGAAGGCACTCCACCAGCCGGTCACTTTACAATAAAGGCATCCCATGCAAGGGACGCTGAGGCTTTATTCTAATTTATCGAACTCCCGTTTACAAAAACAAAATAGAATATATAACATCATTACAAAATATTAACAAAACACATACATATAAAATGCCTACATTGCTAAATAAAAATACCTTAAAAAGCCCTAGTGACCATTCAGCAGAAAGCATCCAATATCCCCAAGCTGACCCATAAGACCCCATAAACAAATAAGAAGTTTGGGAAGAGTTCTTAGGAAAAGAGGTAGTACCTGGTCTAGCGAAGAAGACAGTAGATTGATAAAACAGATTAGGGGCGAGAATGAACAAATAAGAATGACAGAAATAGTGGTAATTTAGAGCACTAAATTTCCACAAAGTGGGGATACTATTTATACAGACACCTCCGGCATCCACAGGGTAAATGTATGACCACTTCAATCAATACTAGTAGATTGAATAATAATTAGAACTGTACGACCGTTTCCAAAATTATATTGTGCAAGAAACGATACGTTCCGCTAAGAACAAGATGTAAACTTCTGCAATTGATAAAAGGTCAAACTTCATTGTAAATCAACACAAGGTTGATTCTGAATTATGTACATGATGAAAATAATCATTAATAAATAATAATATTAATAATAATAATAATAATAAGAAGAAGAAGAAGAAGAAGAAGAAGAAGGAGGAGGAGGAGGAGGAGGAGGAGGAGGAGGAGGAGGAGGAGAGAGAGAGAGAGAGAGAGAGAGAGAGAGAGAGAGAGAGAGAGAGAGAGAGAGAGAGAGAGAGAGAGATTTTCCAATCATTTTCTCTTCTGGTTCCATTCACGCATGCTCCGTGGGATGGTGAAAAGGAAAAAAAATCATCAAGACGTTTGCGGCCTCTAGGAACCCGGTATAGTATATGTTATTGTGCGAGATTGTGACAAGGACTTGGTACTATTTATAGTAGTCGTCCCAGACTAAGCCCTCAGACAACTATTTCAGGCCGCCAGGGCTTTTCTGTATTACCAAAGCGCAGACTCTGTGAGTGTTTTTCCGTGACAAATTGTTCCCCGAACCAGTGGAGTGTATTGCCGGAAGTCGGGACCAGAGACAGAGGAACAATGGCGGCGAGACAGGGTTTGTGGCATCAGTACAAAATGTTAAGCATATGTCAGTGAAATGGAGTTCCGTGAGCTCGCATACCGTACAGTGGAAGTCTATTCCAAAGATCAACAACCTATCCAAAATGCAATTCAGATACAAGATGAAAATTCAAATATAGACTGCCTTCCTGATAGACACGCTCGCGCGCACACACACACACACTCCTACACGCACACACAAAATACACACACACATCAAATATTCAAAAATCATTTACAAGACAGTAATAAATAGATAAATAAAATCATGTGAAATAAAATGACAGTTCCAAAGTGCACTTGGCCATTACGTGAGCTCATGCTGCGAAGGAAGGTGGAACCTCAGGTCACACGTACGACATAGCAATAACGTATAATGGCTGCCCTGCTGCGCATGCCCCTCTCTCTCTCTCTCTCTCTTTCTATCCCTCCCTCTCTCTCTCTAACTAGCCTTATCCTCCTTCCCACCCCTCTCCGCCTCTAGTCTGTCCATATGTGTCATGCAATATGTAGAAAGTACATTGTGTGAACTGTGCGGTGTAACGGTATACAGCTACTTCATTAGGGCAGCAAAAACTCTCTTTCTCATTTCCCCGCCGCACCCCCCTCCCCCTACCTCGCCCTCTCTTCCCTCCACCCCTTTGGCATTCCTGCCATCTCCCCCTCTCTCTAGTCCATAATATCAGTCATGCAATATGTAGAAAGTACTGTATGTCAACAACGGTGCGGTGCGTCGGTTTATCCTGGCTGCCCAGGATTGTACTCAGTTGTCTGGAGCGTTATTACGATGAGTCCAAAGGCCGCAAGTTGGCTCCTCTGGCGGCTTGAGCTAGATCCTGTATCGGCCAGCGCCTCGATGTCTCCTGCAAGCCGCATCATCAGGGAAACACAACAATCTAAAACAACGAGAACCATTGTCCCAGGCATGCTAGGCGGCTCTCCCACGATGAACCGTCGATACCCAAGCACAGCACCCGATATTAGCTTCACAACCAACTGCACGTGCAGCCATGAATATACAACCTTCACTGCATAGTCCACAGCCTTTAAAGCGACGTTTATAGTACTCTCAGTCTTATTGTTTTTACTATTTCGCAGAATTAAAGCGATGGTTATACAGTCCGTAGTATTTTGATCTCTAAAAGCGATGGCTGTACAATCCGCATTTTTCTGATCACTATTCTACAGTCTAAAAGCGATGGCTGCACTATCCATATTAGTTTGGTCATTGAAATGACTCACGGTTCAATTGGATTGCGCCTTGAATAATTTTGTGATAAAAAGCTCTATAGAAATTGAATTATATTAATTATATTATAATTATTTACATTTCTTTCTCTTAAAATTAATAATAATAATAATAATAATAATAATAATAATAATAATAATAATAATAATAATAGTAGTAGTAGTAGTAGTAGTAGTAGTAGTAGTAGTAGTAGTAGTAGTAGTAGTAGTAGTAGTAGTAGTAGTAGTAGTAGTAACTATTTTCATGCAACAGGTACTAATTTATTCCTATCAATCACTATGAACAAATACGCCCATACCTGTAGAGTACACAGGCAATAATAATTAGTCGAAGATCCACGATGAACAGCCTAATGAACGTTGACGTATGTCATAGTTGAAAGACTTGCACCTATCATCACCCCTTTGGCTACAGTCATAAGAGAGAGCGAGAGAGAGAGAGAGAGAGAGAGAGAGAGAGAGAGGGAGAGAAAGAGAGAAAAAGAGAAAGGGAGAGAGGGAGAGAGGGGGAGAGAGGTGGGCTGAAGAGAGGGTGGGATATGCGTGGAGATCACCTGGGAAAATCCAAATTTTATTAGTCTATAGGCAAATCCAATTTTGATTTTAGTCTATAGGCAAATCCAATGTTGATTATAGTCTATAGGCAAATCTAATTTTGGCTTTAGTCTATAAGCAAATGCAATTTTGATTATAGTCTATAAGCAAATCCAAGGTTGGTAAGTCTATATGCAAATCCAATTTTGACTATAGTCTATAGGCAAATCCAATTTGTTTTATATAATCTATAAGCAAATCCAATGCTGATTTTGGTTTATAGGGCAATCCAAGTTTAATTATAAACTATAGGCAAATCTAAGTTTAATTATAAATAAACTTTTTTTTTTAACTTTAAAAAACTCAAAATACTCAAAACACCTTAAAAAAAAAAAAAGAACTCAAAACTGTCACATCTCAGTTCCACTACCTACTGTATTCTTGGACCGTGTAAGGGCGTAGCACAATCTACTGGCTAAATGCTAGTCGCCAACCAGAAAAATAACTGGCTTTCTCTACTAGACAGGCAAAAGCCGACTGAATGAAAGGCGACGAAGGTTTCGATCACAAGTAACCATCGATCATTGTGTGCTATTGATCCTTTGGTAAGTCGGTGAGTCTGGACATACCGTTTACCGAGCATCATGGGCCTGTGGAGTAAAGCGCCAATTTTCCGTCCATTTTCACAGTGATCTAAGAGTGAAAGAAAGAAAACAAGATTTTAAAAAAAAAAAAAAAAGGAAAGAAAGCTGCAGTCTCTTGACGACCTTAAACTTTGGACCTCGAGTCTTAGACCTCAGCTGATTTAGCCGCAGTCGTCGCCGCCACTATAACCACCACCATCATACTTATAAAACAAGCTTTATGGCGAGCAACAACAATGACAATGACAGCACTACTACTACTACTACTACTACTACTACTACTACTACTACTACTACTACTACTACTACTACTACTACTACTTATCATCATCATCATCATTATCATTATAATCAACATCATTATCACAATCAACAACAAAACAGCAACAACATAAATTTTTTTATAAATAATTGACCAACAAAACTGGATCAAAGGAGTTGTCAATATAAACTTATTGCATGAACTTTGAAGTTTGACCTCTACACCAACTATTTCTGTATACGGCAGACGGGGATAACATCCCAGTAAACAGGAGTTAGGGACCTAAATCAACACTGAACCACCAGAGCAATCATACTGATAAGATGGACAGTGAAAACAATGGACATTTTTATCTGTCCCACCCCGGGATTCGAACTTGAATTTTGGGTGTGCCCGGCGGACGCTGTGCCACAGATCGTTCTGCCGTCCTGCATGTAAACGGTACCCTCGGGCATAACTAAAACGTTTTTTCTCCTCACATAATGAAGTGCTTACTGCAAAGCTGCAAAGGGTAAATGGTACTCGCAGGATGAGGGATGTTTTGCACATCACGTTTTCCCCAGTAGGACGGAGCAAAACTAACACCACATTTTTCTGGGTCGCGGTTTTGCATCGGTATGTATGTGTGTGTGTGTGTTATAGGGAAAGAGAGTGAGTGTGCGTATGTGTGTGCGCGCGTGCGTGTGTGTGTGCGTGTGTGTGTTGGTGTTTGGGGTGAGGGGAGTGAATGCTTTGTAAAGCAGTAATCAAACATCTCTTCATCTGCGATCATTGAAAAAGTTGATGAAGTTTTACTGCCTGCTGCCACGATCCTCCCTGTGTGTATATTATATCATTAGGCAAATACTACTATACTACCAAAGAGCTTATTCTATAATGAACCTCTTTGCTACTACTAAGTTGTGAGAATGGTGTTGGAAGCACTTTCCCAAACACGGGCTAAACAACGAGGTCTGAGTATGCCTAATTATTATTATAATAGGGTCGGCGATTAATGATAAAATGCCAACGTCTTTCCTCTTCACCCCTTTTTAAATTGTCCTTTTCATATATTGTCACATAGTGATTTGTATGCTTTGGTGGTAAAGAGAAGCTAGCATGAAAGTGAAAGTAGACAAACAAATAAATCAACACATGAATAAATAAATAAATATATAAATCGCTATTTTATTATCAACACCATTATATTTACCATAACAACTAAATAAAATAAAATAAAATAAAATAAAAATATTTTTTTCTTAAATGGGGCAGTAGATTATATTGTTGTGTATATATGCAATTTAACAAGGTCTCGGCATCTTTCTTTCACGCTGACAGACTCGGGGAACTACAACTACGATCCGACGTGACACAAAGGGATGTGACCGGATGTTGCTAAAGCAGAAAGCACAATTTCCCTCTAAAATAATGGCCATTAGTATTGATGTCATGTCGACATTTTTGTACCGACAACTTGTGTCTGTTTTCAAATAGCATTTTGTATCCATCTTTCCACGGTTGTGTGTTGTTTTACTGTTGTCGACACCTCTACCCCACCCCTCACCCCATCCTTCGCTGGCACTATCCAGGGACCTAAGCATTCGTACTCCTGTAGGCATTTAATATATATTTCATCGTTCTTACATAAGTCAAAGAGCTGCTCTCTGTAGTTCTTGTAGTATACTTGGTTATTAACAAAACCTTTTCATTCAGTTAATAATAATAACAACAATAACAACAACAATAACAATAATAATAATAATAATAATAATAATAATAATAATAATAATAATAATAATAATAATAATAATAATAATAACAATAATAATAATAAAAATAATAACAACAACAACAACAACAACAACAATAATAATAATAATAATAATAATAATAATAATAATAATAATAATAATAATAATAATAATAATAATAATAATAATAATAATAATAGATACTATAGGCGCCTTATTCCTAAATCAGAGTCTACAGACACGCGCACATGTTACAGACACTCCTACATACACAACATACACACATTCATCACTCACAGGTTACAGACACTCCTACATACACAACATACACACATTCATCACTCACATGTTACAGACACTCCTACATACACAACAAACACACTCATCACTCAAACATGTGGTATAAAGGCAAGAGTACGTTACTATAAAAAGAGAAGAAAGAAAATGGAATTTCTTTTTTTTGAAATTTTAGACTGGAACCAATACCATAACTGAATGGAGGGAGGAAACCGGAGTACCCGGACAAAACCACTGGGTGACCTGGAAGTCTCGTAGCTTAGGTCAAATAAGTTCGTACCCCGCGACCTTCGACCTATAGGAAACCAGCTCCCTATGAACTGAGCTCCTAGGCCATCCCAGGCCCAAACCACAGTTGCGGTAGCTGTGTGGCTCAATGTAATGTAATTGTAGATTATAGTCACACGACACCGAAGCGTATAGGCGAATACTGGTCACATTATTCTAACACCAGCGAACCAGTTGATGGAAAGGGGAAAATAATATGGTCACACATTGGCCAATCCGGGATTAGAACCAGGTACCTTTCGGTTACTAGTAAGACGCTCTACCAACTGAGCTACCCGGCCCCACAAATGCTCAATGGTCCACGGCCCAACTATAAGTTCAGTAGGTCGCGCGATTAAGTCGTTGTATATCAGCACGTATGCAGAATGGTTTTCTATAATTTATGTGGACACCTGTTAATCTAAAATATATTTCCTACCGTTTTCTACAATTTATGTGGACACCTGTTCATGTAAAATATATTTCCTCTCCGCGACAGACTCTTTCAATCTCATCCCCTCCCCCCCCCCCAGATCCTGCACAATGGTTTAATGTGTTAGAGTGTTTATTTTTACACAGCAGGTTTGCTTGGGTCTTTAGTTCTAAATCGATGCCGGGGCCAATAAGCAGGACGCTTGCTGGAGCACGTTACACATCCCGCCAGGCCAGGCTGGCATTGTTTTCCACGTCGACCGATTTGGATAAACAGCACTTTCCCCAGGCAGAAACCTGTAGGAGTGAACGGATAGGGGTACCTCGTATTGGGGTTACACCGGTTTTCTTTGGCAGAGGCACCTGGCCTGAAATTACACCGTCAACGCTGCCTCTCCACACGCAGTAACGAAACCAGCAGCAAATACAGGGCGAAGAAAACAATACCTCTGTAGAAGATGTAGAAGAAGAAGAAAAAGAAGAAGAAGAAGAAGAAAAAGGAGGAGGAGGAGGAGGAGGAGGAGGAGAAGGAGGAGGAGAAGGCGAAGGAAGAGGATGAGACGGAGAAGAAGAGAGAATGATGATGATGATGATGATGATGATGATGATGATGATGATGATGATGATGATGATGATGATGATGATGATGATGATGATGATGATGATGCAGGCACTCGCAAGCCACTAACATACCTAGCGCTGCGTGACCGACACACCACAAAGCGTTGTACTGGACCATCGAAACAAATGTGGCGCCTGTAGTGTGAAAGTAATGCTTCACTAGACTGGCGCCACGACGTTAGCGAGGACACAATGTCGTTTTAAGTTGCTTACAGGCCCATCTGAGAGCTTGCACCTCAATGATGTGGACTAATAAACTCTTCTTTTTTTTAAAATTCTTAATACAAAACATCAGACTCGCTTTAAGATAATGATCTTTTTTTTTTAAATCTGAATAGCCATCGCTATCTTTTTATAATTAAAAACTCTTCAGCCTCCAGAACCATCATCATCATCATCATCATCATCATCATCATCATCATCATCATCATCATCATCATCATAATCATCATCATCATCATCATCATCATCATCATCATCATCATCATCATCCAAAAGTTTGTTTAAAAGCGCACAACAGGAATATCATAGACTTTGCGAATCAGGGTCTTCAACAAAGCGCATTTCATACAGTGACCCCCAACCAGAGAAGCCACAGAAACTCTGCACTACGTCGATGACGCGCAGCGTCAAAAAGCCATTTGCAAGCTTTACTGACGTCACAAACCATTTATATTTTTTCTAGCAGAGACAGAGCATCCGGGACAACTCAAAAGAATAAAAACACTCTACTACGCCTGGTAGCTTTGCGTTGTGACGGTCACTCCGTGCGGCGTTTTGCCCGGACGAATGCGCAGTGTTTAGACATAGGATGATCGGATCATATTCATCTTTCTTCATCCCCGCGTGCTGGATTTATGGATTTATTGTAAACGGGGAGGAAGCGGAGGTCGCTACGTTTTAACTGTTAAGCAACATTAAGACACAAAATCTTCTTCCCGTTACAGACGATTATAAAGCACTTTACAAAGACTAGATGGACATTTGTAATTAATTAAATTACCAAAAATGCGCATCGCATTATACTTCAAATAAAATGAGCGAAACAAAATAAAATAAGGCATTAAAAATAAAATAAAAATAAAAGTAAAATAAAATAAAATAAAATAATTGTATGTGTGCCCTGGCACCATGTCGGCATACTGAGTTAATCATGATTTAGTGCGACATGTTGTGGTGCAAAGATCTACAAGCCGTCCATACATTTAACACTTGTGTTGCCCATGGTGACTTGTCACGAGAGGCTCGTTTGGACCCAGCACTAAGGCTTCACGCCTCAAATAGTTCATCCTGCTGTAGCCTTGTAACTTAAAGTCGCTGCCTAGGAGACGACACAAGTCAGGCTGTGCTAAGCATGTGTAGGCTAGATAAGGTAGGCAGTGACATCATCCAGCTAATGAAAAGCCAGCACCCCCCCCCCCCTATTTAGAGCCATTCTTTGTCTAAATCTCAACCGAGAAGGACGCACGCTGAAAGCTCTCTATAGCAGAAGACTAAGCAGGTGACGAGTGAAATTCAATTCATCGCAGTATAGCCACAGCCTGGCATTGGCAGACAGGTAAATGATCAATAATTTGTTTCATCGCGATTTATTGATAACATTATTGCAGACCTGCCTACCTACAATTCTTTAAATCAGTAGCAAAAGGTTTAGTTTTCAGTAGCAAAGCCAGGTTTTCAGTAGCATGCACAACCGTCGATGTAGAACGCCACGACAAGTTAATTGTGTACTTAAAATATATATTTTAACATTGAAAACGTTTTGAGAAAGCACAAAATCAGTCTCTACCTGCCTCAGCACACATAATAAGAAATACAATACTTGGTGTCGGGGTTTACTGTTTACTTTCGCAGAGAGTCAGCATAACAGCTATTGAGTTTAACAAGGTCTTCTTTGGTCAGATGCCTGTTTAAAATGCCATCTGGCTGACTCTTCACCACCATCAGAGCCTCCATAGTGTCCTCTCCCAAGCTTGCTCTTTGGTCAGTTCTGTTCTTCCTCACACATGAGAAAACTCTTTCGCAGTGAGCACTTGAATGTGGAATTGTGAGGATGGACACCACGTTTTAACAAAGGGAAATAGAAACGGAGCCGTCTGATTGGTCACGCCCTGGCTGCATCGTGTACGATGGACTTTAGAAATAGCGGAAGTTCTACTTTCTACGCGCACAATTGGCTTGAGACAAACCCCAAACTAAAAAAAAATTAACCCTTTACTGGGCACACGTTTGTCTATTTTTTTTTTAGCTCTAAACAGGCAAGAAATCTTATAATTGTATAGATATTTCGGAGTACGTTAGTAGAAAAACCACATCTTAGGTATTAGTGCATAGATTTAAATGAAATAAAATGCAAAATAAACAGAAATAAATTCTCTTTTGATTATATACCTTTTTATTCTTCTCTTGTCATGTCTTGTTTTTTTATTACTCCATGTGTTTACAAATATTGAAAAAAAAATGTTTTAAAAAGTCCAAACAAGCCTCCTCATCTTCACTTTCCTGCCCATCTGAAAGATCTGATGCATGCATGCTACTGACACTAATGTCAGTACCGATCTCTTCCTCCAAGTCCATTTCTCTCACTGCAATGTCTAATAAATGGAAGCCTGTAAACTCTCCTTCATCAGTCGAAGAACCCAAACCATCCATTCTAGACACTTGCAGTCAAAAAATTGGAGAAAAAAAATCGAAAAAACGAATGCATCAAAGAGAAAACTTGTGGAAATGCAGTCGATTGTTTTCACAACAGAATGAACCGGAAGTCAATTGCCGGAAGTCTCGCAATCTTTCAAACAACGCGAGAATATAACAGTGGTTGATACGGACGCTTTTGGGCGTTTTGCCTGTTTAGACCTTCGGCCGCTACGCCCGGTAAAGAGTTTTTTTTTAAAAAAAAGATCGGATTTTTTTTAATTCCCGTAGCAATTTTATGTTTGCCGTAGCATCGTAGCGGAGCTTTATTTTTCGTAGCTGCTACGGCAAAATCGTAGCAGTAGGCAGGTCTGTTATTGGATTATCGTGATCTGCAAGGGCATCTGACATGATGCGCTCTAAGAAGATGCTGAAGAGTGTTGGAGAGAGTAGGCATCCCTGACGCACACCAATTGTTGTTCTGAACCAGTTTCCGATGGCGATGTTGTGGAGGACTGCACTGGTAGCCTAGTCATACAGGCTTTTAATGACCGCTTTTAATGACTTCAATAATTTTAGGGCTGATATTGATCCCGAAGGCATAGTCAGCATAGAGGGAAGAGCAATCTCCAACCTTCGTTTTGCGGATGACATTGATGGATTGGCTGAAGAGGAACAAGAACTTGAACAGCTGGTACAGAGGCTTGACACCACCTCCAGAGCCCATGGAATGGAAATAAGTGCAGAGAAGACCAAAATGATGACCAACAACACCAATGGCATCAACACGGACATCAAAGTCCAAGGCCAATCCCTCAACACAGTGCATAGCTTCAAATATTTAGAAGCAATTGTATAAGACAATGGGTCCCGACAGGAAGTCCTCTCCAGGATAGCACAAACAACTGCTGCCATGGCGAGGTTGAAGCAAATTTGGAAAGACAGGACCATCAGTCTACATTCCAAGGTAAGACTGCTGCGCTCCCTTGACATCTCCATCTTCCTATATGCTTGCGAAACATGGACCCTCACAGCAGATCTACAACGAAAAATACACAGCATGGAGATGAGGTGCTACACAAGAATTCTGGGCATTTCCTATACCCAACACATCACCAACGACGAAGTCCGAAAGACCATCACACAAGCCATTGGACCACACAATGACCTGCTCACAGTGGTGAAGAAACGGAAACTCCGATGGTATGGCCACGTCACCAGATCATCAGGTCTTGCATAGACCATCCTGCATGGCACAGTGCTAGGAGGTAGAAGAAGAGGGAGACCAAAAAAGAGTTGGGAGGACAACATTCAAGACTGGATTTTTTTGACACTGAGCGGAACAATCAGGTTTGCTGAGGACAGGGAAAGATGGAGTATGCTGGTTAAACGATCATCTGTGGTGCCCCTACGACCTCCGAGTTACGGGATAGGATAGGATAGGATAGTATAGGGTATTGGATTATGTTTGTGAAGTCTTGCCATGTTTTATCATTGTGAATGTTAGTCAAACTTTGCTTGACCATGTGGCTGACCCGCGACCGGTTTTCGAAACCACGTGGTAGCCCATACTGTCCAACTGTTGCTTCTCCTATGTGTATTATTGCAGACCAGTGGCGGTACCGGAGAATGTGTATATTGTTAATTACTTCTCCATGTGTTTAGTTTAGCCATGATGTATGTATATGTATTGGAATTATATTGGAGATTCCAGTGGACCCCGGACATAGAAGATTGTTCGTCTCTTGTTTACAAGTATAAGTGGATGCAATCTCAACTGAGGGCTGTTTCTTCGCTAGTGTCTGCAGATCTAAGAAACGAGTCCACGTCGTGAACCAGCACACGAATCGCCAGAGTTTCCGCAAGATAATAGACATTCCGCAAGTTGATAGGTCAGAAAGTGTAACACAGCATCAACATTCACATCCGAAGATGACACAACGACCACAGCAGTGCTCTTTGTCGGCTCAGCAAACGATCTGAACCACTGAAGACTATTGAACTGAAAATCTGTGACAAGAACACTCTGTACAAAATTGATACAAGAGCAGACGTTACAACTCTTTTCATCCTAAGCCAAAACTTAGCATTTCGCATGCAGTATTGCGTAGTCCGGGCGGTGTGATGAACACCTGACATTCATTCAGTGAAGAGACTCAGTGGGAATAATAATTAATTCATACAGTTTATTTTAACATTAATTCTCAGTGAAGAGAAGATTTCAAAAAAGTGCTATAATTAATTGCATTGAGTTTCTTCCAGGGACTGTAAACAGTTCATGATTTCAGTCAAGGCTTGACTTTATAGTCTGAGTTGTGCTGGTATTTTCAGTTCATCTGAAAGAAATATATTAAGAAACAATTAAATGTTCATGATAATAAATTAAATCAGAATTTTGTAGAGGAGACTAAAATACTTATGAAGGTGTGTTGAGATTAAAACTGGATTACTTCATTTTTACCACTGTACACTGTTTGTAACGATTTTTCTGGGTTAGAGATTAAAAGGACAGGCTTCCACTGCATCATGACGTATGAATGATATGGTTGTATGAATCCTGCACTAAAACGCGTGCGCCCAGACATAGCCAACCTGACACACACAGCAAACCACCAAAAACAATAAGTATACCTTTCTGGTCCCCCGTTGGGCTGCCGGGGGTTTCAGTATAAATAGTATCCCCACTTTCTGGAAATTTAGTGCTTTAAATTCCCACTGTCGCTGTCTTTCTCATTTGCTCTTTCTCATTCCTGCTCTGTCCTATCAATCTGCTATACTATCTTCTTCTTCGCTAGACCAGTCACCTACCTTTTTTCTTGAAAACTCTTCCGGGACAAGACTCCTTATTTGTGTATGAGGTCTGTTGGATCAGCTTGGGAATATTGGACGCTTTCTGCCAAGTGGTCACTAGGGCTTCCTATGATGTTATTATTTAGCAATGTAGGCATTTTATATGTATGTGTTTTGTTGATAATTTATAATGATGTTTGTGTTCTATTTTGTTTTTGTAAACGGGGGTTCGATAAATTAGAGTACAGCCTCAGCGTCCCCTGCGTGGGATGTCTTTATTGTAAAGTGACTGGCTGGTGGAGAGCTTTCAGTTTTACCACTAGGGTTGTTTCAGCAGATCTTTTATGCGGATCGGGGGTTGTCCGGTCCTGATTTGGCTCGGAAGAGTCCGCTGGACCTAAAGCAATAATCATGTAATGTAATGTAATACCTTTCTGGCACGTGCGCTATAGCGATTTGTTAAACTGGACCAAATACAGCATTACCAGCGTAAGGTAAGCCACGTTCTCTGAAATGCCTGGTACAGAGAGGGTTAAACCACGCACTCGTCCTATGTGCCAGCAATCATCGTAATCGTTAATGATTGGGTGTCGACCTGTCGCACCGCCTAATAGGTGTCCAGAAAATACCAGAAACCTGCAGTAGCCGAACGGATGGGGTTGGTAAGACTTTTTCTTATTGGGAATAGCTTGCAGCCCACGTAGATTTGATAGAAGGGAAGGAAAGGGAAGGGGAGGAGAAGGGGGGAGGGGGCTTGACACCTAAAATTCAATGCTTCGCGGTTGGGTCGAGCAATTGTTGCTCAATATAACATATATTAATGCGACAACAATGTTATTTCCCACATGAACTCATTTTCACACACAAAACAACAGAAACACGCTGGATCTTCTTACCCTGACGGTTAAAACCTTAACATTGGCACCGTTGTTACATTAAACGAAGATAAAGTGGGCTTCCGTTGACCAAATCAACCACTAAAGTGTAAATGTTCTATTTCTGTTCTGAAAGAGTGATTTCCCTTGTTTAATACCATAGCAGTGTGACCTTTGACCCTATTTTTGAATAAACCATGCGGCTTTAAGAATGCGTCTTTGGTGTCAAATGTAGGGTTTGGTCAACGGTATCAACCTAAAACGGAAAACCCTTCCCTGCGAAACTGTTTACGGTTTCTGCCTCTTACCGGCTTGCTTAGATGCTATTTTTAGCTCAAGAGGGGTGGCTTGCGGTTGCTATTAAAAAAAAGAAAGAATATAGCGCACTTACAAGCTCAGAGAGCTTCTCAAAGCGCTGGCCACTAATATCCAGCAATCACACAATAGTTTGCTGAAGTCAGGATTCGAACCCACGTCGCACACAAAGCTACGGAATTTATTGGTTTAAAAATAACTCTACGTTGGAAAGTTATTTTTTGTTGTACGCTTCCTTTATCAGTGAGGCAACACACACTGTGAATGTTAAAAGGATCTGTCGAGGGGGCGTGGTCAAAGTGGGTCCCTGTAAGCCTCATTAAAAACAGCCACTCTTCACTATCATTGTCATCATCGTCATCGTCATCGTCATCATCATCATCATCATCATCATCATCATCATCATCATCATCTGCATTGTACAACTGGTTGGTTGGTCGTTTTATTAACGTCTTCTTCATCGAGATAATAAGACGTAACACGGTACAGCCTCACTATACATCGTCATCCCTATTCACAATCATTGAACATATCATTCACTGTGGCTTTTAATTTTGGGTAGGATAAATTAGTTCTACAAAGCACCAAGTGTTAATAAATATTTATACGATTCTAGGTCAAACTGGATTTTAAAGAAAGTTTTGTTTGAGTTAGGGAGGGAATGCAAAAGCATTGTTGAATTGTTGAATTTTTACACACAGTCTCTATCTGGAAGTAATCGGAAATTAGAACGAGCCAAATGGCGGTCTATCTGTCTGTAGTTTTTTGTCTCTCCATCTGTCTGTCTGTCGTTCCTTTGCCTTGCACACCGATGAAATAAGTTTGAAACCCGAGGCGGGCAAGAGACTATTATCATCACTGTGCATCACTGTTTATCACAACTAATAGGTTGGGTTTGGGCGCGCAACAGCCTCCGACTACGACTTCGGGAGGTGGGTCCAGAGTTTCCCGATAAAAAAGAACAACAAAGTGTCAAAAAAAGTTTAAAATTTTTTTTTTAATCTAAGGTTGTTTTTGGTGTTTTTTTTTTGGCTTTCGCGGATTTATTGTACATGGTTAATACTCTTGCGCATGGTGTCAACTTTGAACTAACAATCATGGCAGTGGTTTCATTACTGACTAAATGCGAGTCAGG
>CM072514.1:39138944-39158944 GCA_036898135.1 Oncomelania hupensis | reverse complement strand
AAACTATCATCTGTGGTGCCCCTACGACCTTCGAGTTACGGAATAGGATAGGATAGGATAGGATAGGATAAATGTATATTCGACGCAAAAAACAACCACACATAGCTTTGAAGTAAAAACAACAACAACAACAACAACAAATTTTGGGTTTAATTAAAAACCTGTATGAAATACAATCATGTAAAATAAACGAACAAACACACACTGACCAAGTACAAAAATGCATAGATACAACCAGCAGTAATATTTATATCATTGTAAATTTACTTTAAAACTAATTAAAATGTTTGTAAAGAATCAGTCAAGGTTTGGTAGGCTTAATTATGCTAACTGGTTAAGAAGGTTTTCTCTTCTTCGTGTTTGTGTCTCGCTGTACAAGCTCTTTTTTTTTGCAAAAAACAAAACAGGCTGAACTGCCTATATTATTGATTACTAAAACAACGGTTAGTAAAACAATTGTGTTGCTTTCTCCTGCTGTTCGTCAGTTATCAGGCACGCCACCCTCTTGCAGCCAAACACTCTTTGACGTAAGAGGATCGTAATAAAGAAATTCAGGTCATTCGCACTTTTAGGTAAAAAAGGTAAAGGTAGTCCCATAGCCTTGTGGCCGTAGGGGAGCGTGATGTCGGAGATCACACTTATCTTAGGCCAGCGTAATGAGGGTGATGACCATCTCTCTCCCTCGCTGCTTTACCTTCCCCACCCTTAAGAGAGTAGGTACTCAGTCACAGTCGAGTCAACTGGGGGCGTTGTTATTTGTCGCTTCACGTTTTGCGGTCACCCATCCAAGTGCTAACCGCACTGGACGGTGCTTAACTTGCGACACAGTAGCGAGTGCTCCAACCACTGCGCTATCCGACGCACTTTTAGGTGTCCTAGTTCAAAGACACCGAGGGCTTTCGCATGTTTCTATAGTGTAGAAAAAAAACAAACGCTTATGACTCACGATTTTGTCACAATTCTATTCAGCGAAATGCGCGTCAGCCGTAGTGCGGCGCCATCCAGTACGAGGGGAGAAAGGGTTTGAACGGTGTTTTGTGGTTGGTGGTGTATTTTTGTGTTTGTTTTTTAATCCGGCACTCACACGTCTGTGTCATAAACGTCAGAAGATATCCCATCGACATTGACAGTAGTACCACACTGCCTTGCACTTCGATGGAATGGGTGATGGTTATGTTCCTGCAGCTAGCCAAGTGCTCCCACGGCTTTATCTTCCCACAGCTGAAAAAAGGAGCTGTGGGAACATAATTATATAGAGTTAGATTTCTGGGATCCAGAAATATATGGAGTGACCCCTCCTGTGGTCACAACGTCTCCAGTAGTAGTAGTAGTAGTAGTAGTAGTAGTAGTAGTAGTAGTAGTAGTAGTAGTAGTAGTAGTAGTAGTAGTAGTAGTAGTAGTAGTAGTAGTAGTAGTAGTAGTAGTAGTAGTAGTAGTAGTAGTAGTAGTAGTAGTAGTAGTAGTAGTAGTAGTAGTAGTAGTAGTAGTAGTAGTAGTAGTAGTAGTAGTAGTAGTAGTAGTAGTAGTAGTAGTAGTAGTAGTAGTAGTAGTAGTAGTAGTAGTAGTAGTAGTAGTAGTAGTAGTAGTAGTAGTAGTAGTAGTAGTAGTAGTAGTAGTAGTAGTAGTAGTAGTAGTAGTAGTAGTAGTAGTAGTAGTAGTAGTAGTAGTAGTAGTAGTAGTAGTAGTAGTAGTAGTAGTAGTAGTAGTAGTAGTAGTAGTAGTAGTAGTAGTAGTAGTAGTAGTAGTAGTAGTAGTAGTAGTAGTAGTAGTAGTAGTAGTAGTAGTAGTAGTAGTAGTAGTAGTAGTAGTAGTAGTAGTAGTAGTAGTAGTAGTAGTAGTAGTAGTAGTAGTAGTAGTAGTAGTAGTAGTAGTAGTAGTAGTAGTAGTAGTAGTAGTAGTAGTAGTAGGTTGAGGTCAAACAGGCCGTGAAGCCTTAATGAACGTCTTATCTCATCTACACTTTGCTTGGGTCTAATGCATGCAATTTTGCAATTTGTATTACTCATCAAAGCAATAAAATAAATCTCTGAATTGTGGCTTTGCGTCCAACTGGTTTTTAAAACAATTAATATTCTGTGCAGTTTTTATAGTTCGTGGTAAACTGTTCCCATGTGAAGAAACTTTGTTAGTATTTTTTTTTCTTCTGATGTTAGTATAAGAACGCTGTTTAAGAATCATGCCTTCTGGGTTCCTAGTTTTGTTGTGATGCGCGTTAGAAAAAAAATCTGAGCATTCTAAACCATTAATTTTATTATATATTTAAAAGCTTAAATTAAATCTCCTCTAACCCTACGTCCGTTAAAAGAATGCAGTTTGAGATACTTCAATCTCTCTGTGTAAGACATATAATGACATTTTTTTAACAACTTTGTGTCTCGTCTCTGAACTTTTATAATTATTAACTGCCTCTTAGCATTGGACACCAACACTACCTTCGCATACTCAAGTGAGGTCGAACTAATGCCTTATATAACTTGCCAAATGTATCCTTATCAAGGAAATTAAAATTTTATCTTTGTTTGGTGACGTCATTTGTGTGCGGTTTGCTGATGCTTTGTGGATGTGAGTGAATAAATGTGATTGTTTTTAGTTCCCGATGTATTCACAGATATCGGCACCAATTGTGTTTTGAATTGTTATTGTCAATGATTTATGCCATTCCCAGTCGCGCAAAGCAAATTCTTCTGTGTGTGACATTTGAAGCGATTAAAGAATCTTATGTCTTATGTCATTCTTTTTCGCTTTGTTAACACAATTGTTAATGTTCATATCAAAACTCAGCGTCCTGTCAAACGTTACTCCTAAATCTTTTTCCTCACTACACGTCAGTATTAGTCTCTGGACATCCGTGTTTTTCAGGTAGTCATATCCATGGTTGTTCCTGCCTAAATGCGACACTTTACATTTCTCGACATTTAAAACATAGGACCCACTGCTTTGTCCACGTTTGTAGTCTGTCCCAGTCTTGTTGCAATGTTTTTCTTACTGGCGAGGTTATACATTTTAGTACCATCTGCAAAAACGTTACACACACTTTGAACTAATTCAGGCAAGTCATTAATAAAGAAAGTAAATAAAATTGGACCTAAAATACTGGCCCGAGATATACCACTTAAAACCTCCGTTTTTCCAGACCTAGGGTTTCCAACTCTAACAGTCTGAACTCTACCAGTTAAAAATTGCCAAATCCAGTTAATGAGACATCCGGCTATTACATAGGCTGACATTTTCTTCAAAAATCTCTCATGAGATACCGTATCAAATGCCTTGCGGAAGTAAATAACATTTACAGGTTGCTAGCTGTCTAAATGAGCTATCAAATCTTCCATTACCTGTAAGAGCCCGTGCTGGCATCTTATGGTCATGCCACACAAGCGTCAAATCTTGAATCCAATTCATGAAATCACGACAAAATCCCTTGATTGTCGTGTGGCACCCTGGGCATCGCTAATCCAGATTCTTTGAATTGGCTCCGATTGCCGACTTTCAACATGTTCTAATTCCGCGAGTCTCGATTGTGTGATTCGGACCTTTTGGCCAATGAGAAGCAGAATACTAATCACGTGATCACAACACACGTACAGCAAACTTCAAGACCAATAACCCTCAAGTTTGACTCGATGTGAGACTTTCGTGTGGCACTGCGTGATTCAAGTTATTTATTGATTTATTTATTTAATCGTTCTTATATAGCGCTTTACCAGCTCAAGAGCTGCTCAAGGCGCTGGCCGATACAGGATCTAACTCAAGCCGCCCGAGACGCCCACCCGCAGCCTTTGGGCGCATGGTCTGACGCCCGGACAACTGAGCACAATCCTGGGCAGCCAGGGATGGGGGAAAAGGACCTAGGTGCATGCTGGGTGTGTTCTTGTCACCGGCACTCACCCGTCTAGGACATGAGCGTCAGGATCTTTAAAGTCCGTTATGATGGAATGTATGCAAATGTATGATGGAAAGTTAAAATGAAATTCCGACTTCGAAGTCGAAAATTGCTCCGATTCGCGTCAAGTCCAGTAGATTTGACGCTCGTGTGGCATGGGCTTTACAAACAGGTAATTGTAATTAAAATGGTTTACAATAACATCACGGACTAAAGACTCTAATAAACTTTACATGTTATGCAAGTAAGACTCACTGCAAGATAATTACCTGGATCAGTTCATGATTCTTCCTTTAAAAAGTGCAGTTACTTCAGCTGTCTTCCAGTCCTGCGCACCTGCCCAGTTTCTAAAGAATAATTAAAATGTTTGCACAACGGCAAGTCCTCATTCCGTCAATCATTTCTCAGTGCGGGATGGAAAGTGGCTAACTTGACTCCCAACATAATTATGATGCAGACTAAGGTCAAATTGAGCAAGCATTATAAGCTAATAATAATAATAATAATAATAATAATAATAATAATAATAATAATAATAATAATAATAATAATAATAATAATAATAATAATAATAATAATATTTAACATTTATATAGCGCCCTTTCTAATGAAAGCTCAGAGCGCTTTACATTCACATAACTCCGTAGGTTAGCAATGGCATTGATTTTTTAAAACAAAATCTTGAATGCGAGCAAAGTCACGGGCATGTGAATGCACGTATTTACACTGTGAACTGATATGTCATTAGGAAAATCATCATCATCATCATCGTCATCGTCATCGTCATCGTCATCGTCGTCGTCGTCGTCATCATCATCATCATCATCATCATCATCATCATCATCATCATCATCTAGAGACACATGCGATGGTCTGTGACAAACTGTGTTCCATCATAAGGTCGAACAGTTTACTCTGACAAGATATTATTTTGATGCTAACTCTGGATTAGCAGCGATGTTTTTAAATCTGGAATTCCAGCCGAGGGTTTATCAATGCATTCCATGTTATATGCCCGTGGGCATATCCTAGCGTCATTTTACGGTGGTTTCCAACATATCTAAAGGATCCATAGATCAAAATCGTTAAGCAAGGATAACGAAGGAGCAGGCAGGCGCAGAGGAAGGTAAAGGAAAACAGACAGACAAATAAACATAGATAGATAGATAGATAGATTGATAGATAGGCGATTTATTAGCACAAAACAATATATGCCAGCTGTAGTGGCTATTTAGAGTAACGTACATTATACAGTTTAAAAAAAAAAAAACACGATTTCGCAAGATGCACAGTACAAAATAGGAATTTAAAAGTACCAAATAATTATATACTTCCACAGCTACTAAATCAATAACCAACATACACACAAAACAGTGTTGTACTATTGACCTACAGATCAGAATTAATCGACAAAACAAACAAACAAGCACACACACACAAAACTACCACCACCCCAAAATAAATAAATAAATGAATAAAGAAATACATAAAATAAAATAATTCAAAAAATAACATGGACTGGAGACAAACATAACATAATACAGTGTCGACATCGCAGACTAAGTCTGAATGAACATTGAGGTTTAACGTCTACACCCACCATTGGCGATATGGCAGACGGGGATAACCATCCCAGGGAAAGAGGGGTAGGGACCTGAATCAACACTGAACCACCAAAGCAATCATACTGCTAAAATGGACAGTGAAAATGGCCACATTTTATATCGCCCACCACAGGATTCGAACCTGGGTCGTCGGTGTGCCAGGCGAACGCTCTATACCAATTGAGCTACGGCGGTGGGAGACTAAGTCTTTTAGTGTTTATTCCAGAGATAATTCAAGCCGAAAAAGACGTTATGAGCGGCTAACTCTGAGTTAGCATCTGACCTTGATGCTTTATGTTGGGTGAATCAATTATAGTCCCCTGGCATAGTTCAGCTCAGTGGGTAGATTACCGTCCCCGGACACGGATGCGTATAGGGGACATACCCCTGGCATTTTTTTTGTTTGAGTAAAATTTACGTCCCCGGACACATTTAGCGTATAGGGTGTTTTGTTGTTGTTTTTTTTGAGTAAAATGTACGTCCCCGGACACATTAAGCGTATAGGGGACGATTATTATAGGGGACAGTTAGTTAGTTAAAATAGATTAACGTCCCCGGACACATAAGCGTATATAGGGGACAATGCCAGCCGAGGGCTTATATACCCACGCACTTCCACGTGGTGGGCCTGTGAGTGCATGTTGCCGGCGTCTCTTTTATCCATTGATGACGGCCCAGGGCCTTGGCCCGGCATTAATTATACAGTGAATAGTGATGCATGGGGCCTCACTACATCGATAAGGGTAATTGAAAAAAAAAGCTGATCAAAGAGAGTGGGTTGCCTGCAAAAGAGCAGGTGGGGGTGAGGGTGAGTGGAAAGAGGAGGGAGCGAGGAGTGGATGGGGTGAGGGGTGGAAACAACTGTTGGTAAGAAAGAGAGAAAGAGAGAGAGAGAGAGAGAGAGAGAGAGAGAGAGAGAGAGAGAGAGAGAGAGAGAGAGAGAGAGAGAAAGAGAGAGAGAGAAAGAGTATTGAATTCATTTGGATAAAGGCTAAAGGCTATTGTGTTACAACCTGACCTAAGAGAAAGATAGTGAACGAAAAAGAGAGAGAGATAGACAGAGAGAGAAAGAGAGAGATAGAGTCTGAGTCTGAACATTTTATTGGCACGAAGGATTCAGATTTTAAGCCATGGGCTTATTCTAACAACCTGCCCTCCGCACACACTCATGTATTCACACATTCACACCTAGATACATACAATTGTAACGAATAAAGTATAAACAGGCTGGGGAACAGTCGAAAACAAAAATCTCTGAAATCCGGCCGGGGTCCAGAGGCCGCCATAAGGTCCCAGGTCAGGTCCAGGGGCGAAGCCCCGGTGGGGGGATCTGGGTGGCGAAGCCCCCCAGAAGCTGAACGTTTCATAGCATATACACCCAAAAAGAATGCTTTTTGTGAGAGATAAACGTGGATGTTTTTCATAATATTCATCATGTCACCATGTGTTCATAAGGACATTATCATAAGTAGTAGTAGTAGTTACCCATGACATGGAGTGCAGTTACACTTTCGCCATCTTTTCAAGCCATTCCCATTTCCACTTGTTGTTGATTTCCCCTTCTTCAAAAGGGTCTCCGCGGTTAATAATACGTGAAACACACGATTTGACCATGATAGTATAGTGATTATAAACTAACAATGGCGGACAGTAACAAAGGACTGAACTTCACGTGAACCACCAAACGTTCAACATCGCCTTCGCCCGCTGTAGTCAAGTGATGCTAGTAAGCCTTATTGGGCAGTGAATTCGATGTAACAATAGAGGGCGCGGGCGGCACTTTTAGTGACGAGAAAAAAAAAGCTGGACACGGACAAGGATCGAGACTTGGACTTGGATAGATTGCGTTTTGTGATTTTATTTTCCTCGGAGCGCTTTTTTTTCTCGGATCTCTATTTCATTCCTCGGGAGTGAGGTAACTTTTCTCGGAAAATCACGGATCCGAGGAGAGCTCTCCAGCCTGATAAAGCAGCCAGTTTTTGCTATTATATCATCACTGGATCAGCTCCCGAATATCTTAATGAGTTAGTCACTCTGTACACTCCTTCTCGCACCCTTCGCTCTTTGAGCGATACTCGACTCCTCCGCAAAGGCTGCTACAAACGGAAATCGCATGGTCTCCGCTCTTTTTCTGTCTATGGACCTCAGCTCTGGAACTCTCTTCCCTCTGATGTCAGACACTCTCCTTCAATTCAAAGTTTTAAAAGTAACATGAAAACCTTTCTTTTTCAGCAGCACTTTACATAATTTAAATTCTTTCTTCATTTAGTATTCTTGTTTTGTGTGTATGTGTGTGTGTTTTGTGTGTGTGTGTGTGCGTGCGTTTGTATGCTGTCTAATATTATAAATAAAACATGAATGTATGATTAGATGAATGTTGGTGTGTGCGCGCCTAGATCCGCAGCGTAAGCGCCTTACAAATGCTAATTAGTAGTAGTAGTAGTAGTGGTAGTAGTAGTAGTAGTAGTAGTAGTAGTAGTAGTAGTAGTAGTAGTAGTAGTAGTAGTAAGTATGCAATTTAGATTTTAAACCAAAAGAAAATAATTACTTAAATAAGCACAATGCTCAAATATAACACATAGAATATACAAAAAGAGACAGAGAGAGAATGAGAGAGAGAGAGAGAGAGAGAGAGAGAGAGAGAGAGAGAGAGAGACAGAGACAGAGACAGAGACAGAGAGAGAAGAGAGAGAGCAGAGGGGGGAAGGGGGGGAGAGATAGAGAGTTCGGCGAAGAAGCGGAAGGCAGAAGAGTAAGAAGTAGGCCTAGTGTACGATAAGGGAGAGAGGCAGAGAGGAGGTGGGTGGGTGGGCTAGGGGATGGAGGGGTAGACACACAAAAAAAAGTTGAGCGAGAGGCAGACATAAACAACGCACAACAGACACACACCTTGCGAACTGAACACTGGCACTGTTAGATCGCACTACACGTTAACTGTGTAACGTTAATCCCAGGTGACAGTACCCTGACATTTCATTCCGTTCTTCAATAATTACAATGTCATACCATCAGTAGATTTTAATAACATCAATTCTGAGTTAGGTGTGAGACTGGCAAAGGCATTGATTGACTCCCAGTAGTTCCAGCAAAAGAAACACGGAACATTCACCATTGTCATCGCCATGATCGCCGTCGCTTTCATCATCATCATCATCATCATCATCATCATCATCATCATCATCATCATCATCATCATCATCATCATCACAAGACTCAGCAGTGTAATGGTCGTAATCGTCGCCCTAGTATTGCCATTTTCATCATCTTCGTCGTCGTCATCGTCTTTATCATTATCATCATCATCATTATCATCATCACTAGCAGAAAAAGGGCAGCAGCTTCGTCGCCTTTGTCGTCATATTGTCATCTCTCGTCTTACCACTCTGCCCAAACTGAGCCATAATTGTAAATTCACTAACACTTAATAGACACATAAAGAAGACATTCCAAGATCACGATGCTATTGCCATATATATATATATATATATATATATATATATATATATATATATATATATATATATATATATATATCTAGTTACATTCTGTTTTCAGCTAGCTCCTAGAGCAGCTCTTTGAGCTATAAAAGCGCTAAAATATGAGAAGCATTCAACAACATTGTGGAGAAAAGAGGCGTGGCGGAGTCGCCGGGCGAGCTTCATTGTAGGGCTGATAAACAAACGGAGGTAGAAGGCAAGCAGACGGACCCCGCGTTGCACCACGTTGTCAGCCCACTTTGATCCCGCTTCCCACCTCACCATCTGCAACTGTGCCTACAACGGGAAACACATGCCACCCGCCCCTTTAACAAACACCTTTCTCAATTCTTCTAGTATCAAAACTGCCTCCCTTTAAAAACTTTTCTCGGTTTTCTTCTTCCTTCCTTCTAGTAAGAAAACGGTCTTCACTGTGTTCTGTCTTCCTTCTTTCTAGTAAGAAAACGGTCTTCAATGTGTTCTTTCTTCCTTCTTTCTAGTAAGAAAACGGTCTTCAATGTGTTCTTTCTTCCTTCTTTCTAGTAAGAAAACGGTCTTCAGTGTGTTCTTTCTTCCTTCTTTCTAGTAAGAAAACGGTCTTCAATGTGTTCTTTCTTCCTTCTTTCTAGTAAGAAAACGGTCTTCAATGTGTTCTTTCTTCCTTCTTTCTAGTAAGAAAACGGTCTTCAATGTGTTCTTTCTTCCTTCTTTCTAGTAAGAAAACGGTCTTCAATGTGTTCTTTCTTCCTTCTTTCTAGTAAGAAAACGGTCTTCACTGTGTTCTTTCTTCCTTCTTTCTAGTAAGAAAACGGTCTTCACTGTGTTCTTTCTTCCTTCTTTCTAGTAAGAAAACGGTCTTCAATGTGTTCTTTCTTCCTTCTTTCTAGTAAGAAAACGGTCTTCAATGTGTTCTTTCTTCCTTCTTTCTAGTAAAAAAACGGTCTTCACTGTGTTCTTTCTTCCTTCTTTCTAGTAAGAAAACGGTCTTCACTGTGTTCTTTCTTCCTTCTTTCTAGTAAGAAAACGGTCTTCACTGTGTTCTTTCTTCCTTCTTTCTAGTAAGAAAACGGTCTTCAATGTGTTCTTTCTTCCTTCTTTCTAGTAAGAAAACGGTCTTCAATGTGTTCTTTCTTCCTTATTTCTAGTAAGAAAACGGTCTTCAGTGTGTTCTTTCTTCCTTCTTTCTAGTATGAAAACGGTCTTCAAATTGTTCTTTCTTCCTTCTTTCTAGTATGAAAACGGTCTTCAAATTGTTCTTTCTTCCTTCTTTTTAGTAAAAACACTGTCTTCCAATAAAAACTTTTCTCTGGTTTCTGTCTCCTTTTGTTCCAGTAAGAGAACCGACTTCCTTAGAGAACTGTTTCTGTTTTCTTTCTTCTTTTCTTCTGGTAAGAAATCTGTACATTGAAATTCACACATCGGCCCCCAACACCTTTCTCGATTTGTTTCTCTTTTCTGCTAGCAAGAAACCTGTCTTCCTTTAAAACCTTTTCTAGGTTTGCTTCTTCCTTTCTTCTGGTAAGAATACTGTATGTTGAAACAATAGCAAACACCTTTCTGTTTCTTTTCTTCTACTAGTTCTAATAAGAAAGCAGTTACTTTCATTAACGGACTACACTAAATTCTCGATCGACTGACTATTGATTCTGACCTTGCACAAATAATCTTCTTAAATTATATTTTTTAAAAACCATCTGAAGGTGACCTTGTAGATAAACCTATGACAATGTACTGTAGATTAAACTCTGATTTTGAACATAAACGCCTGACCATGTAGACAAACCTTTAAAAGAGCAAGACCTTGAAGATGTACCTCTGACATTGCAAATAAACCTGTGACCTTGTAGAGAAACCTGTGGCCTTGGAAAAATAAACCTGTGAAGGGGCCCTCTGCAGATCTGACCTTTCCGATAAACCTCTGACCTTGAATGTAAACCTTAAAGGTGAATGAAGCAAGTACTAGGATTTGTCGATGAAAACAACAACAGATTAGAATTTTTTCAGTATAATTTTCTCAGTTGTAAAAAGAATGCAGGGGCGTCGCACGGTCCAAAATATTGGGGGGGCAACCCTGTCGACGGGGAGGGGGGGGGGGGGGGGGGGGGGGGGGGCTGACAAGCGGGACGTCATTTGGTCTACAAACACCAGAGATCTTTTTACAGACCAAAAAAGGAGCCAAAGGTCAGGTTTTGACCTTTTTGACCTAGCTGTGACCTTGGATTTTGGGAAGGATCGAGATGATCTTACTAGTAGTCCATGAACAAAATCTCAGCTAGTTCAGTCCACAAACATCGGAGATCTATTCGCGGACACATAAACAAACAAAACAAACAAACAAACAAAGTGAAACCTATAATGAGGGGTGGGGGTGGGGGTGGTGGTGTAATAATCAAAGCAGTCAAGACCACGTTATCTGTCCCCAGAAAAGCGAACGGGTGTTTTTTTTCCCCTTTTGCGATCAAAGCACGTGCACGTGTAGGCCTATCAACAAACTAAATCTAAATTAAAAAATATCGCGCACCTCAACTATTTATTGACACTTGCACATTCACCCTTGCCTTACTCATTTTACAGACTAAAGTAAATAATTGATATCAACAAACCTGGAAAACAGACGATTCCATTGTTTTGTTAATTTTGCTCTTTGCGTGATGAAATGACACTTCTTTCAAACAGCGAAAGCCAGCTCTGCTGCCCGGTGATTGCGTTAGCGCCACGAAATATTTTGTTGTGAAACACAGGCACATGCTAATAGATTATTGTAATATTATTTCGTACGTTAGCCCTTTACACTACGGTTTAAACATATGGTGATTTTTTTTAATTATTGATTCTTCCTGCCTTCCTCTATCTTTTGAAATCTTCTTCTTCTTCTTCTTCTTCTTCTTCTTCTTCTCTTCTTTCTCTCTCTCTCTTTCTTTTTTTTTTGGCCAAATTATTGGGGGGGCAGGTGCCCCCCCTGCCCCCCCGTGTGCGACGCCCCTGGAATGAGTAATCTTTTACTTTACTGCTTTAACTAGATCTACACCGTAGTTCGGAAAAATGAATAAACATAGATGTTTAACGTTTACAACCAGCCGGAAATGAGGGGAAGGGACATAAATTACAACAACAAATACAATGAAACAATACAGTCACTAGAACAATGTTAACGCTGTAAAACATAAATAAAAAAGCAGGACAGGCATGCATTTAACTACTCTTTCACAAAAGAATGGTGCATCGTTTCTAACAACTCTGAACTACATCAAGAGTGCATCCATCGTATATCCAGCGTTATCAGGGAACAGATTCCCCCTCCACTCATCCATCAAGCGCGCAAGAGTTATTTTTCTCCATCAAGGCTAACAAAACGAATGTTTAGTCGCCAAACAGCAGGGGAGGTCAGCGAGAGCCTGTGATCGATGGATCAGAGCAGTACCCCTTTCCTGCAGGGATCCAGGTCGTACACTTAAAATAATAAAAACAAATCTATCGTCTTTTTTTCTTCCTTTGATTTAAATGTTAAATACAATGTTGTCCAACAAAGGCAGGAAAGTACATCACAAACGGACAGAAACGGATTCACAGAACCAAACTTATGTAAGTTTTAATTTTTAATCTGCGTGTGTATATATTTTCCTTCGAATTTTAATTTGTTTGTCGACCTCTTTGTATCGGTTAATTAAATAAAAAACAAACAAAAAACTTTCTCAAATAAATGTTTCAACCATTAAACTGTGCGAGAGAAAAAAAAGAACATCCGCGTACATTCTTTTCAGTGAATGAATGAGTAACCTATCCAAAGCTTCGGTCGCATTGAGAGTTCTCCCAAATTAAAAGAAGTTGCTGGGCGTGGATGTATGTATGTATGTATTTGTGTGTAATAGAAGTTACAGGAAACAGATTTGAGTTTTGTATTATTGATCATAATAAAAAGAATACGTCATTATCAACACGTAATATTAATAATGACGTCATTCCTTGTGGTGCCCTGTGTTATTGGGTGTCAACTAAGGAAAAGGCAAATTAAAATAACAAGAACGGTGATCTGTTTCCGTGTAATGGATATTTGTTGAAATAAAAATAAGGGAGAGGGGGGGGGGGGGCGGGAGGAAAGCACCACAGCAAAGGACTTCGTGCACAGGAGTAGGGCATGACCTAACGACAAGGTATGCTATTCCTGACCACACCATCAGCACCATCCCCTTAACTGCCTTATCTCCCTCTCCTTCTCTCCCTCCCCCAAACTGAAATCCTTGTCTTACACTTTTATTCTTATCATCTCTGAAAAATGGAGGTAATTCATATTTCTCTTCCCCTTCCCTCGCTCTCAAAGGTAAGCTTGGTGGATTTTTGTGTTTTCATGTTCCTGGAAGGTTCTCGTTCTTTCTTCGTCACCACTACGGGAATAATCAGACTAAAATCACCACCCTCCCCTCCCACCACCACAGAAACCTTATCTGAATACCCCTGGGTTTTTCTTTTTCCTTCGCAATTCTGTATTTTTATAGATACAATAAATAAATGATTAAAACAAAACTCCTTGCAAGTGACAGTGATAAGAAAACTAATGGATAAACGAGAAACAAAATGCAACGAAAAAGAGTCCGGAACCTTGGGTTTATTAATTGACCATTTTGTTTTCCCCTTCTAATAGATACGTTAGTTGTCACTGACGCCACCCCGGCCTGACGCTACACTACCCTCCCAAACTAACCCAACATTCTCCTACTTGTAACCTGCCTCCACCCCAACAGCAGGCATCTCATTAACTTTCCGTTTTTTCCCCCCGGTCCTTCCGTCTTTCTTCGCCTGCATCACGCAACGTGGAAACTCGGTACACGATTGATTTATTGTTAGTAGACACAAGAGAAAACCTCAGGCCAAGAATAGAAAGAAAAAATAAGAAAAAGAAAAAAGAAACAGCATCGACTTGGATTGGAGATTAGAAAAAAAAAACAGCCGCCGCAAGATCCTTATGCACGTCTCAACGATCTTGGTCAGGGGAAGGCGATGAGCGATCTTTTCAACGGGCAATGGGTGAGCTACCTGCTCCTCAATGATCGTCTTCCTTTTCCTCCTCCACACTCACAGCGTTGAAGAAATCGTCCCTCGAAGCTCACCCTATGCAATCCCTACTGAATGGCTGCAAGTTGTTGCATGTAGGACACCTCTAACCTAGCGCTACAGGATCGAGATTTGTTTGGTTTTTTTGTTTTTTGTTTCTCGAATTGTAATTTAAATTGTTAGTTAAAAACCGCTTCCTTTGAGCAAAACAACATTACTGGTAGCCTACCCCATGGTTTCTTTCTCCTGTTTTCGATTCTAGATATACAAACCTCACCCCCCCCCCCCACACACACACACAAACTGGTGCACGCGCCCAAGGACATACTACACACACACACCCACACACACACACCACTCACACACACATTTCCACAAACCCACACTCATCCACGCACTCGGACATATTAAGCTTACTTGCATGCGCGAACATTCGCACGCCCGCTCACGAAAGCTAAAAGAAAAAAGCTCACAAAAGCTAACAAAAAGCTTACTAGCTGGAGCGTATATATATCCTTCTTTCCTTCCATCTCGCAGACAGTGCTAATTTTCATTGGAGAAGGGTAGGCTTAATTGTAGTTATCCCGCACGGTGCCGCTCGCTACATAAAGTTCCGACTTGGACAGGATTATCTCAACGTTAAAATGTCTCTTATTTACACATTTATTTGAAGAGACGTCACTACAAACACAAAACATATCAGATTGGTCTAAGAAGTCTTTAATACGTTTCACTTTAACCTGTTAATGCTGTTCACCACCCCACCCCACACCACACTCCCCAACCAAAGAAAAACAAAAAAACATTTCTTCTTTTCCTTTTTAAGAGTTTTTTTTTGTTTAAATTAAAAAAAAGAACTCACACACAACCTCACCCTCCAGAATCCAAAGTCCAAAATCTTCCAATTTTACGCCTACAAGGACAGCAATCCTTAGAAAATCTGTGCCCCTTATACTCGTGTGTCTCAATTCGCAGAAAATGGCGCTGACCTTTACACAGCAGACGACACACTAGATGAAAAAGGCGATCAATAGACACAGCAACCCTTCCAAAAACTTTCCCCTCTTCATTCTTACGTATCTCCTCTCTCTGGGAAAGGCAACTCTCCTTGCCTCATACCCCCCGAGAAGACATTTCTGCTTATTTTCCTTCCAGAGTTTTTCCACCTTTGTATCCCCTCTTTCTCCACCTCCTCCCCTCTCAACCCATTTTGTTTCCCAGACGACGACACATGACCCCTCAAAAGATGATATGTATTTGAAACTGTTGGGATATCTGCTTGTAGCACGAGTCTACCTTATTATATTTCATTCCATAGTTGTGGATCGCTGAGTGGTCACTGTGCTCAAGGGACGACAATTCTATTTTATGTCTCACCCTTGCTTTAGTTATATCCCTTGTCCAGACACCCTCGACAGAAAGCCTTTGTATGATTCTGTCTGCGGACTAAACAACAATCTCTGGCCTGGTCGGGGCTGCGAGAGAGAGAGAAAGAGAGAGAGAGAGAGAGAGGGGGGGAGGGAGGAGAAGAGAGAGAGAGAGAGAGAGAGAGAGAGAGAGAGAGAGAGAGAGAGAGAGAGAGAGAGAGAGACGGAGACAGAGCCAGAACCAGAGACATACAGAGAGCCAGATACAGAAACAGACATACAGAGAGCCAGATACAGAAACAAAGAACAAGAGACCACAGAGAATTGGCATAACGAGATATCAAATATCAAACTGTTCTTTACTCACCTATTATTGTAAATAACAAGAATCCCATGTTCCAACAGCACATGAAACAGACAAGAGAAGAAAAGCATTGTCAAAAAACGTGGAAACGTCAACAAATTAAAAACAAGATAGCAAGCCTTTCAAAAAGTTCCCAGACACAGACACCCACACATATTTGCACCACACATATTTGCACATTCAATTTTATTTAATTTAATTTTTTGTTTGTTTTTGTGCAATGGGTTTACTTGATGAAGCATTTTGTGGATCGGCCCTTAACCTAAAGAAGTAACAGGTAAACATGGAAGCATGGCAACGTGATGAGGCCCCTCCCTATCTTAACAATCCGCAAGCTACACATTGTCAATATCTGTTCAGCCAATATGGAGATAGTGCGCAAAACTAGTTCAGAAAATGAATTAATTGCAGCGACCTTGACTTTTGAGAACGCGCAAAAATGAATGACACAGAAGGATGAGTAGTACCTAAAGTACTTGCATAATATAAAAAAAAAAATCAACATCGGTCAAGTTATTTCGAAATAGTGGTAAAAAAAGAGAGAAAAAAAAAGAACTATTTTGAACTGAAAAATGAGATGCCGACAGACGGATAGATCGACCGGCCGGCCGGCCGACTGGTTGTGTGCCAATACAAATGATGTAAAATAGTGGCCACATTGGGCTTACGTTTTACGGCTTATGCATTGGGTAAGGAGATTTTTCACTGACAGGAATTTTGACGGGTGGCCACACCTTATGAGTTTAGTGGCCAGATTACAGCTTATGCATACCCCTTGGGGTCATGAGCAATCTTGCCACTGTAGATTGTTCAAACCTATAAAGGGAACAGTGAAAGCCACAGTTGAAAACCTGTCTTTCCTTTATAGGCAAGACGCTTCACTGCGGCAACAGTACCCCCGTTGGAGTGCCGGGGGTTTTCAGTATAAATAGTATCCCCACTTTATGGAAATTTAGTGCTTTAAATTCCCACTGTCGCTGTCTTCCTCATTTACTTTTTCCTATTCCTGCTCTGTCCTTCACTCTGCTATACTATCTTCTTCTTCGCTAGATCAATGACCTACCTTTTTTCTTGAAAACTCTTCCTGGACAAGACTCCTTGTCTGTGTATAGGGTCTGTTGGATCAGCTTGGGAGTGTTGGACGCTTTCTGCCGGGTGGTCACTAGGGCTTCCTATGAATGTACTATTTAGCACTATAGGCATTTTATATGTATGTGTTTGGTTGCTGATTTATAATGATGTTTGTATTCTATTTTGTTTTTGTAACCGGGGTGTTCGCGTAGTTGAGGTCAACCCTCAGCCGTCCCCCGCGTGGGATGTCTTTATTGTAAAGTGACTGGCCGGTGGAGGGCATTCAATTTTCCCACTGGGGTTGTTTCAGCAGATCTTTTATGCGGATCGGGGGTTGTCCGGTCCTGATTTGGCTCGGAAGAGTCCGCTGGACCTAAAGCAACAATGAATCAACAACAGCTTATGCATAGGGTCGAAGGTAGTGACGCCATGCTTATCACGGTCCGGTTCGAATTTATAAACATGTGTAGCTGTGTAATTTTACTACAACAAGGCACTTTTTTTTAATGACGATGTATTGTATTCTTTCACGATTTGACTGTACTATGAAACAACTTTATTAAGATCGACAGGCAACAAGTGATTTCAACTGCCTTTAGCTCGCCAAGTCGTGTGTAGCAGACATGTGTTGCGTGTAATCATGCGTGTGGGAGGAGTTTAGGTTGAACTTCAAACTCGTGACGTCACATTCTCGCTTCTGATTGGTCCTCGTGAGCACGGCTAATGTATTGTTGCAGAAGAAATCAAACAAGTGTTCTCCTTGTGAAATTTTACGCAAGGAAATACATAAGGAATTCATAAGCGTAACACAAGTGTGGCCGGCTGCGTAACACAAGTGTGACCGGGCCTTAATGCAAAACGGAATGACCAGTCCACCACAAAGCTTTTCAGCTATTCAGGTGAAGTATTGAGTAAATGTACGTCCCGGCACACATGAGCGTATAGGGGTAAGTGTAAAGTATGCTAGAAGTGGTGGTTTTTATGTGGCAGAAACAGTCCTACGTCAGTGCAGGTCTTAAAATGGACTCAAGGATGTCCGCTATATGTAGACAATGCAATGGCAAAACTAGAATAATTCAGTACAGGTCTGACGAGAGACTCAAAAAGTTGGTAGAAACATTTGTCTCAATCTATACGAAGGAAAACAAAATTAACAACGATCAGTCGTCGTTCCAGACCGCTTCTGTGAATCGTGTCACAGTGTGCCTATAGTGAAGGCATGAATGCAGGTAGAATTAGATCAAACTGTGCAATGCTAGTGGTGTGAGTATGTTTCTGTGCAAATCTGGAACTAGCGCCAGACTAGATGTATCGAGAGTAACACAGTTGGCAGAAGCCGGAAGAGCTATGGCTTCTGTCAAGGGGAATAATCAAATGTCACAAAGTTCATGTCGTGACGTCATCTGCGCTCAGACCATACATCATTGTAAAAAAAAAGCTTAATGTTGCCTCCCATATACAAAATAAATGCCGAAATTAAAAAAAAATTGTCAACCGACATGTATTTATTATTTTAAATAAATAAATAAATAAAAACTCCAATTTATGTCAACTTTGGTTGGCAAACCTGAAAGCATCAAAGAGGTTTCAATTATAAAGGGACGGGTACCAGTACAGATACAACAGCGAACTGTCGCGTAGACTCTTGAGTAGTACGAATAGCATCCCCCTCTTTCCCCCTCCCCCCTTCATCACCCACACCTCCACCACCACTTAACCAAAAAAAATCTGAAACTTCTAAAAGACAAACGTCAACACGATGAGTCAAGCTTTAATTGACACTCAGTATGGGATTGAATAGCTAGAATGTGAGTGTCTCCTCTGGCGGTAGTTCGGTTCGTTCGTTTCTTTCGTACGGGCTTACTGAAACCTCCGTTTTCGCCAAGTCTCAACCTAGGGTTTACCTCAAGATCTTGCGCTATTTTACCTTGTACAACTAAGGCCTTGTTATTTTCACCTACAAGCTCAGTTTTCACTTTCAATCTCGGCACTTTCCTTTATAGCACGAGCAGACCACAAACTGTAGTGCTGTGTGGTATAAATGTACACGCCAAGTAACACTAAACCCTACGATAGACTCAAGGTTGTCTGTCTTGGCGACTCCGGTATCCCTGGAAACGGCGAAGGTAGGTTTCAGGGCTGACGCACTCCATCAATTCCAATTAAGACTCTAGAGCTCCCCATTGCCTCTCTCCACACACACTAGCTGGACTGAGACTTTTGTTGTCTAGGATGATTCCCAAAGAAACTGGTCGATTCACCGTGTGGGTGTCCAATTTTCCAGCTCACACTACATAAATATAAACACTGCACACGAAAGCAGGATTTTTTTCTGCCACAGTTTTCACCTGACGACGTCTTTCACAACACATCTACACTTTCCCAACACATCTACCCAGTCTATACCTACTCTCTGCCAACTAAAGTATGATATTACAAACCCAATACAATCAGCCTCGTTTTGGGCCCAAGGCAGCAATCAAGTGGGCGCCTGGGGCGGCATGAGTTATATCCTGCATTGGTCAGCGCCTTGAGCAGCTCTTTAACTGAAAACGCGCTATATAAGTACGATGAAATAAATAAATAAAAACACCACTGGCTACATCTTCTGCTACACATTCATCTTACATAATGTACACATCAGCAGTAAAACTAGGAAGCTTCTCTCCCCTAATAACATTAACATTCTATTCTATTATTCTATCCCGTAACTCGAAGGTCTTAGGGGGCACCACAGAAGATCGTTTAATCAGCGTACTCCATCTTAATCTGTCCTCAGCAACCCTCATGGCCTCGCTCAAGGTCCAGCCAGAACATTCTCGAATGTTGTCCTCCCACCTCTTTTTCTGTCTCTCTGTGATGATATCCTGGGAAGATACGTTTATCTTACAAGGGGAGTAAGACTTGTAGATAGATGGGGCGTTACGCATGATATTGATGTTGTTGGTTTTGTAGGTATTTCTCGCAGATTATTCTGTGGCTGAAAATCTGTTCAGAGATACTTCGCCCTGCCCTGGATCCTGCTTGTTGTTCAGCTATGATTTGTTCAGCTTGGGGTTTCAATCTTTTGAGTATTATTTTCAGAAGGACCTAGCTGGGATGGCGCGTTAATTTTCACATTCCTGAAGGTTACCTTTTTAGGGAAGAGTGATGACAATGGACTGGGTCAATGGTATAGGCCACTTCCCA
>CM072514.1:39121444-39136444 GCA_036898135.1 Oncomelania hupensis | reverse complement strand
GGAATGCTCTACATATAGATTTATACTAGACTCTCTGGATCTACCTCCTCGTTTTTCAGTCCTCCGGATTCATGCTATGCTGTAACGTTTTACCACGAGGAAGCTGGTGTCCCGTAACCGGTCGGTGGTGGGGGGAAGGGAAGCGTTTGAAACCTCCCTTTTCTCTAGACCAGCTCCATGAGGGCCTATCTCCTCTCCCTCGCTGCTTTACCTTCCCAGCTCCATGAGGGCCTATCTCCTCTCCCTCGCTGCTTTACCTTCCCAGCTACATGAGGGCCTAAGTATCTCCTCTCCCTCGCTGCTTTACCCTCCCAGGTTGTAAACGGCTGGGTAGACTAGGGGTGTGCCGAGCGCTTCTTTCAATCTGTTTGTGTCGTTTTGGTGGCTGCTTTCCAAACACGGCCACCCATCCAAGTACTAAACCTTCCCGGCGTTGCTGAACATCAAACATTGCTAGCGGGTGTCCTAAACGCCACCCGGCTGTGCCACTCTGACCATGGAGTAAAGCCTTTTTTTTAAAACAAAGGCCAACATTTGGAAAATTGTATAAGACTTGTTTGGCTTCTGTGTTCCGTGTCTTGCTATATCTCCACCTCCTAAATTTTAAAAAAACAACAACACCACCCAACAAACAAATAATGTTTCGAGTGCCTTGCCGGAACACATGTTCTAAAAATACTGTTCTAGGTGCCAGACTTGGTGTCCGTCACGCTGCATCGTTGAATAATGCAAATACAGCTACCCCTTTTTCTCCTCCGGGGGAAAAAAAAGAAAGACAGAAAGAGCAGCAGCCCCAAGGGAATTAATCACACTGCGGCATCCTGCGTCAGGCATAGAATAACCATGCAGCTAGCCTCCATATTAGGAGGTCACAGATAGCTATGTTAAGCCAAGTAGTATTAGCAATATACAAGTACACATGTATACTAAGATAACTTTGCTGTAGTAGGTAAAGTAATTGTTAACCTGCAGTGTGCTTTCTAGTTTAAAGAGATGCCGAAGGCCTTGGTCCAATTCAAAGATCTAACTCAAGTCGTCCAAGATGCTAATTTGCAGCATGCGCCAAATGCACAGACAGAATTCCTAGGACAAAGTAAGGCGATCTAGGCGTTTGCGGGTCAACACACACAAAGCATTATCTACATGTACAATGGAAGTAAGCCCGAAAGGAAGCTATACAGATTCATCTCCTGTACGGTGCTAGACAGTGTGGAAAACATTAACTTTTAAACCGCCCGAAATTTCACCAGATTAGAACTGTTGAAATACATCAACCACCATTCAACGTACAGCAAACTTTTTTATATCTTTTATTTCAACTTCAACCCCCTAAGAGTTTACCCTATAGAAAAAAAAGTGCAGGATGGTGCAGTGGTGCAGTGGTGTGGGCACAGGCTAGCAATGTTTCATGTTAAGCAACGTAGGGAAGGGTTAGTAGCCTACTTGATTACACTGCTTGGAAGTGAACCACCACACGACAGCTATAGATTGAAACAAGCGCACGACAAACCCCAGTCCATCCACCTAGCTGTAAATGGGTACCTTGATCTCTTTATAGGACCAGGGAAGGTAAACAGCGAGGGAGAGGAGATAGGTATCACCCTCATTAAGTTGGCCAAGAGAACAGGGAGGTCCTAAGCGCTTCCATTCCCTACGGCCGAGGTTATGGGTATACCTTAATAGAAAAATCATACTCCATGAACATGAATTCCGTTTTTCATTTTCCCGTTCAGTGGCGTAGCTAAGAGGGGGGGGGGAGGGGGGCGGGGGATCCAAATTCGAAAGTCCCCCCGGGCCCCTCCCCAAGGGTTGTCCGAAATTTTCTTTTACATTAAATATTAAGCCACCGCCATGTAATCTTGCTATTCACGTATAAGTTAGCGACACTGTTGCATGTATTCCACACAGATTAAGAATTTCAAAATTACGTATATCAACATGCGTGTAAAAACTGGTAAAAAAAGTTTACTAAAAACTGTCAATACATAACTCCGTGTTTTTTTTAAAAACACTTTATCATAAATAGAAGGGTAATAGTTCGTATATTTTTGTCTATTCGTCTGACGAAATTTCGTAATCATGGCGGATGAAACAAGTATATTTAATTTTTTGTATATATTTTTTTTATTTGTCCTCTCGCACGCGCATATATCTATACCATCGCTTCCGATTCCGGTAAATGGCGACGTGGCTTTTGTGAACTTGTGAAGATTTGAAGGAAAATCTGTTTCATCCTCGTTGTGGTGACTAGCCCCTAGTGTATGAAGATTAAAAAAAATGAGTATTTTTTGTTAATTTACTGATATACTGTACCAATTTAAATTTAGACTTATATATTTTTTAAGTAGCCTACATTATTTTATGTCATGATGTCGAATGTCAAAATGCAGGCCCACCCCCCCCCCTCCCCCAAAGAGGCCAAGCCCTCGCGCCCCCAAATCCCTAGCTACGCCACTGTTTCCGTTGATCAACCAAAACGCGTGTTCTGATACTACACTCCCTCAAAATGCGAGCGGTGTGCATTTACGTTGCACGTTTGAACAGCATTGAAGGGGTTTGACGGACGACGACAACAACAACAACAACAACAACAACAACAACAACAGTCTCAATTCATATTAACTACATAGGCATATGTCATATTATTGTGTAGAGTTTTAAGTTCCAATAGTCGCATGCATTCATGATGAAGTTATTTTGTGTGTGACGTAACGAATTAATTGTGGGTTTTGTGTGTGTGTTTTTTTTTTGTTTGTTGTTTTTTTACGTAAGTGTGTGGAGGGATGGGAATAGCGGCCATCAGAGCACGTGATTTTATGCTCGGTGCAAGTTTAGTTTTGACAAAGCCCAAAACAGGGGGTGATGCTGTTGGGACTAGCTAAATGGTGCACGGGTGTGTGGTATGCATCCTGCTAACAATGTAGTAGGAGCAGCAACCTAAGTGAGAGAAATATATAGACAACAGGGGGTGACGGACCTTTGACCCTTCGGACGGCCAGCGTTGAAGGGCACACAAACAGTCGTTTGTATTTACGCATCATTAGATGATTCGAGCGGCAGGAACACTTCGAACGGGAGAAACACTTCGAGCGGGAGGAGTAAGTCGAATAGGAGTAGAGCTCACTGTCACAGGGCAGCCCGTGAAGAAAGCCATGTAGTCTGTGTGTGAAGAGTATAGGGGCGGGGGTGGTACTGCGTGTTGCCGTATTCGTGATTATTGTTGTCTCGGGAGCGTGCAAAGCGTGGTAAACAGCATACGCCGGTTAGGCCAGGTTAGGAATTTGCTCACTATCGGCAGAACGTGTTTGTCAGCAGTACAGTGTAGACGGTGTTTGTCTAGTGCTCTGTGGTTTTTGCTGTGTTCTGGAATTAGGGTGGGACGGGTATTAACGAATAATAATATCTGGTTCAGAGAAGAATACTAGTTTAAAGATTGCCAATTTCTGAAGTAATACGCTCAGTTGGAGTGTAGTTGTGGAAAAGCAAGTCTGTGGTAGTGTGGTAGGTAGTATCGAGGTATTGTCTACTACGGGAACTATACACTACCGGATTACCCTAATTGGATGTACTTTCGTAGACGAGCAGTGGAGAAGGGGCTACGGGGTGCGGTTACATCGAACCGTGTGGGTTAGTGCAATGGTGGTTTTTCTTTACTGTGCTAGTAACCGAGGGCTGGCTGTTGGGGTGTTGAATGACAGCTGTATGTGAGACAGAAGGAAGGATGAGAATGGTTGCACTGAGGAGAGGCAGAAGAAAGGAAGAGTGCGACTGAAGAAGGGAGAATGAGGGAGAAGAAAGGGGGTGGAGTGTGATGAAGGTAGGATGGAAGTGGTTGCCGTTGTTGTCGTTGGGGATGCTTGATATGAATAATGTGTTGATGGTTACATGTATTCATTGCAGCATCGTTCATTCCATGCATTCATTATTTCATTGAATTGTATAATATGTATTTGATTCAAGTGACGATAACAGTAGAAAGCGAGAGAGAGTCAAGGACAGGGGAAATAGACTGCAGTTGGACCCCTCAAGTGGCAGAAGTTTAGTGGAGTAGCTAGTGAGAGTGGGGGGGGGGGGGGGTAAGTGTGATGGAGGGAGGGGGACAGAATCGAGAACATGACATTTACGATGCGACAAGCATGTTACAGGTTCGTCGAGGATTGTCGTTGAGGACTGAATTCGAGTTCGAAGTTCGCAGCTCAACGTTCGTCAATCCGCCAGTTCGTCGCTGGGAAACGTAAGGCAGCAACGACGACGACACTTGGTCAAGTGGACCAAACATCATCAGCATCGCCATCTGTTATTGTCCACGCGTCCCCTGTTATCAGCGCCATCGTCATCACTTCAACATCATCGTCAGCGGCGACCGCGGGTGGCAACGCTCCTTCGTTTGGACATCAACGGAAGGGGGCGGATTCTTTGGAGGAGACTTTACCAGGGACTGCATTTCGCCAGGTGGGCCCGTTTTGTGTTGTCCCTCTCCTACGCTTAACCCCCCTGTCTGTTGTGAACACGTGCCTCGGACTTTGGCTGTGCACGTTCGATTTGAGGACGTTGGTCGTTTAGCGACCCCCGATCACCCACGAACCATTGCATCGTTCCATTGACCCATTGATTGTTTCATTACCATTTCTTCGTTTCATGTGTAAATGTTGTATGTGTATGAGTGTGTGGTATGAATGAATAAATAGCTTGAAAGTTGTATATTATTTGTTGTGTTTTCATCACTTCCGTCTGCGGGAAATCGTCATTCTTTCTGGGTTGTCTGCGTGTGTAAGGTGTTTGTTTGTGGCGTCTGCCCAGGGGGAGTCGTGGCGGTGACATATGGTGGAGATGCCGGGGATGTGTGAGTGTGCCCAGACGTGAAGTTGTCTCGTAATTGTCTTGTGGTGTCCGAGTGTGTGAGGCGTGATTCGGTGAGAGTGTGCACCCCAGCGGGTGGTTGGAGGGAGTCAGGTCGCTGTTTAGCGGAGGCTCACATCCGGCCTGGGTTCGACCACACGTGAGGGAAGGGGCCATTGCACTCTCCAACCGGTTCGCTACCTTGCAGGCCAGTTTCCACTGTTTGAGTGGGAGGAGGTGGGTGATAGGTAAGGAAGATAGCTTAGATAGGTAGGTTAGTATCTAAGGCTAGGCTAGGTAAGGTTAGGGTACGTAGGGACTTTGACTTGTTGTTGTTGTTGGCTGTTGTTGCTTTTCTTAAGCAGGATGGCATCGATCGAGGAGACTGAAGGACTGTCACCGATCGCGGCTCGTACGCGTTCTCGCGTGGGTGTCACGATGGACGAGCGCACGATGGGAGCAGCTGATACGGGAGTCACCGATCTACCTTCTACGATCGAGCAACGGAGATCGCCGGTTAGGACATCGCGTCGTGGGTCAGCAGACGAGGAGTCGACAACGTTGGAAGCCAGAGACACAGTGAGTGACCCTTTTGTGACGGGATTTGGTGTGACAGGCGCCGACTTCTACGGAGACCAAGATCGCCTGAGCGACGCAACGAGGCCGAAGAGGTTCGAGACCAACCCCTACCGTTCAGTCTACAAGATCGAGCCGGCACCGACGCCGAGGACGGGACCGTTCGCGGACGAGACGCCGATGGAGAGGATCTTGAGGCTCGCCAAGCGCGAAGGACTGAAGGGTCAGGCAGCGTTAGACTACGCGATAGACCAAGCGGCTAGGGAGGAGGAAGCAAACCGGAGAGAGCGGGCGAGCCGGGAAGATGCAGACCGGAGAGAGAGAGAGAGGGAGAGAGAGATGGCACACGAGCTAGCGATGGCGCAGCTGACGTCGCAGGGCGCCGGGAACCGCAGGAATCGTCAACCCGAGTTCGAGACGGTCAAGCTCAGGTTACCGTTCTTCGAGGATAAGGACGACCTAGAGACCTACTTGTGTCAGTTTGAGCGATTCGCCAAGGCACAGGACTGGAAGAAGGATACGTGGGCTATCCGTTTGGGGACCTTGCTGAAAGGGAAGGCGAGGGAAGTTTACGTTGGCTTGAACGAGGACGACTCTGCCGACTACGAGATCCTGAAGGCAGCGTTGTTGGTACGTTCCAACCTGACGGCCGAGACGTATCGCAAGAAGTTTCGCCAGCTACGAAGGGAGCCACCAGAGACTTTCAAACAGTATCTGCGGAAGTCAGAGTTGTTCCTGGAGCGCTGGATGGGACTAGCGAACAAGAAGGCCACGTATGCGGACTTACTGGACCTGGTGCTGATGGAACAGATGATCAACGGTATGACGCCAGAACTGGTCACGTTCGTGCGCGAGCGCAACCCAGCAACGGTGGAAGAGGCCGCGACGTTAGCACAGCAGTACGTCGACGCCAGAGCCGGGACCAACCTACGTTTCCCACCACGTCAACCCTTTACACCCAGGGATAAGAGCGAGGGTCGCAAGCCAGCGGGACCACGACCCAACTCGCCGGACAAGCGAGAGTGCTACAGTTGCGGGCAGAAGGGGCATTTGAAGCGGGATTGTCCGAAACGCAGCGAGCGAAGTGGAGGAGCGTTGCGCATCTTGAAGGAGGCGGGCAAGAGGGGAGATCCTCGGTTCCAGAGCCAAGTGGTAGTGGAAGGTGTTCCGCTGACGGCTGTGAGGGACACGGGGGCCGACTTGATTTGCCTGCGGAAGGGAGAGGTTGCCAACCTTGTCTACACAGGACGCACGCGGCGCGTCGGATTCGCCGTTCGACGATTGTCCAAGTCGCTGCCAACAGCGTGGGTGCAGTTTGAGTCGCCGTTCTACACCGGGAGAGTGGAGGTAGTGGTGGTACCCGACCTGATCTACCCAGTGGTGATCGGCAACTGGGCAAGGACGGAACGGCAGCCAGACACAGCACTGCCGGTATTCGTCGAGGGAGCCGCAGAGTGTTGCACGGTGCAGACCAGAGGACAAGCAGCCGAAGAGACAGACGCTGCAGAAGCATTGGCGGTCGGACCGAGCAAGAGCGTCGTCGCAACACCGGAAGAGATTCGTCAACTGCAGTTGGAAGACGGCGAGCTTGCGAAAGTACGACAGCTAGCAGATCGGAAGGCAGGAAAGGAGAAACGAGGCAAGGGGCAAGTGGCATTTGTCTGGAAGCGGGGCCTGTTGTACCGCGAGTATACAGGACAGGACAAAGTGGGTCGCAGTCAGTTGGTGGTACCAACCAAGCTTCGGTCCGAAGTACTACGCATGGGGCACGACACGCCTATGGCTGGACATCTGGGAGCCAAGCGGACCCTGGATCGCGTGTGGGCCGAGCACTACTGGCCAGGGATGTGCCGTGACGTCAGGAAGTACTGTGCTTCATGCGACGCATGCCAGCGAACGACGCCGAAGGGGAGTGTCAAGAAGGTGCCACTAGGACGGATGCCAGTCAGGAGGGTACCGTTTCAGAGAGCCGGCAAGAACAGGAAGTTGGAGCGTTACATAGTACGCAAAGCAGAACCGGAGGCGACGGTGGCAGTGGTGTTGGACCAAGCTGGAACAGAGGGAACGTCAGACGTCAGCTACCAGGGTACGGTACCACTGATACCGCTACGAGCGAGCGAAGGGCCAGTGGACGTACAGATAGACACGGAGCTGTCTGCACTACACGAGAGAGCGTTGCCGCTAACCAACCTGGATGAGTGCGAGGTGGTGTCGACTGACGACGACCCCGTTCGTGTACATCAGCGTCCGCTACCACTTTCGCAGATGGAAGTCGCCAAGAGTGAAGTGGAACCGATGCTGGAGTCGGGAGTTGTCGAGTCGTGTACGTCGCCGTACAGAGCACCGATCGTGCGGGTAAGGAAGAAGGGAGAGGTCAACAGGACGGACCGTTGTCAGAGAGCTTTCAACGGGGGGGGAGAGAGCGCTGACCAGTGAGCCAGTGGTAAAGCTACCAAACTTGGATAGGGAGTTCATCTTGAGGACGGATGTACCTCAACAGCGCCAGACTCACCCGATGGGCTATGCAGCTGCAGGCCTACGTCTTCACAGTTCGACCAATTCCAGGGAGAGACAACATTGAAACGGATTTCCTCAGCAGATCTGACCCTGTGGAAGTTTAGGTTTTGAACTCTCCGTAGGTTCGTCTTGGGAGGGGGGTGTGTCACAGGGCAGCCCGTGAAGAAAGCCATGTAGTCTGTGTGTGAAGAGTATAGGGGCGGGGGTGGTACTGCGTGTTGCCGTATTCGTGATTATTGTTGTCTCGGGAGCGTGCAAAGCGTGGTAAACAGCATACGCCGGTTAGGCCAGGTTAGGAATTTGCTCACTATCGGCAGAACGTGTTTGTCAGCAGTACAGTGTAGACGGTGTTTGTCTAGTGCTCTGTGGTTTTTGCTGTGTTCTGGAATTAGGGTGGGACGGGTATTAACGAATAATAATATCTGGTTCAGAGAAGAATACTAGTTTAAAGATTGCCAATTTCTGAAGTAATACGCTCAGTTGGAGTGTAGTTGTGGAAAAGCAAGTCTGTGGTAGTGTGGTAGGTAGTATCGAGGTATTGTCTACTACGGGAACTATACACTACCGGATTACCCTAATTGGATGTACTTTCGTAGACGAGCAGTGGAGAAGGGGCTACGGGGTGCGGTTACATCGAACCGTGTGGGTTAGTGCAATGGTGGTTTTTCTTTACTGTGCTAGTAACCGAGGGCTGGCTGTTGGGGTGTTGAATGACAGCTGTATGTGAGACAGAAGGAAGGATGAGAATGGTTGCACTGAGGAGAGGCAGAAGAAAGGAAGAGTGCGACTGAAGAAGGGAGAATGAGGGAGAAGAAAGGGGGTGGAGTGTGATGAAGGTAGGATGGAAGTGGTTGCCGTTGTTGTCGTTGGGGATGCTTGATATGAATAATGTGTTGATGGTTACATGTATTCATTGCAGCATCGTTCATTCCATGCATTCATTATTTCATTGAATTGTATAATATGTATTTGATTCAAGTGACGATAACAGTAGAAAGCGAGAGAGAGTCAAGGACAGGGGAAATAGACTGCAGTTGGACCCCTCAAGTGGCAGAAGTTTAGTGGAGTAGCTAGTGAGAGTGGGGGGGGGGGGGGTAAGTGTGATGGAGGGAGGGGGACAGAATCGAGAACATGACATTTACGATGCGACAAGCATGTTACAGGTTCGTCGAGGATTGTCGTTGAGGACTGAATTCGAGTTCGAAGTTCGCAGCTCAACGTTCGTCAATCCGCCAGTTCGTCGCTGGGAAACGTAAGGCAGCAACGACGACGACACTTGGTCAAGTGGACCAAACATCATCAGCATCGCCATCTGTTATTGTCCACGCGTCCCCTGTTATCAGCGCCATCGTCATCACTTCAACATCATCGTCAGCGGCGACCGCGGGTGGCAACGCTCCTTCGTTTGGACATCAACGGAAGGGGGCGGATTCTTTGGAGGAGACTTAACCAGGGACTGCATTTCGCCAGGTGGGCCCGTTTTGTGTTGTCCCTCTCCTACGCTTAACCCCCCTGTCTGTTGTGAACACGTGCCTCGGACTTTGGCTGTGCACGTTCGATTTGAGGACGTTGGTCGTTTAGCGACCCCCGATCACCCACGAACCATTGCATCGTTCCATTGACCCATTGATTGTTTCATTACCATTTCTTCGTTTCATGTGTAAATGTTGTATGCGTATGAGTGTGTGGTATGAATGAATAAATAGCTTGAAAGTTGTATATTATTTGTTGTGTTTTCATCACTTCCGTCTGCGGGAAATCGTCATTCTTTCTGGGTTGTCTGCGTGTGTAAGGTGTTTGTTTGTGGCGTCTGCCCAGGGGGAGTCGTGGCGGTGACACTCACCAACGGGAAGAACATTTCGAACGGGAGGAGGAACACTTCAAATCTTAGAGTTGAACTTCGTACTTTGGAGGAGATTTCGTACTTTAGGGGGAACTTTAACGGTAAAATGGAGTCTTAGCCGTGCATATGAAGCCGCGTCTGTGAAAGATCGACATTAACTGTGAGTTCACATACAACTCTGAAGTTCAGTTGCTTCGAAGGAAAGCAGGCAAGCAAACTCGCGAACTACAACTCGTGAGATGTCAGAACAGAAATTAATGAATTTACTAGAATGGTCGGAATAAAATTAAATCAAAAGAATAAAGTCTCACGACGGCCATTAGCTAACTACTGGGGAGCTTTTAAGGCCCATACACGAAGCTCAATCTGAGTATCAGAGATGGAACAGGGTTGGGCTTAAGCTATCATATGGCCCTTTCCAAGCCCCGATAACTCGGTATGGGAGGAAAGCTTAGAAAGGCGACTCTAGGATGATGCATGCCGATTGCAACATGAGCCTAAATCGGTCAATTCAAAAAAAAAACGGTTTACACACAGATATCGAAGTTTTTATTGATTGATTGATTGATTGATTTATTGTTGCTTTAGGTCCAGCGGACTCTTCCGAGCCAAATCAGGACCGGACAACCCCCGATCCGCATAAAAGATCTGCCGAAACAACCCTAGTGGGAAAATTGAACGCCCTCCACCGGCCAGTCACTTTACAATAAAGACATCCCACGCGGGGGACGGCTGAGGGTTGACCTCAACTACGCGAACACCCCGGGTACAAAAACAAAATAGAATACAACCATCATTATAAATCATCAACAAAATACATACATATAAAATGCCTATAGTGTGAAATAATACAATCATAGGAAGCCCTAGTGACCACCCGGCAGAAAGCGTCCAACACTCCCAAGCTGATCCAACAGACCTCATACACAAACAAGGAGTCTTGTCCAGGAAGAGTTTTCAAGAAAAAAGGTAGGTCATTGATCTAGCGAAGAAGAAGAAAGTATAGCAGAGTGATAGGACAGATCAGGAATGGGAAAGAGCAAATGATGAAGACAGCGACAGTGGGAATTTAAAGCACTAAATTTCCAGAAAGTGGGGATACTATTTATACTGAAACCCCCGGCACTCCAACGGGGGGAACTGTTGCCGCAGTGAATTAGTCATGCCTACAAAGGCAAGACAGGTTTTCAACTGGGGCTTTCACTGTTCCCTTTATAGGTTAGAACAATCTACAGTGACAAGATTGCTCATGACCCCAAGGGGACAGATATCGAAGACATACAGACACAAATACACACAGACACACACAAACACACACACATCGTTATGCTGGACCTGATATCGCTCCCTATTCCCCTCCCACTACCCCCTTCTTCATCATTAGAGATATTATTTATTATCAGCTGCAAACTAGACAGGCAACTCGATAAAAGAACACTGGATGAATAATGACAATAGGAATAAATGTCATGAAAAAAAACCCGCAAAAACCAGTTTGGGCAATCCTGCATGTTACACGATTGAAAGCAGTACTTAAATAGGTCATTAACGCGTCGTGAGTACGTAAACAGGAGCTGAATTCCCCATTTACCCGTCTCCTCGTCTCACGTGCGGGTCGACCTATTTTCCTTAGATATCAGACTAACTGAGTCGCTGAGTTTGTTTGTTTTTCCCATTGTCCTCGAGTTTCCTCCCTTCCTATAAACATTCACAGTTAGTGTTGTCCCACTGAAAAAAAGTTTACAACAAAAAATAACAACTTTAGAAAGTATAGTTATTTATTTTAAATGAACACATTTCTTAGTTGTTCTGTCTATTAATAGTAACAGCCGTTGGCTAGCTAGCCCACATTCTGGAGCTAAAAATAGCAGTTACCAAAGTCGGTAAGAGACAACCCATGTAAAAAAAAAAAGTTGCTCGTAAGGTTTTTCGTTACAGGTTGATAAAATAGATCTTACCCTACCCCAGACACCAAAGACGCACTCCTCAAGCCGAGTGATTCACTCAGATATAGGGTCAAAGGTCACACGACTATGGTATCGATGTACCGTTAAAACAAGGGAAATCACTCCCTTTCGGAACCCACATGGAAAATTCAAACTTTAGCTGTTGGTTTGAGCAACAAAAGCCCACTTTGTTGGATGTAATAACATTGCGAATTGTAGGGTAAATCCTTCGTTCGAACTGGGTCTTTTTAATTATTGGCATTGAATGCAGTCAATCTAACTTGAAAAGCGTGCGCACAGTATTAGCACCCTGAAGTCTAGGGTAGAGACAGCGTTGCGCTAGCAGTCAATAACCCTTATCACCGTTGTCAACCACAGCCTCTTTGGCAGAAAAAATAATACATCCGATACAGGGTTGCGCAGTAACAGCAACCGACGGAAATAGACAGCGAGCAAACTGTGTTAATGTAGTTAGTCTCACCAGCTAAAGTGGGGCCAGCCCAGTGTTACCCAGGTTTATATTTTCCCCAGGTCTATTTCTACCAGGTCTAATGTTATCCCAAGGTCTAATATTATACCAGGGTGGTCTAATATTACCACAGGTCTGTATTTCCCAAGTTTATGTCCCTCCCACCCAACACCCACCCACCCCCCACACACACATTCCCCCATCTTCCAAATCTATTTTCCATCAGGTCTTTTTGTTCCCTTCCAGGTCTTAGAGCTGGGAAAACATAGATCTGGAGGAACACAGACAGATTCCCGCCTAAGCCAACAATATTTAATGAAAACAGACGAAGATCGCATGCTGTCTGTATTCCGAAGAAAAAGAAACACTCCCTGTAACAACAAATACCTCTGTACAGCATTCATTCCAAACACACATAGATCACGCCCTATGGTCCCAAAATAGCATTCACGTGGGAAAAAAAACGTCTGCACTATTGAACACCTATGAAACGCACACAATCTGCATATAGAAATTACGGAAACCCGCAAACACGCTCAACATAAGATACACTCGTCATCCCACCCACCCCCACTTCCCTCCCCCCACCCCACACCCCTCCAACCTACCCCCCAAATGCGGGATCTTCAAAAAATAAACACATACCTGCTAGCTGCATTATGACGCTAGATCCCCTGGCCTTATGAAGCGAACACGACGCTGATGCCTGACTAAAATGGAAGGAAGACAAACAAATAATTTGCCAATAAACTAAACATCTCCGCAATGCGGTCTCATGCTACAGCACAAGGGATCCCATTCCAATCATTGCAACATATTCAGCACCACGAACGACCATAATTCAGATAGAGTTCCGGCGCTTTACAAATCATCACCATCATCATCATCAGCAGCAGCAGCAGCAGCAGCAGCAGCAGCATCGTACCTGGCTCTGTGGAAGACCGAGGAAGGAAAAGATGAAGGCAAGGATGGAGAGGAGGTGAGCACCACCTTCATAAAGCTGGTCCACACACAAATAGAGATCTAAATTAGGCCCATTTGTCCTCTTGGGAGCGTTTCGGTCGCGTGCGTCAAGAGTCAGTGATGTGCCAATGCAGTGCAGTCATATATACTCAAGAGTCAAGAATCAGAAGAGGATGAACTAAGTGCTTTTGAACTAAGTGTTGGTGTTTCCCTCTTTTAAACAACATAATAATGATGCTGATCTCAGCTGTACTCCTATATCTCCAAGGGAGTGTGTGAGTGTGTGTAAAAAGCTGGGAGTGTGGGTGGGATTCGACTTGCAACTATTCTGAAATTATGTGTGGGTTACTGTTAATTCGCTTAAAGAGGACATTTTTTAAAATTAAAGGTAGGTAAAAAGGTAAAGGTAGTCCCATAGCCTTGTGGCCGTAGGGGAGCGTGATGTTGGAGATCACACTTATCTTGGGCCAGCGTAATGAGGGTGATGCCCAACTCTCTCCCTCGCTGCTTTACCTTCCCCACCCTCAAGAGAGTAGGTACTCAATCACAGTTGAGTCAACTGGGGGCGTTGTTATTTGTCGCTTCACGCCTTAGCGGTCACCCATCCAAGTGCTAACCGCACCGGACGGTGCTTCACTTTCGACACAGTAGCGAGTGCTCCAACCACTGCACTATCCGACACCCCTTTTAAAATTAATATAATTTATTTTAATTGTTATTTATTACATTTCTCACTTTAACCTTTTCATTATTTCATTAGTTATTTAACTGATTTTTATTATTTACTTTTTTATATTTGTCATTATATGTTGACATTCTATTGTGGGGGTCGGGTAGCTCAGTTGGAAGAGCGGCTTACTAGTAACTGAAAGGTCTCTGGTTCGAATCCCGGATTGGCCAACGTGTGACCATAATGTGACCACTAGTAGCCTATATGCTCCGATGTCGTGTGACTATAATCTACAATTAATCTTATTGACGTTCTACCTCTTGCAACATCAACATCATGCTCAGTGCTTCTGCATTCTAGTAGCAATAAAGCACGAAACTTCAAAACAATTCTGCTTTCAAAGCCAGAGAAGACCCAACAGTCAAAGGCTAGAGTCAGCGAGCAAAAAACAGCACACGCCTCCATGTGGCGATTTTTATCACCACCAGCGCTGTAAACTCCAAAGCCAAACGTTAGTGTCAGAGATCTATCTAGCAGTGCTAAGCTCCAAACAATGGTCCTGAACAGGCTGCGGTACCCTCCAACCTTCAAACGGTAAGGAGTAAGGTAGGCATATCTCCAGATACATTGTATTCTGTATACCGCCGCTACACATCTATTTAGGTTTTAGTTGGTCCATCACTCTTGTGTGCGAGTATGTCCGCTAAAAGAACGCCATCACCTTGCCACCCTTAATTTTTCTTAAAGCCATTTGAGACGGCGGTTGTCTAAAATAAAAATTAAGTTAAAAATTGTTTGCGTGTAGGCCTATGTATATATATATATATATATATATATATATATATATATATATATATATATATATATATATATATATATATATATATATATATATATATATATATATATATGTATGTATGTATGTGTGTGTATTATGTAGGAATATTTGTATTTGTGTTGCTTGCTTTTAATTTTTTTGTGGGGCCCTGTTGCTTGCTTATTCGTTGCTTGTGTTTGATGTTTATTGGTTTGCGGTTTTCGTGTCTTATAAACTGCGTGTTATAGTTTGTTAACGTATAAATCATTGTAAACTGCGTGTTATAGTTTGTTAACGTATCAATCATTGTAAACTGCGTGTTATAGTTAACGTATCAATCATTGTAAACTGCGTGTTATA
>CM072514.1:39066444-39116444 GCA_036898135.1 Oncomelania hupensis | reverse complement strand
AGTCCTTCTGTGAGGTAGCTTCAGGTGCACCTGGGTAGTTGTGTAGTTGGGTTCCCTTGCCACGCTGTGGGGTCTTGTAGGGGGTTTTTCCGGGTAGCTCTTTCCGTCTGGTGCGGTAGAGGATACTCCGCCAACTTGTTTCTGTGGAGTGGGGTTCACAGGATAGCTCGGGATAGCTCTGGATAGCTCGCCTGCTCGTCTGTAATATAAGAGACGAAATTCTGCACAACCCTGAATAATCGGTTTGTGCAGAGCGTCTCACTGAAAGCCAAGTAGCCCTCAGTGATAGCTCCACATCTCTATACATAAGCGACGAACATTCTGCTACTTCCGGGGTACACTGGAATCTCAACTCTAAATTCCTATACATACATAAATATCAATCGTGGCTAACTATAAGAAAAACGGGACAGACCGTGAAACCACTCAAAACCGCTGACGTTCTGTGTAAGATGAGGATTTATCCATTTACGACGCGCGTGTCTCCATCCATTGTGGAATGCTCAGTGCGCGGGCCCACACAGGATCTATCTCCAGCCGCCTGAGGCGCTCACTTGCAGCCTATGGGCACAGAGTCTGACGCCCAGACGACTGAGCACAATCTTGTGCGACCTGGGGTGGAGTGAATGACCCTTGTGCATGCTGGGTGTATTTGTGTAGCCGGCACTCACCCGTCTAGAACTAAGCGTCAGGATCTTTAAAGTCCATGCGATGGAATGCGAGCGTGCACAGACTAGGCCTCGGTTTGTACTCTCATCCGAAGGAGTAGGAGCGCAGTGTTTCAGGTTTCCCCCCCCCCCCCCCCCACCGTTAACGGCGTTTGAACCGCTGCCTGTACATGCTGCAACGTTATTGCCTGACATTGGAGTACAGGGCGTACACCACTGAGCTCACTGCGTACTGTTTCACTTTACAATACTACGTTCTTTGTCCTATTGAGGTTCCCTCTCCCGTACGACCTAGTAACGCATACCATAAAGCGCAAGTGGCAAAACACCACACTTAACCAAGGCTTGACTTGTTTAAATAAACTCGCCTGCAGCCACTTTTTAAACATTATTTTGTTCAAAACTACCAAGACTTCGTTCAACCCTGCATTTTACAGATATTTTTTGGCGCTCTTTCAACAAGTTAGGTTGCTTTCCAATGCTGCTGCCAACCAGCCAAATTGTGAATACATTTTGTCGCATGAAGAAGTTTTTGTGGTTTTTTTTTATCCATTGAGGACTTCATTCAGGCCTCAGATTATGCCATTGAAAATCAGCCACTGGATTTTCAGCAGGCACAGACAGAGAAACGGTCATCTGTATCTAAGTATCCCACAAATACAAACCATTGGCAACAGAGAAGAGGAGACAGATCTTTCCTATCATTCCCTTATTCCACGGAGAACAGCATCTAATCAGGATTAGGGCTGGACGGTTTTACCGATACGTAACTGTATTCAGATTCGGAAACGCGACGGTACAATATACCGATGCGGGTGTCCTAGGTCCGGTTTACTGGGAAATCTCGACAACACATAACGCGACAGTGGGCGACATCGAGTCCGCCCAGAGAGCGAGCCTAAAGCCCAAACACGTGGATAGGCAGCTGTTCTCGAAGACCTTATAAGAACAGCAGCTTATCCACGTGTTTGAGCATGGTACCAGTCGCCAATCCTTCTGAACTCTTCAAGTTCTTAAAGACCTTTCCCGATGAATGTTTTTGTTTTATTTTGATTTTGTGGTTTAAAGTTTGCTGATGTTCTAAACAGTGATTTATCATAATTAGTTTTGAAGGCGTTCAAGCAAAAATAAAGCTTCAGTTTCTATAAAAATGTGGTTCTTTGAAACTGTTTTGAAGTGTATGACAATCTTTTTTTTTTTTTGGCGTCGGTCACTACTGTCAGTGTCATATCCCATTTTTATTGTAACACTTAAAATCGCGGTATACCGGTACAAAATACCGATACGACCTAAAAATACCGCGGTAATACCGGTACGACTTTGATCCATGGTACCCAGCTCTAATCAGGATTTTATCCAATATGCTATCAATACACTACAGTCCCATCTATTTAGGCGAAACAACCACTACTACCTGCCTTTTATACAAACCAATTGTGTCCAGCTTGTCCTAACCATAGAACGTGGGTACACCACGAAAGCAAAGCAGTCAGATACGTAAAAACACCGTGACATTGTTGCGCATTGGAACAGCAACGGAGAAAACCCCAACAAATATGACCAAAGTAACGAATGGCATATTTGTACCACTTGTGTTGGGTCTACACAGGATCTGTACGACACACAGTAGGGTACTAGAAAGCGCCAATGACAATAGGCCACAAAACTGTAGGCTCTTCTCTTAAGCCCTAGTCAGACCTACCGATTCTCATAAGATTTTCCCGGTCACACGATGCAATAAGGCTGTTCAACAAGCTTACGATAAAATCTCGTGCGATTCCATCGTAGATTCAGGGGATAGAACGTGTTCTAATTCCTGCGAGGAAATCATAAGCCCGGACCAATCAGAACCTGCTGTGGCGTCCTTGACATTGCGACTGAAGAAAATGACCGATACCTCAATACAAAGGTTGTCATCGGATCAAAGAGCAGACTATGCCCCGAGTGTCTCCCTCCTCCCGATCTATGGCCGTACTTACTATCGACAAAGGTTTCATCTTCATCTGCTACTAAAACTGCTAAATATGGCACTCAATCTTCTATCTCACTCTCCGGACTGATCGAACTCAAACTGTTGGCCATAGCTTTTACAACATTAGCCTACTTAGCAACAAGGGAGAGCACTACAGCACCAAGGAAAGAAGCCTAGTAAAACAACTAAATATGGCAAACAGTCTTTTCTCTCAGACGGCCTACTAGCGCACCGTGATGATTACAAAAATCATGAGATAGTTACAAATATCATGGGATAATTACAATTATCATTGCAAAATTACAAATATCTTCGCGTGATTCAGTTGTTTAATTTTAAATTTTGGCTTTAGCAGTCCGCCTGGAAATGCGCCAAAACCAAACATTGTAATTATGAAGTAATTATTACAATTTTTACTTGATAGTTACAATTTTTGATGAGCTCATGCTTAATTCTGATTAAGGCGGCTTACTAACCCCAAAACTTGCATTTGCAGGTATCAGTGATAATGGTAATTAACACGTATTCTGTGTATGTTGTTGTTTCTTTAATTTAACGTCTGTTCACCTAAGTGATTTTAGATTTGACGGGAGCAGGGTGAAATATTAAACAAATAAGGAATGGTCATAATAAAGGGAGAAAGGGATTAAACAAAGTACACAAAACTGAACAATTAAACAATCAAAATTGTAAAATAATTAGAACTTATACAAATGACATCCAATATAACTACTAACCAATCCTTGTAAAATAATCTTCATGGTTTACAGGATCCAGCGGGCTGCAAAAAGCCTAATCAGGATCATTATATCTCATGTAATTCAATGTTCTGAATTTATACATATGTAATATTCAATGTTCTTAATTTATGCTTCATAGAAACAATTTATTGGATCTAGTAAATAATCTGTACTGACTGTTTTGTTGTTTTATTTTTACAAAAAGCATCCAACAGGACTGTATATTAATGATTTTGCAATTGATATCCAGTAAATAATATTTTTATCCCGAATATTTCGAATATGTTGTGGAATATATTGCGCGATTGCACTTTTACCTACATTGGCGGCCTACTAGCGCCAAAACCTAATAATTACAAATATACTACTCAAAATAATTGAAGGGCCACTCTCATATTTCATGTAGTTTAATTATTTTTTGCTGCTATCAATAATATCGCTTATATTGCTTATTTCAAAACTTATCCTGTACAGTAACATTCAAGACAATCTTATTCTGACAAGTAATCACATGTGTGAGTTTTGAACTTTCTGCACTGAGTTGAAAAACAAACCCAATTTTTACAAAAAAAATGACCCTATTTTTACTGTTGTCTTGCTAATAAAGCAAAATTTTCAACATTAAAAAGTGATTTGCACGCGAAAGGCTTGCATTTTGTGAGTTCAGGTCAACGATCAGCGCTTTTTTCTGGGAATAAATGGCAGTGCTTTTGCTGCTTTTCTAACCATGTCCCCAAGGCGACGATTGACTGATGCGGATAGAGGCAGAGCTATTGCATGGCTTCAGGAAGGGGTAAGGGTGAGAGAAGTTGGCAGGCGGCTGGGAGTGTCCCACGCCGGTGTTCAAAGGCTGCGGGAGCGCTTTAACAACACTGGAAGCGTCCAAGAACCAAGAAGGCCCGGACGCCCCCGCGTTACCACTGCAAGACAATACCATTTCATCACCCTGTAAGCTCTGAGGATGAGGTCCGCTACAGCAAACACCATCAGAAGACAGCTTCACGCAGCCAGCAATGTTAACGTCAGCAACCAGACAATTCGCAACCGTCTACACGAGGCAAACCTGCGATCAAGACGACCAGCAGTACGGTCTTTGCTCACCCCAGCTCACAGTGCAGCGCGTTTGGCCTAGGCTCGGCGTCATTTGGTGTGGACTAGGCAACATTGGTCAAGGGTGCTCTTCACAGGCGAGTCTCGGTTCTCCTTGTCTTTCAACGACCGTCGAGTGAATGTTTGGGAGCGTTTTGCTGATGCGACGGTGCGCGAGCATGACCACTTTGGTGGTGGATCTGTCATGATGTGGGGTGGCTTCGCATTAAACTTCAGAACACCCCTGCTCCAAATTCATGGCAACTTAAACGGTATTGGCTACAGGGATGACGTCCTACAACCTAGGGTTCTCCCAGCTCTGCGGGCCATTGGGGAAGGTGCCATACTACAGGACGATAATGCCAGACCCCACCGAGCGCGTATCGTCATTGACTTCCTGCAGCAACAGCTTGTCATAAGGATGGATTGGCCGGCTCGATCACCCGATTTGAACCCCATAGAACATCTGTGTGATGTCTTGGGTCGACAGACACGGGCAAACCTCCCTCCAGGAGCTAACCTTGAAGTTCTGGCCCAAGTTCTCCAGCAAGAGTGGTTGGCCATCCCAGGAAACATCCTCCATAACCTGATACGGTCCATGAGACAACGATGCCAAGACTGCATTGATGCAAACGGTGGCCACACCCGATACTGACTCTATAGATTTTTGGTTTCTAAAGTTTTGATTTTGTAAATGAGGGGTATGTCCAGTTAAATTGAATTTACTCGAATTTTAAGCGACTGATGTCTAAAATCTTTTTTGTTATTGATGCAGAAATGATTGCAATAAAATATGATGAACTAATAAATTGAATTCGTGTTTCTGATTTAAAGAGAGACCCATATATCCAAGTGGCCCTTGTATTATTTTGAGTAGTATATAATGGGATAACTACAAATATCCACGACATATTTACAATTAACAGGTACAAATTGTAATTATCAAGTGAGAATTACAATTTTTGGTTTCGGCGCATTTCCAGACGGATTGCTAGAGTAAAAACTAAAAATTAGAATGATCACGCGAAGATTAAATATCTTCGCGTGATCATTTTAATTTTCAGTTTTTACTCTAGCAATCCGTCTGGAAATGCGCCGAATTTTGTAATTTTTCAATGATAATTGAAACTATTCCTTGATAATTGTAATTAACCCATGATATTTGTCATTATCAGGTTTTGGCGCTAGGAAGGCGTGGCAAATACTGATATTTATTACTTAACACTGTGGATTACCGGTATATCTGTAAATTAAACAGAGCACACGTTAATTTCAATTATTTCGTGATAGTGGTAACTCGGCTTGGGCGCTAGTATAGGCTGTTATACTCTCACTATTCTCGGAACTGCTCGAACTAACTCGAACTGTTGACCATAGCTTCCACAACATGTACGAAGCAACAAGGGGACAAGGAAAAGTGGTAAATACGCGAGGTAAAAAAAAAAGGTAAAGGTAGTCCCATAGCCTTGTGGCCGTAGAGGAGCGTGATATTGGAGATCACACTTATCTTGGGCCAACGTAATGAGGGTGATGCCCATCTCTCTCCCTCGCTGCTTTACCTTCCCCACCCAGTTGAGTCAACTGGAGGCGCTGTTATTTGTCGCTTCACGTTTTGCGGTCGCCCATCCAAGTGGGGTTGCCTCGTGGCGCAGTGGATAAGTCGCCGGTTTCCTATGCCGAAGATCGCGGGTTCGATTCCCGCAAGGGGCGAACGTATGTGACTTAGGTACGAGACTATTGAGGTCACCGAGGGTTTTCTCCGGGCACTCCGGTTTCCTCCCTCCCTTCAATAATGGTACAGGACGCAGTCAATATAAAAATTTCAAAAAAAAAATTCGATTTTCTTTTCGTCTTCTAATAGCGATCTCCCTGCCTTTACATCACCTGTTTGAGTGCTGGATGTGTATTTGGTGTGTGTGAGGGTGGATGAGACAGGTGAGCGTGATTGCTGGTATAGATCGCCGCGCTTTGAGCCTGATTGAAATTGATTTGGGGAAAGGCGCGTATATAGCATCCTGTATTATTATTATTATTATTAACCGCACTGGACGGTGCTTAATTTGCGACACAGTAGCGAGTGCTCCAACCACTGCGCTATCCGACACCCCAAATACGCGAGCCGCAGCGAAAAAAACCTTCCGTCTCTGTTGTATGGAATTAATTTTAACGTGTGACCGCTTGCTTCGTGCTATCAGTCCAGAGGTTAAATCGCAAGGAAAACATTGTATGATTTAATCGGTAAGTCTGACTGGGTCTTTACGCTGAGCTGAGTCTCGAGTTTTGTACCTCCCTAGCAGTAGTAAGGAGACTTGTCTTCTGTCCATTTTCTAACGATCAATAGCCACTGGACACCACCTACACTATCGCTATCGCCCCGGAACCGGACTCCTTTGATAAGGACTAAGATATCTGTTACAGGAGAGTAGTAAGCCTACTATTTTCGGCTATTTGGGTTTTGCTGCGCAAATAAAACACATTCTCCGTCGTCTGCTTCATCCGCATTATTGAGAACTTCTTAGACTGACCTAAAGACCTCGTGGTCGTGGTCATCATCATCATCATCATCATCATCATCATCATCATCATCATCATCATCATCATCATCATTATCATCATGATCATCATTAAATCAATCAATCAATCAATCAATCAATCATCATCATCATCAATCTTCTTCTTCTTCTTCTTCTTTGTCGTCATCAATCAATCGATCATCATAATCAATTATCATCAATCTTCTTCTTCTTCTTCTTCTTCTTCTTCTTCTTCTTCTTCTTCTTCTTCTTCTTCTTCTTCTTCTTCGTCTTCTTTGTCGTCAACAACAATAACAGAAACAAACACTACTACTACTACTTCTACTGCTACTGCTGCTCCTATAGCTACTACTCTTGCTACTGCTGCTGCTGCTTCTCCTCCTACTACTACTAAGCTTGTTTGTTTCTTTAATGTCTTTTCAACTAAATGATTTGAGACAGTCTACTTATAAGTTTATTACTTTTCTTCTTCTTCTCTTCCTCAATTCCTCAATCTTCTATCTCTTAAACGTTTCTCCTTTCTCTCTAGCCCACCCTTTCCTCCTCCTCCCCCTTTCTTCTGCTACTTCTTCTCCATCGTCACTAGAAATACAATACTAGTATTACCACGAAGTATACTGCTGTTCAATCTTCTTCGCTTCCTCTTCCTCTTCTCCTTTTCTTCTCTTCTTCCGTTAGATTTCTGGCATCTTCCTCTGGTCCACACAGCTTGCCCAGTGGGCATCGTTGCCGGTCATAGCGACAGACGGATTGATCCATTTATAACAGGACAAGACCATCAACCGCCCACGAGGAGGGTGCAAAACAGAGGTCTACTCAGATCCCAGCTTCGGGGCGACTTAGGTTAGTTAGCTAGGCTCTCTACGTTTCCCAGTACCACGGGCCGGATGCATAGAGCGCCCCTTAAGTAAATAGTCCTGATAAAAATTGTCCCAGTTTAAAACTGGTTGTAGAACATAAGACATAGACATTTTTCTGTCCAAAAACATGAAAAAGTGCTTTCCCACAGCGCGAAACATTGAAAATTCAAGAAGCATTTTTCGTATAAAACAGTAAAAACTATCGGCCCGGTCGCATAATCCACTCACATTCCATACTAACATTAACATTCTGTACTACAACATCCTGTATGCAATTCTGCAAAACAAGATGTCTACACAGATCCCCGAGTCGGGTGGATTTAGGTTAGCTGGGGAACGAAGGCTGCTGGAGTTGGATGATGCATGGAGCATTCTTCCAATTCAAACCGTAGGCTAACACAGTTTAGGTGATGGTTTTGTCCAAGGTTTTAGTACCAAACTCCTTGTTATTTCGGTCTATGCATAATTGTTTAAGGTTGAAAAAAAGGAGAAAGGTGCATAATCACATTTATCCATCATCATCATCATCATCATCATCATCATCATCATCATCATCATCATCATCATCATCATCATCATCATCATCATCATCATCATCATCATTACAACACCGATAAAGCGAGCGTAGTGGCCACGTGGTCTAAGATGGTACTAACTTCTCTTGTCCACAGGATAGAAAGCAATGGCGCCTGACAGGTATGGGATCGGTCCCGCCTCTGGGCGTTACGTTTCTCCGAATATTATACACTTTCGACTCGGGCAACATCTCGGGGTTTTCTCCGGGTACTCAAGTTTTCTCCACCAGCAAAATTTCAAAAACACCACTAATATTAGGTAGGGTTTGAGCGCGTCACAGACTGCGTCAAAATTTCCCCATAAAAAGGGACAATAAAGACTAAATACTGATTACCGAATGATGTGTACTAGACAGCGGTGGTCAGTGCATACTGTACTAAACAGCACAACATTCACTACTGGTCACCGTCTGCCCTATGATTGTTCATCACCTGCGGATGACTGCTGTATTAATAGAGAGCAGGGGGAGCAGAAGACGGTCAATACATGCTGGAATGCAATGGTGCCCCCAGTAACCACTGACCACTACACGAAATGACAGTATACCACTACACAAAGATACAAAGTACAGAGACTGTCGTTGCCATTCTTACCGTGCTTCCATTCATTCAGCGAAAACAAATTTGTTTAAGGCGGGGCGGAGGTGGAAGGGAGTGGGGAATGGAGGGGAAGGAGTGAGGGAGGGGAATTTCGCAGACTTGTAGCCGTGCTGTGCTTATAGCCTGCTTGCTATTTTCATTCATTAGTCGAAGAAGCTTATCACTCTCTTGATGTAGAGAAAATCCGGTAATAACCTCCCTTTATATAAGCAACAGAAGCAGACGGCTTTTCAATCATACAATTATGAAGCAACAAATTTGGTATGAAACTTGTTGTCCGTTCAAATCCATCATATTGGTATACCTGTAATAATGCTGCTTGATACGCGGATCCCAATCAATGATATCATAATTATATTGGCATACCTGTAATAATGCTGCATGGTATGCGGATCCTAATCAAGAAGGCAGTCTTGTCATTCAAATAGAAAATATACTCGATCACTCACACAGCTTTACAAAACTGTGCAAGTAAGTATCAATGATCCTACAACATTTCTTTTCTTTCTTACCGACTACAAGCACGACTCGTTTTTAAAGAGTACCTGCAATTTCGAGGGAATTAAGTGGCCAACGTTCAGTACAGAACCATAACATTATTAGCACATAAACTAAATATTAAAAGTAAAACTGTCATAGTAGCTAGGGTAAAAACACAACACAAGCCACCATCAAACGTTGTAGCAGCAGCATTAGCCTCATCATCATCATCATCATCATCATCATCATCATCATCGTCGTCGTCGTCGTCGTCGTTGTCGTCGTCGTCTTCTTCTACTTCTTCTTTTGCCCCTTTGGAGTGCCTCGCGTACCAATAACTAGATCTTGATGCTCAGGCAGCGCAGTACCCGCTCTTTCGGATGAGAGTATACATCGACATCTAGTCTGTGCACGCAGGCATTCCATTACACCATCATAAAGATCTTGACACTCATGTCCTATAGAGGAGCTCCACATACGTAAACACACCTGCAAGAACTACGGCTTATTACCCCAAATTGCCATCTTATCGCTTTGAATGCAACCCGAAGTTAGCTCAAACGGTTACAGTGTGTTGTATTTTATGTCGAAGTTAGGTCAAACGGTAACAATGTGTTGTATTTTATGTCGAAGTTAGCTCAAACGGTTACAGTGTGTTGTATTTTATGTCGAAGTTAGGTCAAACGGTAACAATGTGTTGTATTTTATGTCGAAGTTAGCTCAAACGGTTACAATGTGTTGTATTTTATGTCGAAGTTAGCTCAAACGGTTACAGTGTGTTGTATTTTATGTCGAAGTTAGGTCAAACGGTAACAATGTGTTGTATTTAATGTGGAAGTTAGCTCAAACGGTTACAATGTGTTGTATTTTATGTCGAAGTTAGCTCAAACGGTTAAATGTGTTGTATTTTATGTCGAAGTTAGGTCAAACGGTTACAATGTGTTGTATTTTATGTCGAAGTTAGGTCAAACGGTTACAATGTGTTGTATTTAATGTCGAAGTTAGGTCAAACGGTTACAATGTGTTGTATTTAATGTCGAAGTTAGGTCAAACGGTTACAATGTGTTGTATTTAATGTCGAAGTTAGGTCAAACGGTTACAATGTGTTGTATTTAATGTCGAAGTTAGGTCAAACGGTTACAATGTGTTGTATTTTATGTCGAAGTTAGATCAAACGGTTACAATGTGTTGTATTTAACGTCGAAGTTAGATCAAACGGTTACAATGTGTTGTATTTAATGTCGAGTTAGGTCAAGCGGTTACAATGTTTTGTATATGATGTCGAAGTTCTTATATAGCGCATTTCCAGCTCAAATCAAAGGATCGACTCAAGCTGCCAGAGACGCCCATTGACAGCCTGAGGGCACATCGTCTAACGCCGAGACAAATCAACACAATCTTCGGTGTATATACGTCTTAATAAAACTTAATTAAAAGAAAGAACAACACTATATTTTTCCATGTTTCCCCTCCAGGACCCATCCTATCATATCCTATCCTATTCCGTAACTCTAAAGTCATTGGGCAACACAGATGATCGTTTAACAGGTGTACTCCATCTTTCTCTGTCCTCAGGCATCCTCGTGGCGTCGCTCAGTGTCAAGCCAGTACATTCTCGAATGCTGTCTTCCCACCTCTTTTTTGTCTCCCTTATCTTCTGCCTCCTTGCACCGTACCAAGGCCTGATGCTCTGGTGATGTGGCCATACGAATACGAATACGAATACGATCACTTTATTATCTCAATCAAAGAGAAATTCACACGTGGTGCCAGATATAAATGTTACAAGACGATAAAGGATAGTATAACAACAATAAACAGTAACCAGTAAAACAGGATAAAAGTATATCAAGAAGACATTACTGAATTAACCATTTAAAACTGTAATCATAAGAAGTTACATGGGGAATAACAAATACCTATCACATGATTTACGTTCAGTGTCATAATCATGATAGAAGGTATTGCAACATAACAATCACTGTTGGCAAGCAATAATCGCATCAATATACAACAACGTAAGACTTTTAGATAAATATGTTCATAAAAGAATATAAAAATCGCTAAGCACATAGGCCTACACTAAACGGTCCATCACAGTTTCCGTTTCTTCACCATTGTGAGCAAATCATCGTATTGTTCAATGGCTTGTGTGATGGTCTGTCGGATTTTGTCATTGTTGATGTGCTGGCTTCTGTAGCACCTCATCTCTATGCTTTGTATTCTTCGTTGTAGGTCTGCTGTGAAGGTCCATGTTTCACAGGAGTACAGGAAGATGAAGATGACAAGGGAGCGCAACAACATTCCCTTGGAGTGTAGACTGATGATCCTGTCTTCCCAAATGGGTTTCAACCTTGTCGGGGCAGCAGTTGTTTGTGCACAAGGTCTCAGTCCGTATCATAAAGCACAGCTGAGAAGAGACGAGGCCTTCAACTCCCTTGCGCACAAGAAAGAAAGAGAGGCTTCGCCTAGTCTCAGCTACGCAGGCTGGGTCCAAAGCTTTACGGCTCTAAATTACTGCGGCCCTAAAGCTTGGACCCAGCCAGCTTAGCTGAGATTAGGCGAAGCCTCTCTTTCTCTCTTGTGCGCAAGGGAGCTGAAGGCCTCGCCTCTTCTCAGCTGTGCTGTATGATACGGACCAACACCTTGTGTGTAGATCAGCGCTATCGATTTCGGGAGCTACTACCGATGAAGTTTAAACAAATTTACTCTTCTTTTTTCTCAAACTTCTTCTTTGTCTTCTTCTTCTTCTTCTTTTTCTTCTTCTTCTTCTTCTTCTTCTTCTTCTTCTTCTTCTTCTTCTTCTTCTTCCTCTTCTTCTTCTTCTTCTTCTTCTTCTTCTTCTTCTTCTTCTTCTTCTTCTTCTTCTTCTTCTTCTTCTTCTCCTCCTCCTCTTTTTCAAAGTTGAATCTGGTCATATAAGTTGTTTGTTTCCTCTTGTTCAAAACTTTGTTCAGTTCAATCTGACCAGGCAAACTATTTATGTTTTCCCATCCATTTTTCTACGTCCTTTATTATTTTATTTATTTATTTATCTTATCACTTTTTATCGCACTTTTCCAGATCAAGAGCCGCTCAAGGTGCGGGTCGATACAGAATCTAACTTGAGCCGCCCGAGACGCCCACCTGAAGTCTTTGGGCGCATAGTCTGACGCCCAGACGACTGAGCATAATAATGGGGAGCGACCGGTGGTGAGGAGAAGGAACCTAGTGCCTGCTGGGTATATTTGTGCAACCGGAACTTATCCGTCTAGGACATGAGCGTCAGGATCTTTTAAAGTCAATGCGATGGAATGCGTGCGTTCACAAACTAGACCTCAGTTTATACTGTCATCCGTGGGATGAGAAGTGTGTGTGTGTGTGTGTGTGTGTTATTGTTAGAATACTTTGATTTAGTTGGAAATCAGAACGAGTTAAATGTCGGTATGTCGGTCCGCTAGAACAACTGATCAGATTGTGTCCTAACATCATAGGAATATAATCCAGGGTTAGTTATCACAAAGGCACTTGGGGTCAGTTCTTTATTCGACTGAACCGATGTGAACGATGTTTGGTTATTTGGACACTCATGGCCCATCATTCCATTTAACTTTTAACAAATCCCAGGATGAATTGTGAGGTGTTTTTGTATTTTTAAACTATACAGATAACTTAACTACAAATCAGCCTTTGGTGCTCTGCAAATGTATTCTGTCTCATGGATCAAAGTCGTTATCAACGGTTTTTTTTTCCTAAAACCCCCTTTGCCGTTGAATATCAAAACTGATTGAAAACAGATTTTGAAAATGTGCAGCTTGCAGGTATCGCAGTGATGATGATTATGATGATGATGATGATGATGATGATGATGATGATGATGATGATGATGATGATGATGATGATGCAACGCGAGAAAATGGCTTGTGTTTTATACTCTAGCTACTATGAATGATTTACTTTTAATATTTAGTTATGCAATCTTTCGAGGTGCAGGGCTCTTATCGAACAGCCATGCCAAATGCGCGCGAACATGCATGCGGTCCATGTTTTCATTTTGCTTCTTTTATGATAGAAGCCGAGTCCCAACAGCTCCGCGGAAGCGATCACGTGTGCAAATGCTGATTCTCAGCCAAGTCCTGCACTGAGGACCACCCCATCAGAGACAACATGCCCAGTGCTCGGATGACCCCAATGTCTTACGCCGGAAAATGATGTCACGTGACTCAGGGCCATTAGCGTTCGGTCCTTTGAATCCTTATTTGGGACACCCTTTGAACCCTCTGGAGACTGCGGTGACATTCCATTAACACCTGCTTCTTGGCGCGCGCACCCCCTCCCCCACCCCCTTTCTCTCTCTCTCTCTCTCTCTCTCTCCCTCTCTCTCTCTCTCTCTCTCTCTCTCTCTCTCTCTCTCTCTCTCTCTCTCTCTCTCTCTCTCTCTCTCTCTCTCTCTCTCTCTGGCCCGACAGCAGATTACAAGATTATTTTTACATGTATTTCGTTAAAACGCATTGTCAGGAGTTACACCAAGCTGACCCAAAATTCCCTGGTCACTATAGACACAGATCTAAGTCTTGGATATGTCGTGCAACCAAAGACTACAAACGAACGAGATAATACCACAACCTTGTGATACTACTAGGAAGAACACCCATTTCCACAGACATCGTAAGAATCAAGGGGTTCAAGTTAAAATGATTAGACGGGTTGATGGAGCAGTAAAAAAAAAAGTTAGTGGTCGTGGAAGGCAGTTTAACAGTCTTCGGGGAGGCGAACGTAAAACAAGCACCGGTCGCTTCCAGCAAATGGGTCCTCTACTTCTCCGCGTACAGAGTGTCTGAGACTTGTGGAGTATTTTGAGGAGGGCTTATCACTCAGTTCTCGCGGCTACGCCGTGCGGTTCCTCTCTGTTTAAGCCGGCCGACATAGGATTAATTACACACACAAAAAGAATTGTTTTAACATTGCTTCACAACTCCAAGTCAATATTGCTGTACTAAAAACACAAAGACGGATGATTTATTTCCATATGTACCAGACGTGTACAAAAAATGTAGAATGGCTATTTAGGCAGTCAGCAGAGATGAAAACTTTTTTTTTTCTATTAAGGGGTAAAAAAAACTGTTTGCAATATCGGACACAATAGTTTCTCTTATGCGCTGTTTATCATGAATATTAATGGAATATCGTTGGTGACAAACATATACACACCTGAAAACCAATAACAATAAATAAAAATGAGGATGATAATGATGATGATGAGGATGATGATCATGATGATAAAGTTGATACCTATAATTTGCCAGAGTGGGTCAAGAATTATATTGTGTGTTGCTTTCTTCTTTTTCTGGATTTTGATATGTATGTGTGTGAGTGTGTGTGTGTGTGCGTGTGTGTGGGTGTGTCTGTGTGTATGTTTGGTAACTCTTTATTGTCTCTTTTTATTGTGCTTATGTGTGTTATTGGTTTAAACAATGGTTTATTCAGTATCTGACAAATACATAACAAATATAATAACAGGAATACACAAAAGACAAAGCTTACATGAGTGCATACCTGGACAAGTTACAATAATCTGTGTCAGTTTAGGCGGAATAGATACATCATTGAGATACAAATAGTTATACATTGCCATCAACACAAGAACAATTAACAATGATAAGGAAAGCATAATCATAAACAACATACAAATGAGTTACAAAAAATAGTACACAAATATAATAACAAATAAAATTAATACAGAAACAAATTTTAAAAAGATAATGAAATAATAACAAAATAATAGCGAGAGATTCACTAGGGACACAATTGTAGCAAGGAGTTTGCGGAAGGTATGTAGGTACCACGGAAGAAACCCCCCCCCCCCAAAAAAAAAAAAAAATAAATAAAATAAAATAAAATAAAATACAATAAAATAAAATATGTATAATGTATATGTGTGTTATTGTTGTTGTGTACTTCTTTTTGTTGGAATACATGCACTGCTATTAGCAATAAAGACGCAAGTACCGAGACAGACAGACAGACAGACAGAGAGAGAGAGAGAGAGAGAGAGAGAGAGAGAGAGATGTTTCATCCTCTTTAGGCAAGGTCACTCCACGTGTTACACCTCTAGATCATTGAAATGACTGACATTACTTACCTGCAAGCGTGGAAGCAGTAGGAAAGATGGAGGAGAGAGAGAGAGAGAGAGAGAGAGAGAGAGAGAGAGAGAGAGAGAGAGAGAGAGAGAGAGAGAGAGAGAGAGAGATAAGGGGAAGGGGTCGAGGAGATGAGAGGAGTGAACAAGATTAAAGACAGTAGGCGAGCGACAAAATAGAAGAGAAAGTCGATCAAGGGGAAGCCAAACAAGAGCAAGTGACGGTAACAGAAGGTGCAACAACCCTTGCACAGCAGGCGGCCAAGGATTATTCATAAACGGACGACAACGGTTGTTTGCTGAGAAAACCCCCTGTTCTTCACCTTCACCCCACCCCACCCTCACCCCGAATCCTCCGTGACGTCAGAGACAGGAAGGGGCAGATAATCACCCGGCAGCAGCAGCGGCGTTTAAAACAAACATGGCGGCGGAAGAATAACTTGCGGTTCTCCTTTTCCGCTTTGTTGCCCCGTGCGCACAAACGATCAATCGTGGGCTCTTCATAACTCCATAACCAGCGCTTTCCTGCTCAATGTAGTCAAGGGCTATTCATTAGAGGATCTCTCAACGCAGCAGGATTCTTAGCCTTTACCACGGCTGCAGGCGCTTTATATTTGAATGCCGTTTCCTTAGTTGTAACAACAAGTGATGATACAAGAATTCGAAACTACAGGCTCGACATCAGACACTAATTAGTCCAAATGATCCAAATCCAACTTGAAGCGTTCTTTTGATTTTTAATTAATGTCATGTTGTTCACCGCACTAGGAAAACAACAAACGACAAGAAAGGATCGGACAACTCATTGCTCGTTGTTGAAATGCTGTTGTTCACAACACTAGACAATCTAAAATTTCTGTGTCTAGTAAGAAACTAAGTACCCATTGCAATCAAAGCAATTTCCCACCAAAGAACGCTATGATTCAATCTAGTAAAGACAATGACACAGAAACTATCAGCGTTCAGAATAACAAAGGAAAGGCAAAAACCCAACTATGAATACGTAACCAAACAGCTTGGGCGAGTCAGATAAGACCAACTCCTTATTTTGAATAGATAAGATTCGTCAGCCTCAGTCACATAAAAGTGGACCTTTAATTCCTAATTCACAATATTGCTTAGTTTTAGGAAATACTTATCGTGTAAGTCAATATTTAAATTGATGTCATTTGTCTCGGGAAAAAACCAAAAGTGTTACTAAAATGGAGTAAAAAAAATTTTAAAAGTATATTTTAAAAAGGCGTGAGTTAATAATAATTATTAACAATATTGTTTTGAATGTTAACGTCGGCATATTAGAAACGTTAATTTCAAAATTTAAGCGGCTAGGGCTTTTAGGATATATGTGCTATATGAAATTGCCTGTTATATATAAATATTATTTTTATACCCACACACTGAATTCTGATCTTTATGCTTATGTTTTTTCTATCCTACACACCCACAAATTAAAAAATAATAGGACTAAATATGGAATCTTCAACCCTTAAAAAATACTGTAGAGATACACAAGGTAACATAAAGATCCTTGGGTTCAAATGGTAAAATCGCTGAGGTTACAAAGGTCCAATGGAGTCCGACTTTGCACTGGACCACCGGAGTGATATTCTGTACATAATTATTTTAAACATATAATGATTTCATTGATTGATTGATTGATTGATTGATTACTGAATGCGGTCTTATATAATAACTTGTATACCGCAAAACTCGGTCGTGCTGCAGCATAATAGTCAACGAAGTGGAAACTTACCGCAAAACGCTGTCGAAACATACACTTTAGACGCAGTAAAGCAGCGTACTCTTCAAGACCACAGCGTTTGGTGCATGCTAAATCCGGAAAGGACTCTCCATAATTTAGCAATCCTTGATCAAATAATAGGTTGCCTCCCAGCAATTTGCTTCCACAACTGGACGGATTGTATACTGGAAAGTGGGTCAACGGTTTGTACATAAATTTACTGATGTACAATACAGTCACACAACTAAGTTTATCTATGGCGTAACTACTTTATTAAATACAATACAATAGGCTACAATACAATACAATAGGCTACAATACAATACAATAGGCTACAATACAATACAATAGGCTACAATACAATACAATAGGCTACAATACAATACAATAGGCTACAATACAAGGCAAAACGACACATCACGATACACCACAACGCAATGCAAGTCGTCTTTATTACCTCGAAGACGACACTGATGTGAAGAAAAAGGAACGATAACTCAGTGCTAAAACAAGAAATTGATACAATAGTTAATACTCAAAGAATGGTCACATATTAATAACTGTTCAGCTATAAAATAAACCAAAAAACATATTTGATAAAACCTCAACACCAACAAAACACAAACTACAAAGAGACTTTTCAATTCATGCAATTCAAAATTTGGTTGGTAGGTTTGCTGGTGAGTTGTTTTTATTAAAGTTGTTTTTTTTCTCAGCAAAATGATCTTAAAGAACATTCGCACACATTCCAACCTTGAACAGGAACACAGGTACACAAAGAGACGCAGGCGCACGCTCTCTCTCTCTCTCTCTCTCTCTCTCTCTCTCTCCCTCTCTCCATGTCTCTCTCTCTCTCTCTCTCTCTCTCTCTCTCTCTCTCTCTCTCTCTCTCTCTCTCTCTCTCTCTCTCTCGCAGAAACGTATAATTTATAACAACATTAAAATACAAGTAGCAATAAATAAAAGGAACGACTGGAAGAATTGATAAAAGCTTTGGCCAATCCCACACTTAAATCACTGTTAATGTTTTTAACTGAGGTTATAGTATTTACTTCAGAAGGCAAAATAGGATGAATGTGAATACAATTAAAAAAACAACATGTTTTACAGTCAGGGGTTCGTTACAATGCGCTTCACATATTTTACATTTTTTTTCGGCGAATTTAACAATATTCTGTTTGCCATATATAGACACACTTAGCATAACATAAAAACTCTTCTATTCATTCTGAGAGACACATATTAACGTTTATTTAATAGTCAGATGGATTTGGGGACAAAGCTAGATCTGGCTCGTACGGTGGAACACTTGGGTACTTCGTTTCCATGTACCCAAGAGTTCCACTGTACGAGCTAGACAGAGCTGTGTCCCCAAATCCATCCAACTATTAAACAAATATGTGTCTCTCAGAATGAATAGAAGGGTGTTATGGTGTGTGTGTGTGTGTGTGTGTGTGTGTGCGTTTGTGTTGACTCCGTTAGGCTGCCAATCGTATGGTTACACACTCACGTTATGCTGCCTCGCTCTTTATGCTGCCGACCGCATAATGCACAATTGCGATTTTTGAACTCCCTAACCTCTAAAATATGCATAAATTATAATCCGAGCTGTGATTGGTTTAGGCAGCATAACGCGGGAAATTCATTGATGGTCACACACGACCCTTAACACACGTGTGTGTATCACGGCAGCATTTGTGCTGTAAAAAGTAGACGTGAAATCACACACTAAGGAGAGAGAGGGAACTAGTTTTTGAAAACAAGTGTGCACAAGTCGCCATCTTGAATTGAAAAGAGCCGCTGGTAAGTTGCTGTGCTTTAGTTGATTTTTCGTTTGTTAGTTATTTACTTTGAGTGCTTATGTATTTGTGCCATTATTATGAGAAAACCATGGATGCTAGTGTCAGTGAAAATTCAACATTTTTTCTTCCCTTTTTCTGTGGAGAGTCCATTGAAGCTAGTGCCACTTTCATGGCATGCTGCGTCTCCATCCCTCTTCTACTGACAGCACTGTTCTAGATCTAATTCTACTTTGTTTCCTTCCATTGTTGATTCAGAATCACGTTGGTTAAATCAAATTAATTATCAGTTCTGATGTTTGTTTTTTCTTTACATGAATGTTGGAAGGAAAAGTATTTATTCAGCATTCCAATACTAAAATATGAAGTTTTTGTTTTCTAGCAGAGTTGTTACTAACTGGACTAATCTAGCTATTTCACTTAATAATGCACCAAGCATAAATAACTTTAAACACCAGTTAGATATACTTCCACAGTTTAAAAATATATTTTATTGCTATGAGTATGATAATGAAATGTGTAGGAAAATCACATGCTCATTTTGCTCCTATACTACTAGTAGTGGTACAGTGAAAGTAAACAACTGAATAAAAACAGAATACACAACCATTCACATAGTGTTGGTGAAATTCAGGGTCCATTCACCAACCGACGACTAAAGGGAGAGGCATGCCATTTTGTATGAACAACATTGTCAGATGTAAATATGTAAATAAATAAATAAACAATAGTAGTTTATGGTTACTGACCACAATGTCCATATAGTGTTTGTAAGAAACTGTGTTAAGCTAACACTGCCACATTTGTCAGTCATTAATTTGACAGTCATTGAGTACTTATGGATTTTTTTCTTTTTTAGAATGTTCTGGAAATTCTGAGGTTTACAATTCACCTGGAAAGCAATCAGAAAGTAAGTATATTTAAAATTTGAATCCAGAAAGTTCTTTATTAGTTTATATTTCTGACTTTTACATTTATTTATATTATTATGATAGTGTTACTTTGTACATAAGTGTCCATACTTGCATGAACTTGAAACTGATTAAGGTCACTGACCACAATCTCCGCATAGTGTTGGCAACTGCATTAAGCTAACACTGCCACATAGTGACAGTTAACTACTGTACAAAAACAGCATACACATGCCGAGATCTAAATGTTGGTGAATGTACCGGATGTGATCTTTAGCTGACTTAACGATGGAAAATTATGCATTTAACAGATATCTAAAAATAAAATACGAAATTGAAAAATATAATTCAGCTTGAAGGTTAGAAAATATCAAATTACGGAAGCCTGGGTACAAAGGATAGTGTTTGTGGTTGACACTATGTTATATTTATTTTTATTTTCTCCAAAATTATACTATCTACTAACTTCGCCATAATGTATCGGACATTTAATAAAGTTGATTTTCGGGGGTTTTTTTGCCTTTCCCTTCCCCCCCCCCTCTCTCTCTCTCTCTCTCTCTCTCTCTCTCTCTGTGTCTCTCTCTATATGTCTCTCTCTCTCTGTCTCTCTGTCTCTCTCTCTCTCTCTGTCTCTCTCTTTATTAACAAAGAGACCGTGCAGTTTATTAAGGTGGCTGTAACTGTCAGTTAAAAACAGGGGTTGTTAGACCGTATCAAGCATGTATTGATTGCACAGTACAGGACGGGAATACACCACCGACCACAATTTTTTTTGTTTAGAATTCTGCTTGCTTATGACAGTAAAGCATTTAATTTTATATCCGTAACATTGTCACATTGTTGCAGTAAATAAAAAGTTTCACCTGACTGCTAAATACTTGGAAAATGTTATATTGATATTCACATCTAAACTAGTAAATATAATTAATTATCCGACAGTTTCATTGGCTGCACCTAGAAAGTAGAAAACCTGTTGATTGTGCTTCGAAATATCTCCACATTATATCTTAAAAACTCTTGAAGCTATGGATTTATCCCTAGTGGACACCCTCTTTCACCCCCACACATCCTCCCTATTTTCTTCCTCCCACCCCACACAATTTACTAATTACGGTTGGTTGTAAAATATTACCACAGTTGGGCTTTATATAGTAAACAAGTACAGGGGCGTCGCACGGTCCAAAATATTGGGGGGGGCAACCCTGTCGACGGGGAGGTGGGTGGGGGGGGGAGGGGCTGACAAGCGGGACGCACCCTGTAATATATCCTCGTACCTTCATCCAACTGAAAGACTGAGAGTAAAAACATTTAATTATTTATGTTCTTCTTTACTGAAAATATAAGATTCATTTCCAGAAACTACAAATACATGATTAGCGATATGTGATAATGATTAAAACCAGGAAACACGAACATTAATTACCTGCCGCAAGATCATCTAGGTTGAAATTGTGTCTTCTCTATAAATCACAACTCGTTTTGCATATTGCATACATATAATGACCAAACACTTCCACTACCAGTTTCAGAAAATCAGTCAATTGATCAATTTGTTTTACTAGGGCGTATATTACTCGCAGTTTCTCTAAAGCAAAATACTGTCTGTCTGAGTGCCTTTTGTCTTTGTGATCACAGATGATCTTACTAGTAGTCCATGAACAAAATCTCAGCTAGTTCAGTCCACAAACATCGGAGATCTATTCGCGGACACATAAACAAACAAAACAAACAAACAAACCAAGTGAAACCTATAATGGGGTGTGGGGTGTGGGGGTGGTGGTGTAATAATCAAAGCAGTCAAGCCCACGTTATCTGTCCCCAGAAAAGCGAACGGGTCCTTTTTTTCCCCTTTTGCGATCAAAGCACGTGCACGTGTAGGCCTATCAACAAACTAAATCTAAATTAAAAAAATATCGCGCACCTCAACTATTTATTGACACTTGCACATTCACCCTTGCCTTACTCATTTTACAGACTAAAGTAAATAATTGATATCAACAAACCTGGAAAACAGACGATTCCATTGTTTTGTTAATTTTGCTCTTTGCGTGATGAAATGACACTTCTTTCAAACAGCGAAAGCCAGCTCTGCTGCGTTAGCGCCACGAAATATTTTGTTGTGAAACACAGGCACATGCTAATAGATTATTGTAATATTATTTCGTACGTTAGCCCTTTACACTACGGTTTAAAAATATGGTGATTTTTTTAATTATTGATTCTTCCTGCCTTCCTCTATCGATTGAAATCTTCTTCTTCTTCTTCTTCTTTTCTTCTTTCTCTCTCTCTTTCTTTTTTTTCTTGGCCAAATTATTGGGGGGGCAGGTGCCCCCCCCTGCCCCCCCCCTCCCCCCGTGTGCGACGCCCCTGAAGTAACATTTGGGTTTTTCTGCAGAGCATCCAGCCAGGCGTCCATGGAGTAAAGAGGAAGTAGCAGCTTGTTATCGACAGTTGGGTCGCTACATTCACCTCCACACCTTACCTGGTAAAGCTGTTATAGAAGACTGCCTTCAAAAAGAACCTGTTCTCAGGCACATAACTTGGAAAATCATCAAAGATTTTGTAAGAAATCGGGCCACAGCAACAGCTAACGCAGCTAGATAAAAACACTGTGTACAAACTCTGTGTATGAGGGACTCGATTCTTTTCAGTCACACCTGCACTGCTTCAGAAACTTCTAGATGCCAAACTGGACTTTTGAGACTGATGGTCCACTACTGCACCATTGCAGCTCTCCAAAAATAGTGTGATGTTGTGATTCCTCATGTTTTAAGTACACTAAACCTTTTCACTGGTAAAGACTTCATGCACTAAATGGCTGCGTGTATGCACTGTGTAGACAACCTTTGATGACAGCGTGGTTTTGTGGAACAATTTGTAATGTAATGTAGAACGTCGTTTGAAACCAATTACTGAACATTCTGTGATCAAGGCAATTGCCTGTATATGAATGGCACCAAAAATGACCCATGTAGCATCAAGTGGTATGTGTGAAAGATCCCTACTATTTTTTAGGTTTGTGAAACTGAGAACTATATTTTGAACTGCAGAACTGTGCCGGTAGAAACGGTCAAGCAGCCTAAATTGTGTTTGCAAGTTGAAATGTTCGAGCAAACACTTTCACTTTCCTTCGACTTGTTTGTCGACCTTGGCAAGAAAGGAAAATTCAGAAACTTTATTGGCTTTGGAGTGAAGAGAGGTGAGAGAGAATACCATGGACATGTACATTCCTCATTTATGTGGTGTTCAATCACACTGTGTAGCAGAGTTAGTAGGCCTGCGTCTCCACCACCTCTACCTGCCAACTGTAGATATTTCTACAGTCCTGATTCAGACTCATTATTTTTACCTTAGCTATTGAGAAGTATAAAGAATGTTAGAATATAACTAGTGGCAAGGAAAAAACAGTTTGTACATGGAAAAGTATTCGTTTTTATTTACTTTTATCATGACCAGCCGGGGAGGTTGTGGAGACATAAGCCCACTAGCTCTGCTATGCATATAACTGGGTGATTGCTGGAGACATAGGCCCACTAGCTCTGATGCATGTAACTGGGTGATTGGTGGAGACATAGGCCCACAAGCTCTGATGCATGTAACTGGGTGATTGGTGGAGACATAGGCCTACTAGCTCTCATATGCATGTAACTGAGTGATTGGTGTGCTTGCACGTAAGTGATGTGTGTGCTTGTGCGCATGCATTTTTTTCTTGTTGTTTTTTTAATAAATATTATAATGTGAATATTTTTTATAATTGATTCAAATAGGATTTTTGGATAGTAAGCAATACCAATACCATGTAACGTGGACAAAAATGTTGGTCATTAGACAGAGACACTTGGATCCCAGCAAAGGTACAGAAAAATCAGTTGCACAACATTATTGATAATGATAGTTTTTCTGTACCTTTGCTGGGATTCAAGTGTCTCTGTCTAATGACCAACATTTTTGTCCACATTACATGGTATTGGTAGGGGTTGTCCGGTCCTGATTTGGCTCGGAAGAGTCCGCTGGACCTAAAACAATAATCATGTAATGTAATGTAATGTAATGTAATGTAATGTAATGCTCTGTTCTATCAATCTGCTATACTATCGTCTTCTTCGCTAGATCAGTCTCCTACCTTTTTTCTTGAAAACTCTTCCGGGACAAGACTCCTTGTTTGGGGTGCCGGGGGGTTTCAGTATAAATAGTATCCCCACTTTCTGGAAATTTAGTGCTTTAAATTCCCACTGTCGCTGTCTTCCTCATTTACTCTTTCCCTTTCCTGCTCTGTCCTATCACTCTGCTATACTATCTTCTTCTTCGCTAGATCAATGACCTACCTTTTTTCTTGAAAACTCTTCCTGGACAAGACTCCTTGTTTGTGTATGAGGTCTGTTGGATCAGCTTGGGAGTGTTGGACGCTTTCTGCCGGGTGGTCACTAGGGCTTCCTATGATGTTAGTATTTAGCAATATAGGCATTTTATATGTATATGTTTTGTTGATAATTTATAATGATGTTTGTATTATATTTTGTTTTTGTAACCGGGGGTTCGAGTAGTTGGGGTAAAGCCTCAGCCGTCCCCTCCGTGGGATGTCTTTATTGTAAAGTGACTGGCCGGTGGAGGGCATTCAATTTTCCCATTAGGGTTGTTTCAGCAGATCTTTTATGCGGATCGGGGGTTGTCCGGTCCTGATTTGGCTCGGAGGAGTCCGCTGGACCTAAAGCAACAATCAATCAATCAATCGTGTATGAGGTCTGTTGGATCAGCTTGGTAATATTGGACGCTTTCTGCCAGGTGGTCACTAGGGCTTCCTATGATGTTATTATTTAGCAATGTAGGCATGTTATATGTATGTTTTTTGTTGATAATTTATAATGATGTTTGTATTCTATTTTGTTTTTGTAAACGGGGGTTCGATAAGTTGGGGTGAAGCCTCAGCCGTCCCCTGCGTGGGTTGTCTTTATTGTAAAGTGACTGGCTGGTGGGGGGGGGGGCATTCAGTTTTCCCACTAGGGTTGTTTCAGCAGATCTTTTTTTATGCGGATTGGGGGTTGTCCGGTCCTGATTTGGCTCAGAAGAGTCCGCTGGACCTAAAGCAACAATTATGTAATGTAATGTAAACGTTCAGTGTTCTTTCCTTCTGTAATTCTACAGTATTTCCGTCTCGTTGTACAGGACAGTATGTGACTGAAAGCATGAATCGTTGGGGACACAAATTGTGCTGGTACTGCTTTCTCTAGTCCGTGAATAAATTGTTGCTAAAAAATTCTGACAATCTAACTTGTTGAAATTGAATAGTGTGCTGAGTCATGTTTAGAGGGAGCAGTAACCAAACAAATGGAAATGGCGAAATGGACTATGCATGATCTTTATTGATGAGGTGTAATCAATATTTTGATGCGTCCACTGTCAGTTTTCATGAGATGTAAGAATCGTTAAAGATCAAAATTAAATGTATGCTTGTCTTAGGGTGAGTGCCAAATATGATTGGTAATAGAGATTTCGTGTGAGCTGGATGGGTCAAGGGCACATGTACAATGCCATGAACATAATTAAGACAGTTGGATGCGCGTGAAAAAAATCGATTATATTTTGAAGTGTTTAGTTTAGGTAAGCATGCAGTGGGCAATTGGAAAGGATAACATTTCTTTTAGTATTTCAGATGAGAGTATAAACTGAGATCAAGTTTGCATGCATGCATTCCATTGCACGGACTTTAAAGATCTTGACGCTCATGTTCTAGCTGGGCGAGTGCCAGCTACCTAAATACACTTTGCACTCAACTAGGTCCAATACCTCATCGCCCAGGATTGTGCTCAGTCGTTTGAGAGTCAGACTATATGTCCAGAGGTTGCAGGTTGAGCATCAGACTATGCGCCCAGAGGTTGCAGGTTGGCGCCTTGGGCCGCTTTGGCTAGATCCTGTATCGGCCAGCACTTTGAGCAGCTCTGTCCTATTGTCTGCAAATATGCATCCCGAACAGTGCCCTAAATACTTATAGTGAAATGGTTCAGTGTTTGAATGATCTTTCTATTTTATTTTAGAGCATCCTTTAGCAATCATAGTAGATACCGTGCACAGCTCTGTGTGACTGCAGCACTTTGAAATAATGGTTTGTATGTTGCCCTGTTTACTAAGTAGTCTGCTACAGGTTTTCAGGAAATTGATAAGACATTGATGTACTTGTAATCATTCATTCAATTAAACCACCATTCGTTATTGACACAGCCCAAGCACCCATATTAATTTTATGTTACACGAAGTTATGCAAATTAATAGCCGAATCTCTTATGTCGATGTTCGTGCTTGGGCAGTGTAAATAAAAATATCGAAGCTCGAATATCAAATATCAAGGGATGAACTTGTGCGACTTTTAGGTACGAGGCTTTTCAGGTCACTGTTGGTTTTCTCTGGGTACTCTGGTTTCCTCGCTCCCTTCAATAAAAATATTGGATGCAGTCAATCTAAACATTTCAAAATTAAAATTAGATTCCCTTTCCATCTTCTAATAGTGACTTTGCATGTCTGAGTGATGAATGTGCGTTCAGTGCGTATGTAAAGATGTCTGCAAAATGTGCAATTTATTGATTTTTATGTTTTTTAATTAGTGTTGTTGTAGGTTTTTTCCCCACTTTTTTGTTTTTGTTTTTTGTTGTTAAATATGTGCTTTTTTAAATTAAAAAAAAACACATTTATTTTGTTACATTTTCTTGTTAGTTGACTGATTATTTTTTATTTTTGTGTGTGTTGGAAGTAACACCACCGTGGAGTGGCCGGGGGTTTCTGTATGAATAGCATCCTCACTTTCTGAAAATTTAGTGCTGTAGTTTAAATTCCCACTGTAGCAGTCTTTCTTCTTTGTTGTTTTCGTATTCATACTCTGTTCTATAGCTCTACTATATTCTTCGCTAGACCAGTCATCTACCTTTTTTCTTGAAAACTCTCCCAAAACTCCTCGTTTGTGTATTGGGTCAGCTTGGGGATATTGGACGCTCTCTGCCAAATGGACACTAGGGCTTTCTATGATATTATTTAGCAATGTAGGCATTTTATATGTATGTGTTTTGTTTTAATATTTTATCATATTTTTATTCCAATTTTGTAAACGGGGGTTCGATAAATTAAGAGTATAGCCTCAGCGTTCAGTTCAGTTCAGTGGGTAGATTACCGTCCCCGGACACAGTAGCGTATAGGGGACTGTCTTTATTGTAATGTGACTGGCCGGTGGAGGGCATTCAATTTTCCCACTAGGGTTGTTTCAGCAGATCTTTTATGCGGATCGGGGGTTGTCCGGTCCTGATTTGGCTCGGAAGAGTCCGCTGGACCTAAAGCAACTATCAATCAATCATTCTGTCCTATCACTCTGCTATACTATCTTCTTCTGCGCTAGATCAATGACCTACCTTTTTTCTTGAAAACTCTTCCTGGACAAGACTCCTTGTTTGTGTATGAGGTCTGTTGGATCAGCTTGGGAGTATTGGACGCTTTCTGCCGGGTGGTCACTGGGGCTTCCTATGATGTTATTATTTAGCACTGTAGGCATTTTATATGTATGTGTTTTGTTGATAATTTATAATGATGTTTGTATTCTATTTTGTTTTTGTAACCGGGGGTTCGAGTAGTTGGGGTAAAGCCTCAGCCGTCCCCTGCGTGGGATGTCTTTATTGTAAAGTGACTGGCCGGTGGAGGGCATTCAGTTTTCTCACTAGGGTTGTTTCAGCAGATCTTTTATGCGGATCGGGGGTTGTCCGGTCCTGATTTGGCTCGGAAGAGTCCGCTGGACCTAAAGCAACAATTAATCAATCAAGCAAGCAAGCAAAACCAGTGTGATTTTTTATCTTTGAGATGCCAGCTCACCCATTGCCACTGTCTGCAAACCACACATGTTTATGTCTTGTCCATAGTACTGCACGCTACCAGTTGTTTGAACATTAAAATATCATATATGTATTACAGTTTGAATACATTTATACTGAAGCCATTTGACCGATTTGTGTTTTCTTTTTCTCTATCTTTTTCTCATTCTGTTGCTCAGCTCAGTTACGATTACATAAGTTTTTTTAAAGCACATTCTGCATCAAACTTCAAAGCAGTTTTCATAGTGAGTCAAGAAAAGTTTATTCATATTCTCAGCATCATAATACAAATGTCTTTAACATGTTCTACTGCTAGTTAACTAAAATCCACTAAAGATTTACAATAAAGTCTTTTTGAAGATTTCAATTCAATGTATTTGAAATCAGTTTACAAATTATGTGATTTTAGAATGTAACATCTTTATAAGTATGATGGTACACCTGCAGACCGCCTGGTAATAATGCATAAGAGTTTACACAAATTAACTACACAATAATGGTACAGATGAGCTTACCAACAATGACTACATAATGATGGTACATAAGAGTTTACACACCATGACTACTTAATGATGGTACACAATGACCGCATAAAGTTAGTACAAATGAGCATACACAAAATGATCATATAATGATGGTACACATGAGTTTACACACAATGACCACATAATGTTGATACGGATGAGCTTACACACAATGACCACATAATGTTGATACAGATGAGCTTACACACAATGACCACATAATGTTAGTGCCAAAGAGGTCACACACAATGGCTGCACAATGATGGTAAGAAATCACACTTCCATGTTTGTTGCTTTAGAGAAATAATTTATATACCACAGCTCTTAGAATGCAAAAACGAAGCAAATTCCATAATTTGGAATAATTTGGAGTTCATAGAGCTGTTCGGTAGCCAGATATATACCGGCAGCGTAATGATGGAAAATTGTTAAAGACCGCTTAACGGGGTCAACTCCTGTATGTGTGTGTGTGTGTGTGTGTGTGTGTGTGTGTGTAGGTATGTGTGTGTGAGTAGGTGTGTGAGTGAGCGCGCGCGCGAGGGCTGGATTGTCTTAATTTTGTTTCCCTTCCAACTGTTTTTAAATTGGTGACTGAGCAATTTATTACTTTAATGTTGCCTGTTGTTTCGGTATAGTCTGCAATTTTCACCTTTCAATAAACGAATCCTTGTAATTGCCTTTTCTAACATATTTATTGTAATTTGTTGTAGTACTGTCAGCAACGAATGTCTTAATTTCTCTGTTTAAGATAATAAAGTACTTCTGATTCTTGAATCTTGAATAGATGAAACTGATGTTTTATGTTAACGTCTCTTGGTGTACTACTGTACACGTTAATTTATACCACTTCATTCTCAGACATGGACATGTACAAACATACAATCAAATCTAACCATCTAAAGTTGAACTTGTTGCTTAGACTAATTATGCAATTGGGGTGCTGCCAATATACTGATAGAAAGAAGGCTTAAATAATTAATACGGATTGAAAACGTTTTGATCATTTAAAATACAAATTAAAAGGGTACGAAGGGTGAAGGAACACACACACAGTCATATACACAAGCACACAAACACACACACACAAACAAACACACACCCCTTTACACCCTCCCCCCCCCCCCACACACACAAATACCAACGAACGAAGCGTGTGTGCACTGGATGAAGGACAGACGGAGGAGACCTCCCAGGAAGCTCCCCCCCTCTATGTGCTGTAGACTGGAAAGAAGGATTTCCCTACAATTTACCGAGCTGGTAAAGACACCAGACTGGGAAGCAATCAAGAGCCAGCAGTGGTAGTTTTCAAAGTATCGAACTCGGCCTACTATATAACTGCGTCATGGGAAGAGAGAGAGAGAGAGAGAGAGGGAGTGGGGGGAGAAAGGAGGGGGGGGAGAGATGCGTCATATTTATAGTCATTACAAACTTTCTTCTCATATCATGAAGAAAATCCTTTAAACTCACATGCAACTGGTTGCACACGATCGGTCGGATGAAAAGACGCCTGCTTTTCTTGTCTAAACAAACCCGCCGCGTCCGCCATGATTATAGTCCCGGAGAAAACGGATGGCAGGTTCGCAGTCGCCCAAGACGCGCTCTTTTGATTGGAAGGAAATGAAGGCGCATATCGCGAGGCCAAAACAGGCACTTATCGCGATGCTGTGCAAAGTATGACACCCTCGTGACGCTTGGCTAACACTGTAGAGAGCCAGTCGAACCAAGAACATACAATTATCAATGAAAAAGGATGGAAAAAGTGTCGCCGGAGTTGTGGACAAACAAAAGCTTCATATGAAAGTTTGCCCATATCCTAAAAGACACTCAAAACCTTATATATACATGCACAGCACTACTTACAGGAGAGACAGAGGGTCGTGAGCGGGTAATAAGGTTGGACAAGCTCGCGCGCGCGCACCCACTCACACACACACACACAAACAATAAAAACAATATCAACAAAAACACCAACACACAGCACAAACAACACACACACACACACAAACACACACACACACACAGCCGGGGGTACACAGTATTATTATGACTTTCCCGAAACGCCACATACGTACGTTGTGCTGATAATGGGTCATATTTCGTCCCCATTTGTAAGTACTTTGCAGTGTTCGAACCCTAACCCTAACCATAACTCAACCCTAACCCTAACGGATCATTGTTCTGACGTCAAAACCAGTAGGCGTGTCACTACAAGTTATGTAGATGTTCACTGATTTGTCCAGATAACACTGGGTAAGTGTGCCCACACACACACCCACACACAGCTGAGGGTACACAGTATTATCGTGATTTTCCTGAAACGCCACATACGTTGTGTTGACAATGGGTCATATTTCGTCCCCCTTTTTAAGTACTTTTAAGTGTTCAAACACTAACCCTAACCCTAACCCTAACCCAGCCCTAACCCTAACGGATCATTGTTCTGAAGTCAAAACAAGTAGGTCTTTCAAAACAAGTTATATAGATGTTCACTGGTTTGTCCAGATAACACCGTGTAAACATGCCCACACACACACACACCCACACACACACACACCCACACACACCCACCCCCCACACGCACACACACAGGCACCCACACACACACGATTTGTTGATTTGACTGAGGGTAAATCGGGTCGAGTTAGGATTTAAGTATTTTTTCTCTTTCTCGGATCTTGCTCTACTTGGCTATTTAACCACGCCAACGATTTCAACATTATATAATTGATAGGCAATTGATTGTATTGTATTGTACTGTACTGTACTGTAGTGTGCTTTTCTAGTTGTTGTTATCCCAATATCACCAGCGTGATACATCTTTTGTAGCTGTATGTGAGAAACATTTTGGGTTCTTAAGGTGGTGCCAGCTGCTGGGAGTACGATTTACTGTCAAGATATTTAAGGACGTATGTCGCTGCGGTAAAAGTGAATAGAACACATCCTGACATTTGCACCTGGTCTGTGTGGGGGGAAAAACGATTGTTGTGGCTTTTGTATTGAAATGTCGTGTTGTATGTGTGTGTCTGGGTCTGTGGTGGGTGAGCATGTATGTGAAAGAGAATGAGGAAGTATCCGCGCGCGTGTTTGTGTGTGTGTGTGTGTGTGTTCGTGGTGTGGGTGTGTGTGTGTGGGGGTGTGTGGGTGTGTGTAGGTGTGTGTGTGTGTGTGTGTGTGTGTGTGTGTGTGTGTGTGTGGCTAGGTAGAAACGCCGTTAATCTGACACACTTGAACCTCTACGTACTTTCTTTTGACGGACCCCGTTATTTTGCCGTCAAAACAGTATTCATCTAGGGTTGGGGCTGTGTTAGGGTTAGGTTAAGGATTGGGGTAAGGATTAGGGTTAGAGTTAGGGTTTGGGTTAGGGATAGCTTCAAAAAATGGACAAATTTGTAAAAATGTCAAAGTAACGTATGTAGAGTTTCATAAAAGTCATCACAACGGCGTTTCTGCACGGTTGTGTGTGTGGCTAGGTAGAAACGACGTTACTCTGACATACACTTGAAACTCTGCGTACTTTCTTTTGACGGTCCCGTTATTTTGACGTCAAAACATTGTTCCGTTAAGGTTAGGGCTGTGTTAGGCTTAGTGTTAGGTTAAGGGTTATGGTTTAGGTTGAGGTTAGGGTTAGGGATAGCTTCAAAAAATTTAAAATGTCAAAATACTGTCAAAAAATGGGAAGTGTGTCAAAATAATGTATGTAGAGTTTCACAACAGTCATCACAACGTCGTTTCTACAAAAATGTGTGTGTGTGTGTCTGCGCAAGTATGTGTGTGTGTGGGGGGGGGGGGGGTATGTGTGTGTGTGTATGTGTGCGTGTGTGTGTGTGTGTTCAAAGACCTGCAAACTTTGGCAACTTGGTCATCATCATACCTTTTGTTTTTTTGGGGTGTGACAGTGACAGATATTAGGCTGAAGAAAAGGTGGAGCAGAACAAACAACGTTTAAAACCAAAATTTGCAAGAAAACCATCGAGTGACCGTTGTTGTTGTTTTTTTTAACTTTAACCTGTCTTCTACCTATCCTGTCCTATCCTATCTCGTAACTCAGAGGTCGTTGGGGCACCACAGATGATCGTTTAACTAGCATACTCAATTTTTCTCTGTCCTCAGCAACCCTGATGGCTTCGCTCAATGTCAAGCCAGTCCATTCTCGAATGTTGTCCTCCCACCTCTTTTTCGGTCTCACTCTTCTTCTACCTCCTTGCACTGTGCCATGAAGAACGGTCTTTGCAAGGCCTGATGATCCGGTGAGGTGGTCGTATCATCGGAGGTTCAGTTTCTTCACCACTGTGAGCAGGTCATCGTGTTGTCCAATGGCTTGTGTGATGGTCTGTCGGACTTCGTCGGACTTCGTCGTTGGTGATGTGCTGGGTATAGGAAATGCCCAGAAGTCTTATGTAGCACCTCATCTCCATGCTTTGTATTCTTCGTTGGAGATCTGCTGTGAAGGTCCATGTTTCGCAAGCATATAGGAAGATGGAGATGACAAGGGAGCGCAGCAGCCTTACCTTGGAATGTCGACTGATGGTCTTGTCTTCCCAAATGGTCTTCAACCTCGCCAGGGCAGCAGTTTTTTGTGCGATCCTGGAGAGGACTTCCTGTCGGGACCCATTGTCTGATACAATGGCTCCTAAATATTTGAAGCTATGCACTGTGTTGAGGGATTGGCCTTGGACTTTGATGTCCGTGTTGATGACATTGTGTTTTGTTGGTCATCATTTTGGTCTTCTCTGCACTTATTTCCATTCCATAGGCTCTGGAGGTGGTGTCAAGCCTCTGTACCAGCAGTTTAAGTTCTTGTTCCTTTCCAGCCAATCCATCAATGTCATCCGCAAAATGAAGATTGGAGATTGCTCTACCCCATATGCTGACTGTGACTTCGCGATCAGCAAGGGCATCTGACATTAGGCGCTCCAGGAAAATGTTGAAGAGGGTTGGAGAGAGTAGGCATCCTTGACGCACACCGATTGTTGTTCTGAACCAGTTTCCGATGGCGCTGTTATGGAGGACTGCACTGATAGCCTTGTCATACATGCTTTTGATGATTTCAATAATTTTAGGTCTGATGTTGTACACTCTCATGGTTGCCCACAGAGCTGCATGCCAGACTCCATCAAACGCCTTCTTGAAGTCTACGAACACATGATATAGATGTTGCTGGTGCTGTAGGTATTTCTCGCAGATTATTCTGAGGTTTAAAATCTGTTCTACAAGAGAAAATCTTACCAGCAAAATAACACCTGTCTTCCGGGACGGCATTTAAAAAACATCTTCAGCATTCGACATTTACAGGATATAAACACAAACACTGAAACTCGTTACAGAACAAAGTGTTTGCCATGGTAGCCTCGCGTTTACCTCGCCCTATGACGATAGCTAGCTCAACATTTTACTCGCTGTTGAACGAAGCTTTCGGCATCTCTTCATTAAACTGGTGGCCGCTGTGTTGAACAGCTGCGACTGATAAGAGGTGGGGTGGTTAGTGGGTAAGAAGAACAGAGAGGAGGAAAGGAAGGTGATACTGCAATGGTGCGCGGGGTGGAGCCTGAAGGGAGAGGAAGGAGGGGGGGGGGGGAGTGAAAATTAGTTTTGTGATGGAAATGAAGCTTAATTGTAAATAAAGGCACCACTGCAATACTGGGTCATTGTAGGGGTGCGTGAGTTGGGGAGAGAATGTCAATGTTCCCCAAGACCTATGTTCCCCAGGTCAATGTTCCCTCAGGTTTGTGGAACATGGTTCTATTATATCACAATTTGGTGTTTTGTTGCCCCACAAAGTTATATGTATGTGACCGACCTGAGAACACAGATCTGTAGAGGACATGGGTAGACCTGGGGTAATACAGGCCTCGGAGAACATAGACATTTGGGCGAACATGAATCTGGGTGTACAGAAATCGACCAAGGGGCACGAAGACCTGAAAAGTCCTGAGGAAAAAAAAGTAGAGCTGTCGTAGATCTAGAATTGAGGGAACACAGACTTGGGAAAACAACGAGCTTAATCATTGAGTAGTAAATATACATGAATGTGGCACAGCTAAATGGGAATTGTGTGTGTATGTGTGTGCGTGGGGGTGTGCGAATGAGATACAGAGAATGGTTCGGCTACGAAGGGTCGCAGCTGGGCTAACGGTAGGATTTAGGGAGCAAGTGTTTTGACAACGGTAACACAACATTGGAATAGGAGGTTGGGGAGGAGACGTGGGGGTGGGAGACGGGGTGTGGGGTGTGGGTGGGTTGGTCGGGGGAGGGGGGCGGGGGAATGACTGCTGCAATCCACACCTAGCAATTACCATCAGTGGGCTGTTACTGAAAAGGGCGACAGGTGGTTCTACCTGTGCAGGCCAACCCAAGGAAGGTTGGGCACTCTACTTTTACAGGTAAACGCACACCTGTTCGTGCTGAAATCTACCTGTATACAAATACCTGTACGGTACGAAACAAAGGGTGCGCATAGACGCTTTTTCAGGACACTCTTCGGCAAGGCCTAGTTTCCTTTTACATAAATATTTTGTTCTTTAAATGGACAAGTATCAAGGCTGTTGTTGTTGTTGTTACCTCAGTGGTCTGCGCGGTACTGGTTTCCCAGATAATCTACGTACTTGTAATTACTGTGCTCAATGAAACATTTAAAAGAAAAAAAATGGGGGGAGGGGGAGTGGGAGGGAGGGGCAAAATGAAGGCTTCAATCCTAATAAGTTATTGTAAGAGGCAATAAAAATTTAATAATAATACAAGAATACTGGATGCTATACGCGGTTTATTCATAAAACAGACTCAAAGCGCGGCGATCTGTAACCAACATATACGCTCACATGATACAGACACTCCTACAAACACAACAAAACGCACATTGGTTACTCAAACATGTGGCGTAAAGCCAAGTCGCTATTATGGAAGACGGAAAAAGAAATTGAATATTATTTCTGACATTTAAAAAAAAGAAGACTGCATCCAATACAATTAAAGAAGGGAGGGAGAAATAGAGTAGTTGTAGAAACCAACTCCACCGGCTCCCCGTCTCCCATAGGATCAAATACAAGCTCAACAATTCTAACATACAAATGCCTCAACAAGCTTGCTCCTACATAATTATCTCTCTGATTCCCCCTCACTCTATTATCCTTCCCGAACATTCCGCTCCTCAAACTCAACATACTTCATACAAAACTTTAAACTGCAAGCTAACGCTCCTTTGTTGTTTTTTTCAAGCCCCCACCAACTGGAACTCCCTACCTCTACCCCTCCATCAACAACAGTCTTTAGAAGCATTTAAATCTAGTCTCAAGACTTTTCTTTTCCCTAAATAATCCTCAGACTACAGAGCCCCGCTACACCACCTCCCCCTAAACCACCTCACCCGCAAGCCTAAATCACAGCAGTTGTAAATGGCCATGTACATAATCATTTGAAATGTTCTCCTGCTTATTTTTTGAGTGCCGTGTCTCTGTGTTATTGCCTTGTCAACTTCATGTAATTTAAGCTCAAGTGTACATCAGTGTGCTTGAATTGTTACTGCGAAAGAATGTGTATGAGTGCGCCTTGAGTCGCAATGTGGTGAGATATATGTGCGTTATAAGTTCTCGTATTATTATTATTATTATTATTATTATTATTATTAGTAGTAGTAGTAGTAGTAGTAGTAGTAGTAGCAGTAGTAGTAGTAGTAGTAGCAGTAGCAGTAGCAGTAGTAGTAGTAGTAGTAGTAGTAGTAGTAGTAGTAGTAGTAGTAGTAGTACTGTTATTATTATTATTATTATTATTATTATTATTATTATTATTATTATTATTATTATTATTATTATTATTATTATTATTATTATTATTATTAATACTACAGTGAAAGCTCCGTTTTACGACCTTTAAATTGCCATTAAAATGAGGTCTTAAATTGGAGGGGTCTTAAAAAGGAGGTAGGACATTTTTAAAAAAGACATTTAGAAAATTAATTAAGTAAAATACCGTGCACGTTCTCTTAGTATGTCATTTTGAACACCAGACATGGTGTAAGAGTATTTCAAGCTGTTTTAATGCATCGTCTGCTGTTATAAGTTGTAATCGAAACTGTTTTCTTCAAGCGCACAAATATATAGTATTGCATTGGAATCTGAGTTTGTGAGACGCTAGGTCGTAAAATTTATTTATTTGAAGGTCGCAAGTCGCGTTCTAGAGATGGTCGTTTAAGATAGATCGTTTATATAGTACAAAGCATCGGTGAATTTTGTTCCGGTCGTATGTTGGAGGAAGTCGTTTAAGAGAGGGTCTCAAAACGGAGATTTTACTGTATTATTATTATTATTATTATTATTATTATTATTATTATTATTATTATTATTATTATTATTATTATTATTCTTATTATTATTATTACTAGAGAGAGAGGGAGAGAGAGAGAGAGAGAGAGAGAGGGAGGGAGGAAGGGAGGTAGAGGGAGATATAAACATGTGTATACGTGGACAACTGCCAATCCGAGGTACAAAGTACTGGAGATTCATCTCACCCCACGCAGAACAAGAGCTTTCCCACTGTTCTTCTGATTGAAGATTTCCCACATAAAATTGACTGTGTAGCACTCTGCCTTATACTACGATGGCTAAGGTTCGATGGTAACCTTTTATTGGGGAACACGGAGTTACGAGTTCCTTGTATGCATGATAACCCAGTGTTCTGCCCTTGGTTTGGTCCATTTCGTTTATACAAGGTAAACTACTGTACAATAGCCTGCGTGGGCGTAACGCCCCTGACTGCTAGAAAATTTGCCGACTGCGTAACCTGGTCATTACATTACATAATTGTTGCTTTAGGTCCAGCGGACTCTACCGAGCCAAATCAGGACCGGACAACCCCCAATCCGCATAAAAGATCTGCTGAAACAACCCTAGTGGGAAAACTGAATGCCCTCCACCTTTACAATAAAGACATCCCACGCAGGGGACGGCTGAGGCTTCACCCCAACTTATCGAACCCCCGTTTACAAAACCAAAATAGAATACAAACATCATTATAAATTATCAACAAAACACATACATATAAAATGCCTACATTGCTAAATAATAACATCGTAGGAAGCCCTAGTGACCACCTGGCAGAAAGCGTCCAATATTCCCAAGCTGATCCAACAGACCTCATACACAAACAAGGAGTCTTGTCCCGGAAGAGTTTTCAAGAAAAAAGGTAGGAGACTGGTCTAGCGAAGAAGACGATAGTATAGCAGATTGATAGAACAGAGCAGGAATGAGAAAGAGCAAATGAGAAAGACAGCAACAGTGGGAATTTAAAGCACTACATTTCCAGAAAGTGGGGATACTAGTTATACTGAAACCCCCGGCACCCCAACGGGGGTGTAACCTGGTCAGGCTTGCCACGGGAGACAAAACATTGAAATGTTCACACTCATGCTAACAACAGCAAAATGCTCTCGAAGGGAAACCGCGCTTTCTGAGCAAAAATGGCGTGCACAAAAACCCGATTTCTAATAGTTCTGGAAGCAAAACCATTCAATGTTAACTAATAACAATAAAGGGAGGTAAAAAAAATACACTACAACAGTGAACAGAAATACAATAATAAGGCAGGAAAACCTATTTAAAGCGATATGGCAGGAAAAGCATTCAAAAGGCCCATTACAATACTGCACAAATCATATTAATTATTCTCTTCAATCTAAAAGCGACCTTCAGAAAGACATCAAGGGAAGGGGTTAAAATCGATTTCAAATATCCTCGAAGGCAAAACCACGCACAATGACTTCGTGCACGCACAATGATTTTGCTTCCATCTCATTGCAATAACGAGACAATGGTCACCGGGAGGGCAAAAAAAAACAACAATTAAAACAAGATAAAAGTATTGACCTTTGTACAGCAACGCTCGCTTATCAATCCCGAAACTGCGGATAACAATCACATAGAAGCACCGAATTGGTATAGCATGCAAAGCCCCCTTATCAATACCAAACTGCGTACTGAGCTTTACTACTAGGATAAAGATCATTCCTATCCTATCCTATCCCGTAACTCGGAGGTCGTAAAGGCACCACAGATGATCGTTTAACCAGCATACTCCATAATTCCCTGTCCTCAGCATCCCTGATTGTTTCGCTCAGTGTCAAACCAGTCCATTCTCGAATGTTGTCCTTGTTACACTCGTTTGATGGTGTTTTCTATCAGTAGTTGGTTCAGCCCCAATGCTGAAGTACTGATGAGTGTAGCTCAGATTCGTTTATCCACGCAACCCGTTCAATTATCAAACAAGGCACAGAGTCGACGTATGAAGTTTTCCACTTTTATTCAGCACACATCAACAACTGCATACAATCGCTTTTCCACTCTCAACTTTTTACTTTCCAACTCACTATCAACAACACACACTTTTAAAACAGTGCAGCGCTTATAGAGTCCCTACATACTCGGGAACAAACGAGAAAATCCCACATGAAACACCACAACCAATCAAAATTAATTTCATCATCACGTGACTCACGTCATACAACCTCATTTGGAATGGAAGCTTCCATGGTTACAACGAGAACTATCCATACGCTTCGATCGATAGTAAACAACCAGTTCTCGAAAATTCTCAAATAATATCGAGCAACTAAAAACACCAACGTTATACAAAGCTTCTTCTAATAACAACGCAAAATCAAATCAAAGACAAATACACTCTATTACTGCATGCGTTGCAAAAATAAAACGAACAGATCTATCGCGCGCGTCACACACGCAAGCCCACCACTGCGCGCGCTTCACACATAATATCGTGCGCATTTCACACGCACCATCATGCGCGTCTCAACGTAACATAACCCCCCACTCAAGAAGAAATTTACCTAATTTCTTTCAACAACGTTGAGACGCAACGAACAAAGTCCAAAATTAAAACTTATCTCAGTTTATCTGGATACTGTCAAAATTCTCAGTTCATTCACACAGAGTCACTGTTTTCCATCTGTAAGGAAACGACGCCCTCGTCCGTTACAGTTGTCATCGGCCCAGGGTCAAAGACGATGATCACGTGGGCTTTCCTGGAGTCAGTGCATCCTCCGTTGTCTCCTTCCATCTGATGTCCGACGAAGTCGACGTTGTCGGTTCCAGAATGCACTTACTGGGTCTCACGTTCAAGTTGGCTTCTGCGAGACGGTGGAACAGCTCCCTCAAGGTCTGCAGATGCTCCTTCCAGGTCTGGGTGTGAACTAGCAGGTCGTCCCGGTAACACACGACGTTGTTCATCCCTTTGAGCCTCTTCCTCATTCCTCTCTTCAGGGTAGCTCCGCTGTTGACCATGCCAAAGGGCATCCTAAGGCATTCGTACGTCCCATCAGGAGTTATAAAAGCAGTCTTTGGTATGTCCCGTTGACGCACGCGGACTTGCCAATAACCCTTGCTGAGGTCAATCTTTGAGAATATTTTACTCCCCGATAGTTGGCGGAAGTGGTCTGCTGCAGTAGGCATCGGCTCGGGGTCGGAGACGGTAATCTTATTAACCTTCCTGTAGTCGATGCATACTCTGTTGCTCCCGTCCTTCTTCTTCACGGCCACGACAGGGGGAACTGGACTCCCTGATGATGCCCATTTTCAGCATCTCGTCGATGTCTTTCTTCAAGGATTCACGGGCCTTAAAAGGGATCGGGAAGGGTTTGGATCGAACAGGGATATTTGAAGTGAGGTGGACTTCATGTTCAACCAAAGTCGTAGAGCCTGGGACATCGCTGAAGTTACGGGAAACTCGCACATAAGGTCCTTGAGCTCCATCTTCTTACTTTCCGTCAAGCTTGGTCCTAGCTTAACATCATCGATGCCTTCTTTGCTGTGGAAGTCTCCCAGTTCCAACAGTTCCTCGCTGTCAAAGCTGTCGTCGATCTCAGCTGCTGTTGCTGCGTGTACAGTCTCTGGTGGCCTTTCCACGTACAGCTTAAGGAGGTTGGCGTGGTATATCTTGGAACGCTGGCCGACCTTCACCTTGTAGTCGTTGATTCCCACCATGGTCTCCACTTCGTACGGGCCTTTCCACTGCATCAGCAACTTATTATGATCGGTAGGTAGCAGCACCAGCACTTTGTTGCCAGGTTTGAACTTCCTGTTCACAGCCCTACGATCGTAGTAGTGCTTTCCACAGTCTTTGGGACTTCTTCATGTTTTCTCTGGTTATCTCGAGAGTCTGCTCCAGCTTCTCCCGTAGCTCAAACACGTACTGGTAGCTGTTTTTCACCTCTGGGGTGTCCACTTCCTTTGTCCACAGTTCTTTCAGGATGTGCATCGGCCCTCGGATGGTTCTTCCGTACAGCAGCTCGAACGGAGAAAAGCCGGTGGACTCCTGCGGTACTTCTCTGTAGGCGAAAGGAAAGGCGTTGATATAGCGATGCCATTGTCTGGGCTGCTCGCTGCACAGTTTCTTCAGGGTGGACTTCAGCGTAGCATTGAACTTCTCGACGAGCCCGTTGCACATTGGATGGTAGGGTGTCGTAGTCAAATGCCGGATGCTCAGCAGGCTGTTGACCTCCTTCATGCAGTCAGAGACGAACTGCATCCCGAGGTCTGTCAGAATTTCTTCAGGCACTCCAAGTCTACTGAACATGTCCACCAGTGCCTCTGCAACAGTTTCAGTGTCAATCGTCTTCAAAGGCACTGCTTCTGGGTACCGAGTCGCATAATCCACTAAAGTCAGTACCCACCGATGACCTTCTTCACTCGGAGGTTTTATTTCGCCGATTAAATCTAAGGCCACCTTCTTGAAAGGTCGGTCGATCATAGGCATCCTCTGCATAGGTACTTTGGGAACCCTTCCTCGAGGTATGGTCTTCTGGCAAATGTCACATGATCGGCAGAAACGGCTGACGTCCGCATGAAGTCCTGGCCAGTAGAACACCGCCTGGATTCTGTCTGACGTCTTCTTGATACCCAGGTGACCTCCCATGATGGAGTCATGTGCTACTTCCATCACCTGGCGCCTTGGGGGTAGCGGTACCAAGACTTGACGTAGTGGTTTCCCTCCGTTGACCCTCCGATGCTGGAAGATTCGGTACAGGATCTTGGCCTTCACCTCAAAATAGACCGTGCCACTGCCCTTGGTCACGTGGTCTTGGCGGTTCCTGTACTTGTTTAAAGTACTATCAGCTTCCTGGAGCTGGATCAGTTTATCTCTGTCCACGATGGCAGCTTTGGAGCTGTCGGCGACCTTCAGTGGCGTAGACGTCTTGTCTCTCTTGGCCTGGGCCCTAGTAGTAACGGCACCGACGATCTCTGGTCTGTAGGGCTGAGCCGGAGTAACCACATTGTCCCGTAGCAGCTCTGTAATGTCTCCATCGGGAAATGGCAATGGATCCTCCTCCGCAACTTCGACACGTTGGGTTGAGGCAGGACTCCATTCTGAATCGGGGTAGTCGGGTCGTCTCGCGCAATCGATGTTCCCGATCATCAAATCATACAGCGGCTTCTTCAGGCAAACCGCTTCTACTTCGCCTATGTAGAAAGGGGTGCTGACTTGAATTTTTGCAACTGGCGCTTTCACACATTTGCTGTCGGCCATAAGTGTCCATTTTGAATCGCCAGTGAACTGTTCTTTAGCGATTAGATCTTCTCTGACGATGACCCCACTGCAGCCAGAGTCTCTTAGAACAGTCACTTCATGATTTCCGACGCGTCCCTTGGAAACGGGCATGTTCTGTACGGTCACAGCTGCGCTGGCGACGACGTGGATGGATTTTCCGTTGGCAAGGAGAAGTTGGCCATCGGTTATGCACTCTTGCACGTCCGCGGGAGTAGCTGCGCGCTCGGTCTCACTCGGAAGAATGACGCTCCCGCCGCACACTTGATGGTCAGATCTACTGGTTTGCCGCTGATTGGAGAACCGCCTCTGCCAGTTGCCCGCCGCTGCATTGTCCGTACTGCTCCGCTGTCCGCTACTTTTGTTTTGAGCACAGTTAGCCGCTCTGTGGTCTGTAGCGTTGCTGGTGAAACAGCCTCTTGAATGCCCTTCCCTGGGAGGTGGCGTGGAGTCCGTGTGTCTCTGGCTCGTCTGACTCCCCTGGATTTGGTTCGCATGGCTTGCAGTTTTCTGAAATTGTTTCGTCGCCTTGGGTGGCCCCAGCGTTTTTCCGTGAGCGAGGAGATATCTTTCAGCAACCTCGGTCACATCATTAAGCGTCTGCAGCTTCTGTAATTCTAAGTGGGTCGCCAGGTCCTTGTGACAGGCATTGAGGAATTGCTCCTTCACGATCAGGTCATGGAGACTATCGTAAGACTTTCCTTTGCCTGATAATTCAACCCACTTGTGCAGGTATGACGAAAAGCGCTCCACAAACTGCTTTGGTGTCTCGTCTGACAAAGGCCTGCATTCACGGAAGCGTTTACGGTAGCCCTTCTCTGTGAAGCTGTAGCAATGCAATAGGGCGTCTTTCAATACGTCATAGTTTTTGGCATCATTGTTCGACAGTCTGGTGTAAACTTCGAGTGCTTGCCCCGTCAGAAGTGCACTAAGTCGAATTGCCCAGTCTTGAGGTTGCCAGTTGGAGCTTTCGGCGAACCTTTCGAATCTCGCCAGATAGCTGTCGATCTGGTCCTTCCCGTCGACGAAGGCTGGCAATTTTGGAGCCATGTGGTCGCTGACGACTTGTGGCGCATGCTGATTATTTTGGATACGCGCCAACTCTAGCTGGTGCTGACGATCAGCTTCTAATCGTCTCTCTTCCATCTCGTCACGCCGTCGCCGCTCTTCTCTTTCTTGACGCCGCTCTTCTCTTTCTTCTCGGCGACGCTGCTCTTCCTTTTCTAGACGCTTCTCTTCTGATTCTCTTTCTTCACGGCGAAGCTGCTCTTCCTTTTCTAGACGCTTCTCTTCTGATTCTCTTTCTTCACGGTGACGCTGCTCTTCTAATTCTCGTTCTTCGCGCCGTCGCTGTTCTTCTCTTTCTTCACGCAATATTCTCTCCTGGAATTTGACGTACTCCGTCAGCTGTTTGCCTTTTAGATTTAGTTCAACCCCTTTCTGCCAGAAGTCAGCCATCCTGATGCTTTTCTGGAAAGTTCTTTTCTGGAAAGTTCTTTTTCTGGAAAGTTCTTGACTGTGCTGTACCTTTCTAGACTGTTCTAGAACAGCACGCTTTCTGCAGTAGCGCTGATGCTTGTCACTAGTCGCCTTCGCTGACGCAGGCCCCGCTGTCCTCGTCGTATGCGACGCTGCACCACGCTGGTGTTGATGTACACGCTCCTGTGCTGAAGTAGACGCGACGTCCACTCGTCGCTCTCTCTAATACTGGCGATGTAGCTCCGAGACTGTCCCTCGACGTAGTCTTGCGGCAGCCACATAGTCCCGGTCTGTTGTTCGCTCACGAAGCAACTCTTCGGCGACTACACGCCCTTGCAGTCAACCCGAATCTATCGGTGATGTAGTCCCAGTATGTTGGCCCCTCCCGACGCAACTTGTTAGCGGCTACCCTCGATGACTGCCTCTCGTAACGTTGACTCGCTTGTTGTAGCAGTTGAACCCTTGGCTATGACGTAGATCGCGGCTTGACCCCCAAAATGTTACACTCCGTTTGATGGTGGTGTTTTCTATCAGTATTTGATTCAGCCCAGATGCTTGAGATCCTGATAGATGTAACTCTGATTCGTTTATCCACGCAGCCTGCTCAATCATCAACAAGTCACAGAGTCGATTGTATGCAGTTGTTGATGTGTGCTGAATAAAAGTGGAAAACTTCATACGTCGACTCTGTGACTTGTTCATGATTGAGCAGGCTGCGTGGATAAACGAATCAGAGTTACATCTATCAGGATCTCAAGCATCGGGGCTGAATCAAATACTGATAGAAAACACCACCATCAAACGGAGTGTAACAGTCCTCCCACCTCTTTTTCGGTCTCCATTTTTTCTACCTGCTTGCACTGTGCGTTGCAGGATGGTCTTTGCAAGTCCCGATTATCTAATGACGTGGCCCTACCATCGGAGTTTCCGTTTTTTCACAATTGTGAGCAGGTCATCGTGTTGTCCAATGGCTTGTGTGATGGTCTGTCGGACTTCGTCGTTGGTGATGTGTTAGGTATAGGAAATGCCCAGAAGTCTTCTGTAGCACCTCATCTCCATGCTTTGTATTCTTCGTTGGAGATCTGCTGTAAGGGTCCATGTTTTGCAAGCATATAGGAAGATGGAGATGACAATGGAGCGCAGCAGCCTTACCTTGGAATGTAGACTGATGGTCCTGTCTTTTCAAACTGGCTTCAACCTCGCCAGGGCAGCATTTGTTTGTGCGATCCCGGACAGGACTTCCTGTCGGGACCCATTGACTGATACAATGGCTCCTAAATATTTGAAGCTATGCACTGTGGTGAGTGGTTGGCCTTGGACTTTGATGTCCGTGTTGATGCCATTGGTGTTGTTGGTCATCATTTTGGTCTTCTCTGCTGCTCTTTCCTACTTCCCAGTACCGTTACAACGGCAAATAACAACAGAGACCACAGCACGATTTAGACATAAGCGGTATTTTAAATAAAATCAAAATGAATGTTGTTCTAATATAGCGTTTTTCCGGCTCAAAACGCTGTTTAAGGCGCTGGCTAGGAATTCCATGTTCACCATACTAACCGGCAGAAATATTACGGATATATTGACGTCACATATAACTTTGCAGACGAAATTTGACAACAGCGTCGGCTGTAAGTGTAAGTACATTGCAATAAATATCATGCCTAATATTTTTAAATAAAGGTATGACATTTAAAAATACGTTGCCTAACATAAATACTAAATTAAAATAAAATATTTTAGTGCATTACTCAAACATGCTTCACCAAAGTTACAGGGAGAGGATGCCTTTGTACCCTGGCAGTACATTACGATTAATTTCAGTGCATTGCGTGCTCATGGTAACCAAGCTCACCGCTTCAAACGACCAGTCCCATGAAGCTTATTCATATGTCCATTGTACTTTTTTTATTCCTATGTACGTGCAGCGCTTAGGCCAAAGAAAAACAAATTGTCCGTTTACGGTCACCGGATCGACCCTGTACATTTTGCACCAACCCTTTTTTTGTTTTTCCAAAAACATAAAAATAAAATAATAAATAAAGATACTTTTAGAAGCCAAGGCAAAATCGTCCAAATGAAACTCGCAGACAGCAGTTGTCTCTCTGTCTACATTTTAAACAGCAACCTGTGTACCCTGGCTTAATAATAATAATAATAATAATAATAATAATAATAATAATAATAATAATAATAATAATAATAATAATAATAATAATAATAATAATAACAACAACAACAAAACAGAAGACAAAAAACAAAACAACCTCACACAACAACAACAAACAAACAAACAAAATGAACGGGGAGACAATTCCAAGGAAAGGAAACTCCGGTTCCCATAATCCATAACAGTTAACACTCAATCACTTCCTCGCTCGCTTACTCAATTATTTATAGCCGGGAGACAACCTTTGACTGACTTCATTTTGTTGATAGCTCAGTCAAACTCGAGAGCCCTCAAGGCAGATTACATGTTTTGGAAATTGGAATGGATTGTTTGCAGATGTAGAAATAAAAACAAAACACAAATTGAAATAAATACGAAAGCTCGTTATCGACCGCGGTTCATTGCTGGACCAGGCCCAAAACTAACGTCCGTCAGGGACACGCAACTCACGAAGTCAAAACGGTCACGCAACTGCGCACTGACCACGCAATAATAACCTATTCGAGGCTCTCGGAAATGACAACATCAATATCTAATCAAGCCATTGTGATTATATTAAATTAAATTAAATTCTATTGAGGTTACAGCGAATAAAATTATTACAAATAAAAAATATAAAAAATACAAGAAAAAAAAACTACTAATTTAATAATATAATATAATAATATATTATTTCCCTTAAACCTCTGGGTTGGAAGGAATAAAAGCGTTAGAGACCGTTTATTTTCTCTGGGCCAGCTTCATCATGTTCACGAAGGGTGCTGGCTTTATTTTCTGCCTTGTTGGACTACCTTGTGATCGTCTAATTGATGCTGCGTTATTTTATTTATTTTGATTGTATTTGATCTTTTGCCTATTGTCACGTGTTAGAATATGTATATGTCAATGAACTGTTAATTAGGACAGGTTGTAAGGCTAGGCTTTGGAGCCTAAACCCATTATCCTATTACACGATTCAATGTTCAATGTTCCCAAAACAAACTTTCCCGTTAATGTACACTAAAGAAAGCCAGGTCCCCATTCACCACTCAGTGGACTGGGGTACTGTTGTGCTCTGTTTCTTTCTGTGATTGGACATCAGTATTACATACACTGACGACTATCCGTTCCGTTAATTAGCTTGCTAATTGACCGGTCCTACAAACTGGACACTGGGTTGATTAAGCAAACAGTAGAATGGTCTGACCTCACTTTTGGAGAACAAACAAAGAGATCATGAAATTTGCAAAATACTGAACCGGTCCATGTCCTGTTTCCTAGTGTTTCCCTGGCTGGTGCTTCGCTGAAACTATCCTGCTTTCGCTGAGAAAACGACCGGAATTTCACATGAGCGACTCAAGACAGGTAATAGGTCTCTTTCTGAATACATCTTCTACATTTCTTCTTTGTATCAACATTGTTTCCCCCGCCATTCTTTTATTCCTTTCTGTGGACACGACAATGTCATATCTCGGTCTCATCTAATCAATTTAGGTTCTACGTTGACTTTAGCATGTCCGTGCGTGCGTGTGTATGTGCTTGATATATTTATGAATGGTTTCTTGTAGAGGAAAAGTACAAGCAAGTGTCCAAAGTTTGCCCATATCTGCTTCTATAGTTAGACTGCTGGATGTCGACGCCAGCACGTTTAGCCAATATTGCCCCTCTTGCAAGAGAGCTGATTCTTGTTTCTCAAAGCCTGGAAAAAAGCCTTGGGGTGGCACTGGACTATCAGATAGATTCGCTGTCGCACTTCGCCCTACAAAATAACAGACCCAATAGAGTAACGGATGTTCAAAACAAAATATAAATGTAGCCCAGCGGAGTATTTGACTCCCGTCTCTCGGCCACCAACCTTGAGAACACGGCCCAACCCGAGCTGTTATTTTCATTTATCCCTCAAAAGAGGGACATTAAAATATTTGCCCTGCAAGGTGGGGAAGCGTGGTTGGTAGTAACCCGGGTTGCAGGCTACTAGTGCCATGACACTTCAACACATGTCGCTGCCACCGACCTGCATAAAATGCCTGCCGACAATGTAGTCCCGCTCACCACCAAAAGCAGAAGGCGAATGGTCAGCCGAGGAGAAAAAATGTCGTGTCGCCTTGTCCTGCATAACCCAATGGCATTCCCAAAGGATTCTGCACAGCAGAAGCCACTCAAGGCTAGTCTAACCATGAAATTCAAGGTAGACAACTTCTCTCCCAAGCCTCAACCAATCGCCTCCCTTTCCGCTACATAAAGCTACATAAATATAGGCCCAATACGTTTTGCCTAGACCTACACCGTTTGTGATGAACAGTGACGTTCTCATCACACAAGTCATTTGACAACACGATGACATGCTCACAGTGGTAAACAAACGTAAACTTCGATGTTATACTATGGCCACGGCACCAGAGCATCAGGCTTTGCAAAGACCATCCTGTAAGGCCCGGTGCAAGGAAGCATAAGAAGAGGGAGACAGAAAAAGAGGTGGGAGGACAACTTTCTCGAATGTGTTGGCTTGACACCGAGCGAAGACCACCGCCGTCACCCCGCACGCCCCCACCCCCTCACTCCTTAGCTGCTCTCCTCCTCCCCGTCCCTCCCTCGTCTTTTATACTTTAATTGTAAATCTTCTATTTTATGTTTGTATTATGTCCTAGCATAATTTCTTAGTGTCTTGTTTTTGTTTCACTTCTTTTCGTATGTATTTCGATGTTAACGTTAAGTATAAATGCGTGAGAACTGCGCTTTGAACTGATATCATTAGAAAAAAGTGCTATAAAAATACCTTTACTATTATTATTATTATTATTATTATTATTATTATTATTATTATTATTATTATTATTATTATTATTATTATTATTATTATTATTAACACAACGCAACACAACACACGCGCGCGCTCACACTCTACCTCCTTCCCAACTCCCTTTAATACACATTCCGGTCAATGTCCATTTGTCACCATCTCATTCATTTACCGCTCATCTGCGACACATTGTATTTACGCACGTCTGTCGGTAAGGTCCTACGTTTCCTCCCCGTCCAAAGTTATCGTTGACCGACATCATCTGCAACCTGTTTGTTAGGGTAAGGCTTAAGTTAAAGTTTAGGGTGTGGGGTTATACAGCTAGCAAATTCCAATCATAATCCAAAATTAATGTTTGCTGTCGGTATTTTAATTAACAAACAAACAAAAGTCAATGAAAGGTTAAACATTGGTGTTGGGGTAAATGTTTTTCTAACTATGAAAAAAAAATTATTTTATTTTATTTCATTTCTTTAAGTGGTGGGGGAGAGGTGGTTGATGCTGGGCCCTTCCTCGTCTGTAAGTGACATTTAGCGACAATGAATTAACGGTTAATCCCACGCTTAACACGGGTGTCGCCAACAGTGCCATGGGGCTCTGGTGGGTTATTGCAGATAACAATGATTTATGGCTGCCACAAACATGCGTGGCCATTGGGTTCTGTTGACACAAATGGGATGATGGCGCTTATCGTGGGAACTGGCGCAATGCAATACTAGCAAGAGTAAGCAGTGCTAGTGGATCGCCAGCGCCTTGAGTAGTTCCAGCTGGAAAGCGCTATATGCAAACCATTAAATGAAATAAGAAACTGTTGTTGCGTGAACTAGTGTTATAGTATTCATCAGATTATCACAAAAGTTGCTCCCAGGAAGAACAAACATACTGTATGTACAACTATGCCTATGCTCAAAGCGCCCGCACATGCATCAACTATCGAACATTGAAAGCTTTTTAATGGCTATGCAATTGGGGGTGAACATTCTCTCAATTCCAGGAATAACCGTTAAGTTAATACCCCGAGAGCTACCACACCTATATAAAAGTTATCAACATCCGAGAATAACAAGATAATTATTATGATTTGACAACACAACAAGCTGTTGCTGTAGTCCAATGCACTGTGCAATCAAGTCTGATCACCGAGTCAACAAAATGCTGTTAAGTCGCAGCGGACAAATAAACAGTTCGTTTCCGAGTTAGCGGTGCTCATTTATAAATGATTCAATAAAATCCACATTGTATTTGAACCCCCGCTATTGGCTATGGAAAACCTAACTACGGGAAGCAAATGGGATGATGATGATGATGATGATGATGATGATGATGATGATGATGATGATGATGATGATGATGATGATGATGATATTCCTTTATAATGCACAACACTCAGCTCAATAATGTGAAAGTATTAAAAGGGATACACAATTCTCATCTATATGTGGACAGCTTACATGTAATGCTTCCAAAATGAAGTGGCTATTCACCGTGGACCATCGCTAAAGCAATGAACATTGTAATTTTCAGCCTTGTCGACCATGCACGAGACAAAATAGCTCAAAGTCAAGAATAGGTTAG
>CM072514.1:39006444-39058944 GCA_036898135.1 Oncomelania hupensis | reverse complement strand
GATACCACAGGCACACAATGTTGGTCACGCTCCACTGCAGTTTTCTGTTATGCCCATGTTCCTGTATTCTAAGGGAGAAAAGCCATTACCTACTATATAGCAGACGACCCCGTGAACGTTTTAAGAACGGCATTTTATATATATATTGCAATCCCGCAAATGATTGATGCTTTTAAAAAAATGTATGTGACGTGAATTAGACATTTTATACAGTTTTTTTTATTTTTTCGCAATTTTGTTCTCGACGTTCAGACGCACTTTTAAACCTCTCATCTCACTTCCCTCTACCCCACTTCTCTCTCTCTCTCTCTCTCTACCCCATCCCCTTCTCTCTACCCCTTCTCCCCATTCATTCTCTTGGGCTCTTTTCTCCTGTATCTCCTCCCCTCCCCTCCTTTATCCATTTCACCTTCTCCTTCCATTCATCCACTCTTCTTCCTTCGCTCCTTTTTTTCCTATCTTCTCCTCTCCTTCGCTCTCTCGCCCCCCTCCCCCCACTACTCCATAAATCCCCTTTCCTATTATTTTCGTCCTATTCCTCCTTCGTCGTCTTCTATCGCTAGCTCGAAGAACACGTCTTTCGGGGTATAGGGGTATCGATCACATCAAGGACCCAATAATTCACAGCAAACTCGCTCTCCTCAGCGGTCATTAGCTCTTCAAGCTTTTCTGATTTTGCCCTTATATAATTCTCACAAGCACTTCCCCCCCCCCACCCCCCACCATCCACCCATCACCCAGTTATCTTTTATTGCTTGTTTGTATTTTCATCATCATCATCATCATCATCATCATCATCATCATCATCATCATCGTCATCGTCATCGTCGTCTTCGTCGTCATCTTCGTCGTCCTCCTCCTCATCATCATTATTATCATAATCTTAATTTTTTTGGCCTTGTTCTTGACCATGACCTTTCAATTGAATAACATATTTCGGCAGTAGTAAAATCCTGTTTCTTTCATTTAAGATCTCTTGGTAAAATCCGCTCTTCTCTGACCGTATTGCAGCAAATGCTGTTGCTGTCTCTTTGGTCTTGTCAAGACATGACTATTGCAACAGCCGTCGTGCCATTCTGCCTCAAACACATGTCAAAAGCCTCCAATCTGCGCAGAATTCTGTAGCTTGATTGGTCGCAAAAACTAACAAATGAGACCACATCACCCCCATTCTAAAGCAACTTCATTGGCTTCCGGTCCACGAACGCATTAAACCCAAAGGGCTTTTAGTTGCCTATCGCGCAGTTAAAGTGCATACGTCTGAACTTCTAAATGTGTAGGAACCATCTCGCAGCCTCCGCTCAGCTTCCAAGTCTCTCCTCCTTGTCCCTGGGACAAGCAGGTTAAGACTAGGGGCTATGGCAAGAGATATTTCAGATACACTGTATCGGTGTGGTGGAATGCTCCTCCAGAGTGTATAAAGAGGATAGACTCTGTGGACGCGTTTCGCAGAAACCTGAAAACACATTTATTTTCTTCTTTCTAAGCTGCATGTTTAACTATCTGGTCTCACATTTCATTTGCATACTAAGTCACTGTGTGAATTGATTGTATAAATGTTCCTTGTCTGGTCTGCTTGCTAGAATGTGTTGAGCGATAGTAAAGAGGTAAAAGTGTTCAGGTACATTCTAGGCCCATACACCGCCACTGTGTGTGCGTGTGTGTGCGTGTGTGTGTGTGTGTGTGTGTGTGTCCACCTCTCTCCCACCAACGCTGCGATCATGCCCGTCGGCGTGGAGATATTTAAGCTTACGCACTTTACACATTCATTCATTCGTTCATTTGAGTGCTCTCGGATTTTCCTCTGGCCCAGCAGTGTAGTGGTTGGGGCCCAGGCTAGCAATGCCTGACATTAAAGCACGGTTAGTACTTGGATGGGTAACCCTGCATGGCAGACAACCACCAAACGACGCAAGCAGATGGAAACAAGCGCATGACACACCTCAGTCCGCCAAGCTGCAAATGGGTACCTGGCTCTGTTTAGACCCGGGGAATGGTAAAGCGGCGAGGGAGAGGAGATAGGTACAGCCCTCATTGAGCGGGCCTACAGAAAAGGGAGGCCCTAAACGCTTCCCTCTCCAACGACCGAGAGATTACTGGAACAGCTTTACCTTTAAAAGAAATTTAAGTATAGCACTGCACTGGCAGTTGTAAAACGCTCGCCAAGAGTGACCCCTGGTGACGGGAGAGGTTCCTCCAGAGACGACGTTCTGTAATAATTCCGTATACGGTGTTTCACCTTCCCCTCCTACTTCCCCCCTTTCCTTCACCCCGTTTCTCTTCAGCGGCGTGATAAGGCATTACATGATTACTGCTTTAGGTCCAGCGGACTCTTCCGAGCCAAATCAGGACCGGACAACCCCTGAAAAGCATAAAAGATCTGCTGAAACAACCCTAGTGGTAAAACTGAAAGCTCTCCACCAGCCAGTCACTTTACAATAAAAACATCCCACGCAGGGGACGCTGAGGCTGTACTCTAATTTATCGAACCCCCGTTTACAAAAACAAAATAGAATACAAACATCATTATAAATTATCAACAAAACACATACATATAAAATGCCTACATTGCTAAATAATAACATCATAGGAAGCCCTAGTGACCACCTGGCAGAAAGCGTCCAATATTCCCAAGCTGATCCAACAGACCTCATACACAAATAAGGAGTCTTGTCCCGGAAGAGTTTTCAAGAAAAAAGGTAGATGACTAGTCTAGCGAAGAAGAAGATAGTATAGCAGATTGATAGAACAGAGCAGTAATGAGAAAGAGCAAATGAGAAAGACAGCGACAGTGGGAATTTAAAGCACTAAATTTCCAGAAAGTGGGGATACTATTTATACTGAAACCCCGGCACCCCAACGGGGAAACCATGATAAGGCAACCCGACCCGTCTGCCAAAACTGGCCTGCGAAAGGCTCAAAATAAACCTGCACGTATGCATTGAATTTAAGTTATTCGCTCATTTGTCTTGGGTGCTAGACAGTTCACATCAAACGCTAAGTTGGCGCCTTGGACGGCTTGAGTTAGATCTATATTTCGGCCAGCGTCTTGAGTAGCCCTTTGAGCTGGTAGTGGACGCTATATTTTAAAACTCTTTTCCATTTTGATTTGCTTTCCCTTAAAGGTCTACTTCAACACCAAGCGATATTTTGCTGAAAAGAATAACATAATGCAACAACAGTTTGGCGGCTCAAATTTAATTTCTTCAGGCATTTTTTTGGAAATACACACCTGTTATTTTTTTTTTAAACAGGAGGGAGAGAGAAGAATACGGAAGTGATCCTGTGACTGTATAAATAATGAGCTTCGTCTGATTGATGAAATGTTTGAAATTGATGAAATACTTTACAATAGTAGGCTCTAAGTGAAGATTCAGAAACAGGGTGTAGGTAATATTTTTGGTGGTAGTCGACTTTTAAAAAACGATAACTATGACGCAGATGATGACGTACAAATAAATTTTTACGCACTAAAAAGTACTTATAGATTTTCCAGCTCAGCACTCTGAATCGTCAGCGGCAGCTGGAATAAAACCACAGAAGAGCCCTCTCCCCTTCTCTCTCTCTCTCTCTCTCTCTCTCTCTCTCTCTCTCTCTCTCTCTCTCTCTCTCTCTCTCTCTCTCTCTCTCTCCTCCCCCCGCCCCCATTACAAGGCACCCTATTCCTCTTATACAGCTGAATAGTAATCTTATAAGCTTCTTGTGCAACGATTCAATAAGTAGATTATTGTACGAACTCCCCAAGGGGCACTACAATTTTAAAAATAATAATAATTTTTTAAACAAAATAATGTTACCCTCTTCCCTCCCTTCCCAAAAGTGAGGTCCACGACGTTCGATTTTCGGACCCTCATCAAAGGAAGCATCGCTGTCGGAAACTCGGCGGCTCAGATAGACGGGAAGTTAGTTCATAGATCCACAAAGCATCTGATTTAACGGTTTTGGTTCTTTGAGAGTCATTCCAAGACGATTCTCATCGGGGGCCGAGGGATTTTCCCCTTCGCCTTTTTTGGCCAGAAAAGGCAAAGCCGATAGATCGTCCCGATCATCTCCTAAGGGTTTAACCAACCCTTTAAAAAAAAAAAAAAAGCGAGCGTTGTTAGCAAGTGGGCTAAGACGGGACTATACTTTTGACTCGGGCAACGTCTCGGGGGTTTTCTCCGGGTACTCCGGTTTGCTACCCCAGCAAAATTAAAAAAACACACACAACTAATGTTAGGTAGGTTGGGTTTGGGCTGCGACTATGCCTTCCCCGGGGGAGGCGGCCCAGAATTTCCCGATAAGAAGGGACAATAAAGCGCTACAAAAAAAATAAATAAATAAAAAGAAATAAAAAGACCTCGCTTTTCTTCACCGTTCCCCTCATTTGTTTCCGAAGCATATGCAGTTCGTTCTGGTAAGGATGTATCATTACCTTAAGCGCAGAAACAGTTCCATTTTCATCACTGCTACTCCTACTGGAAACACAGGCTATACAAATGCAAAGCAAACAGTTCTTCCATCTTGGTCAAAAGACGTCATTCAAGACGAGTGCTTTTCATCAGGGAAAAGCCCCAAATCTGGCGGTGATATCGGGAGCATGAACCCAAAGATACGAAATAAAATTTTAACGGCAAATTTCCATATTGTTCGTTAGGATTAGAGTTAGTTAGAATTCAGATTACGATTAGGGTTAAAGTTAGGATTAATTGTAACCCTAGGCCTAGACTATAATTATTTTTACCAGAAATTTTTCGGCATTCTCACCCTTCTTCGATACCTGCCATTCTATTTCATCACCTCGTGACGTCACATCCTTTAATGCTTTTGAAAGCCAGGGTAAAGATGGAGATTTTGGAGCTCAGACGATGGACAAGGCACAGTCCCAACGGGGAGCATCACAACCAGATTGGCTACATCATGGTCAAGACACGCTTTAGATCAAGCATCAACATCGACATGACACGCACTTTTCCAGGAGCAGACATCGGAAGTGACCACGATCTCGTGATGATTTCCTTTCGGCAAAGTGCACCAGACTGAAGTTCGACGTGGACAAACTGCAAGACCTAGCGATGGCAGAAATATTCCCAGCCACAATTGGAGGGGAATTTGCACCACTGCTCATTTTGGGGGCTGGTGAAGTAGATGTCAACACCATGACCACCACCTTCAACTCAGCTGTGACAGATGCCGCCACTGAGATCCTTGGCAAGCACCGCCTAAAGAAGAAAACGTGGATCAAACCTGATCTTTTGGATCTGTGTGATAAACGAAGAGAGATGAAAAAGAAATAGGACACTTCACAGGGAGCTGATATATATTCTCTCTCACTCATCTCTCTCTCTCTCTCTATCTCTCTCTCCCCTGCTTCCCTTCTCTCCTCCCTTCCCCACTTTCCCTCTGTCTGTTTGTCTGTCTTCTCTCTCTCTCTCTCCATCTCTCTCTTTCTCTTTCTCTCTCTCTCTCTCTTTCTCTTCCCCTCCCCCCCCCTCTCCGCGCTCCACTCCAACCTCCCTCTTTCTCGTGTTACATTCGCTTATTGATTTGCATTGCTTCCCTGTTTCGTTTCGTTATTTTTTCATTCCGTCCTTTTCTCCCCGAGATCATCATGAAAGAACCCACAGGCTACAAAGCACGCACAAATTGATTCGTTTCCTGTTTTCGTTTTTTAGAACGCTACATGCGGTTAACATACGTGTATAGGGGAGGATTGTGGAGGGTGGGAGAATAGGGTAGGGGAGAGGTAGAATGGAGGGGGAGAGGGAAGTGTGCATGACGTGTGTGTGTGTGTGCGTGTATGAGAGTGTGTGTGTGTGTGTGTGTTTGGACGTGTCTCGTTATGTTAACGTCAAAAAAGGGTTCCGTTAGAGCAAGGGTTAGCGTTAGCGTTAGAACACTTAAATCCTATCCTATCCTATCCCATAACTCGGAGGTCGTAGGGATACCACAGATGATCGTTTAACCAGCGTACTCCATCTTTCTCTGTCCTCAGCAACCCTCATGGCTTCGCTCAGTGTCAAGCCAGTCCATTCTCGAATGTTGTCCTCCCACCTCTTTTTCTGTCTCCATCTCCTGTTGCCTCCATGCACCGTGCTTTGCAGGATGGTCTTTGCAAGGTCGGATGCTCTGGTGACGTGGCCATACAATCGGAGTTTGAGTTTCTTCACCACTGTCAGCATATCATCGTGTTGTCCAATGGCTTGTGTGATGGTCTGTCGGACTTCGTCGTTGGTGATGTGGTGGGAGAACACTTAAAAGTACTTTAAAAACGGGAACAAACTGTGACAAAATGTCAAAACAACGTGTATGCCGTTTCATGAATGTCACAACAACGGCGTCTTCGCAATTGATTTTGTGTGTGTGTGTGCGTGGATGTGTGGGTGTGTGTGTGTGTGTGTGATCGGTTCGAGTAACGTAGAAAAATGTTTTTGTTTTGTATAAAAAGTTTTGATCATTAAGAAATATTTTGTAAAATATAAATAGGCTATAACTGATTAATAAATTAATATAATAATTAATTAAATAACCAGAGCAAGAAAAACAAACCGAAAATTAATGTACGTGCGTGTTACATGTTGGCTGTTATTGTTGTGGTTGTTGTTGATGCTGTTGAGATTGTGGTTGTTCCTTCTCCTCCTCATTCGTTACATTTACTCCTCTTCCTTCTCCTTCCTTCTCCCCTTTCTTCCTCTTCTACCTCCCTCATCTCCTTCCTTCTTCCCCCCCTTGAATCCTTTGCAGCCTCTTCTATCTCCGATCCTCCTTCTTGGAACTTTTTTATATTTTTTATTTTTTTATTTTAACAACTTTTTTTTTATCACCGAGGTGAAATTCGGGCACTTTCCTTTTCGAAAGTACAGCAGCCCCAAGTAAAGCGCTTTACCCAAGATACATGCTGGGGTATGTTCTTGTCACCGGCACTCACCCGTCTAGGACATGAGCGACAGGATCTTTAAAGTCCATTATGATGGAATGCATGCGACACAGACAAGACCTCGGTTTATACTCTCATTCCGAAGGAGTAGAAAACGGGAGTAAAGTGTATTTCCCAAGCACACAACACGATGCCCCGGCCTGGGCTCGAACCCGGGACCTTCAGATCCGCAAGCCAAAGCCCTACCATTAAGCCACAGTGACCCCCGGTCGTGCACAGTTGGTTATGCTGAAAAGAAAAATGGGCAGCCAGAGCCGCCGTACCTAGCTTGCCAGGCCAGCATGAAGCAAGAAGGTAATTTCAGGAATCGATTTTTCGTTTGAGACGACTATATCTCGTCCTTATATTTTGAGACCAATAACTGAGGAAAGGGGAAAAAAAGGAAGTCGAGCCAGAGCGGTACCTATTTACTAGTCTACCGTCTACGCTTACCACTCCCATCGAGCAAGTCAAGTCCAGTTTAGTCAATTCAAATCAAGTCAAGTATAAAAAAAAAATATTTAAAACGAAAAAACTTTTTTTCACACAACAAACAGTGAAAAGATGGCGAGTCGCTTATAAGGAGAGTATGTTACACCGCTGTAACTCAGTAGTAAAGCGTACGCCTGGTACACCGATTAACCCAGGTTCGAATCCAATCGTGGACGAAAATAAAAAGTGTCCATTTTCCTATTCTATCCTATCCCGTAACTCAAAGGTCGTTGGGGCACCACAGATGATCGTTTAACCAGCGTACTCCATCTTTGTCTTCATCAACCCTCATGGCCTCGCTCAGTGTCAAGCCAGTCCATTCTCGAATGTTGTCTTCCCACCTCTTTTCTGTCTCCACCTTCTTCTGCATCCTTGTACCGTGCCTTGCAGTATGGTCTTTGCAAGGCCTGAAGCTCTAGTAACGTGGCCATGCCATCGGAGTTTCCGTTTCACTGGCCATCTTATCAGTGATCAGAGGGTTTAGTGTTGCTTTAGGTCCCTACGAGGCGTAGGGATGATCCCCGACTGTCATATGGCCAATGTTGGGTGTAGACTTTAAGCTTCAATGTTCATTCAATGAGATTATTACTCGAAGTCTACACGCCTCCGTTCTATCGAAGGAAACTTTAAAGAACCTGACGTTCATGTCCTATAGATTTGTGAGAGTGCCCGATAGACAAAGACACATCCCGCAAGCACTGCGTTCTACTCCAATTAGTCCTGGGTGGCGCATATTTGCGGCTGCCACGCTTTCTCTGAGCAGGCAGCCCCGAAATCCGCCCGCGTGGATGACAAATATTATCAAAACACCAAATCCAACGCAGAGATTTGCATTTCGACTGAGCTGAACAGCCCAACAAAACACACACACGCACACACACACACACATACACACCCACACACACACGTACATACACACACACAAACACATATAAAGGTTAGTTCTGTACTCCGTTATTTTGTTAAGGGACAGATAGGAAGATTAGACTTTCTAATTAGTCTAAAATCTTAATTCGTAATAAACTAAAAAGTTTCCAATACACACACACACACACACACACACACACACACACACACCCACACACAGACACACACACACCCCCCCTCTCTCTCTCTCTCTCTCTCTCTCTCCATCCACGCACAAGCAGTACCTTAATTGGACACTGAAGCAAATTTGCCTTCTAGCGCAAATAGATCATTCACTTTCTGCTGCATCAATTCTTGCCAAGCTAAAAATAGATACGCTATAATATTATATTTATTTACCTATTAGAGCTAAACCTATCGAGTATCAAAAGACTAAAGTAAAGGCCCCCATTTAAAGAGTGAATACTACGCACGAATACGCACACGCACACACACACACACCCACACACACACACCCACACCCACACACACACACACACACACACACACACCCACACACACAGGTTAGAAGCGTGGATGATTACAATTGTAGCCCATGTTTGTTTGTAACGACATGACAGGCAACTTCTGGGCTTTTTTCGTACAGGTCGTCTTCTTATCGTGTTATTTTTTGATCTTATGCTTTTGTTGCGTTAGTGCTGTCAACTTGTTTAACATGGTTTATGTATACATTTTTTGTTCTTTTGATCCATATTGGAATCCTTCGGATGAGAGTATAAACCGAGGTCCAGTCTAGTCTGTGCGCGCTGGCATTCCCTCGCACGGGCTTTAAAGATCCTAACGCTCATGTCCTAGACGGGCGAGTGCAGGCTACACAAATACATCCAGAAAGCACTAGGTCCCGTTTCCTGCATACCCATACTCATACCAGATCGCGCAGGATTGCGCTCAGTTGTCTGGGCATCTGTAATATCAGAAGTGTTGAGTACAAAGATGTTGTTACTTAGCTTAAAGATAAACAGATAGTATTAAACAAACCCAGATGTTAATTTAACAGCTGTCTACGGGAATGTTCGCAGGAACTTTATTAAAGTAACCTCCTTGAGACGGTCACTCCCGATAGTATCAAGCAGAACTCGCTTTAAAGAATGTAACATTGCCCACTAAGACCGGTGTGACATCGTCACAGTTCCTAGTATCTTAGCTGGGCTGGGAGCGAATGGGAGCATTCTGATTGGTCGACGCGTTACAAAATTCGACGCATGCGCACAGTGCTATCATAGTCTTCGTAAGGGTTAGGGTTAGGGTTTGGGTTAGAGTTAAGAGTTTAGGGTTAGGGTTAGAGTTTGGGTTAGGGTTAGGGTTATGACGCCTAAGAACTTCGTGAAAAAGCCGGCCCGACATGACCTGGCGCATGCGCAAATGCGCTCGGATAAACTAGGAGACCCAGAACTTGAAGGATGTGACACCGGCGTCACTGGACCGCTATGTAGCCGCGCGAGTCATACCGCTCTTATATCTACCCTGCATCTCTCCTTTGGGTCTCAAATTTGAGACGTAACAAATAAGAGGCCGGACACAAAGACGTTCGAGAAAAGATACACGCGAGAACGAGATGATTGGTCGGAGAGGACGCAGATTCAACAATATCTTCCATATACCCCGGGATAAACGCGCTGTCCCACCGCCGTAGCTCAAGTGCTATAGCGTTCGCCTGGCACACCGATGACACAGGTTCGAATCCCGTGGTGGGCGATATAAAATGCCCCCGCCCCTCTCCCCCCCTCCCCCGTGGGGGTGCCGGGGGTTTCAGTATAAATAGTATCCCCACTTTCTGGAAATTTAGTGCTTTAAATTCCCACTGTTGCTGTCTTACTCCTTTGCTCTTTCTCATTTCTACTCTGTTATATCAATCTACTATAGATCTACTATCTTCTTCTTCGCTAGACCAGTCACCTACCTTTTTTTTGATAACTCTTCCGGGACAATACTCCTCATTTGTATATGAGGTCTGTTGGATCAATTTGGGAATATTGGACGCTTTCTGGCAAATGGTCACTGGGGCTTCCTGTGATTTTATTATTTAGCAATGTAGGCATTTTATATGTATGTGTTTTGTTGATATTGTATAATGATGTTTGTATTCTATTTTGTTTTTGTATTCGATAAATTAGAGTATAGCCTCAGCGTCCCCTGCGTAGGATGTCTTTATTGTAAAGTCACCGGCTGGTAGATTGCCTTCAGTGTTACCACTAGGGTTGTTTCGGCAGATCTTTATGCGGATCAGGGGTGAGTCCTCTTTCACTTCTCTGGTCCTGATTTGGCTCGTTAGAGTCCGCTGGACCTAAAGCAATAACCATGTAATGTAATGTAATGATATAAAATGCGGCCATTTTCACTGTCCATTTTAGCAGTATGATTGCTCTGGTGGTTCAGTGTTGATTTAGGTCCCTACCCCTCTTTCCCTGAGATGGTTATCCCTGTCTGCCATAACGCCAATGGGGGGTGTAGACTTTAAACCCCAATGTTCATAAACGCCAAGCGAAGTACACGAGGTTCAAGGAGCAAACTGGAGTGAAAAGTTCTCAGCTATCACCAAGATAGTGATAGACTAGAGACAGCTTCCCAGAGACTGGAAGTAAGTTAACACTAGTGGTTTTCTAATACTGTTATGTTTACCTATTATATTGAGTGCCTTGTATTATTATGTTCATGTTATATGTATTTACAGGAACTGATTGTTTCTGATACGTTAGGCATATTATTTGACATAGATTCGGCTTAAGAATCAGATATCGTAGTGTGCTTATGGAAAACTCGACAAGTGTGTGATGCTGTAGACTCCTTGCAGAGGTCACACCATAGCAGTATACCTGAATAGAATATTGTAGCCAGAGTTCTGGATTTTTCAGCTCAGCTCTGGGACGGTTTGTGGAGTCAACGCCCGAACTCTTGCTCCCGTTGAAAGAAGGAGATCAACTAGAATCTACTTCACCACGTCCGGCCACATAGTTACCAGACTCGCCCGATCATCCTGAGAGTAACCAGACTCCCTCAGAGTGACCACCCGACTCAGGCACTCACCGAAACCGAGAGTTAGCCTCCTCACAACGGCAAATAATATCAAAACCACTCGGAACACTATTAGACCACATAATTTATATCTAGAATTAGAAGTCTTGCTAAAGAACTTCCTCAGCACCCTGGACCGGTTATACCTATTACCTACATTTAATTAAAGCTTTTAGGAGTTGTGTTGAATATAACAGTTGAAATCACATGCTTACGATTGATGTCACATTCTATTTGTATTGTTGTGTGACCACTATAGCTCTTCTTCTCTTGAGATCAGTTACTAAGCTAGTGGTCCGACAAGCAAAAATCCTTTCTTATTTGAGCCATTGATACTGTTAAAACCCGAGAAGAAATATAAATTATTATGTGACCAAGCACCGTGATTTAGTCTCTTCCATCGCTTAGGAATCTTGGTAAAGAACGATTCAATTCAATATTTTAATTTAACGTCTTTTCACAACAATGTGATTTTAGACAACCATAACAAACAAAGAAACAAACAAACAAATAGAAATTGTTAATTATAGTAACTTAAATAAATCTGTTCCGACAATGATACGTGCGATGTCCTGTAACATCGAACTATATAAGATGACTCTAATATCATCTTGTTCACATAACATAATTCCATTTTCTTTGTACAGTGCTGTTAAAACAGTACAATCAAATAATATATGTTGTAAGGAAATAGTTTTAGCACATATACAAGTAACAATTTTCAAATATTTTGTACACCATGAATTCAAACGTAGCTTATATACTAATCTAGCAATAGTTCTGGAACAACTAACAATATTTACTTTAGGTATTATATTAGTAAAGTGTTGTTCTAATAACGAATAATATTCAAATTGAGCTAATTTCACATTAGAATTAAAGACTGTATGCTCACTTTTCATTGCACCTTGTTTGGCCAATTTATCTGAAATTTCATTACCATAAATCTCTAAATGTGATGGGACCCAACAAAATGTAATTCCAATACCTCTAATTCTAATACTATGAATAAGATATCTTACTTCAAACATTATATCTGTTCTCTTTATACAATTCCAATTTTTTAAAGCATAAAGCACTGATTTAGAGTCAACACAAATTAATATATTAAATATTTCAGAAGGAATGTTGAGTATGTATTCTAGAACCATCATTATTGCATATAATTCACACGTAAATATTGAAAACCCGTGACCAAGATGGAAAGACTTTTGAATATTTAAATAAGGTATGAAAAATCCTGCTCCACAGTTTGATGAATCCAAAACACTACCATCAGTGAATGCTTTTAAATGATTTGAATAGTTATTATTTAAGTGTTCTGTAACTTCACATTTTAAAATTTGACAATTCTCAGTTTTCTTTAAATCAGTATAATCAATGTCAAAATGTGCATTTAAATGTTCCCAAGGTGGAAATTTTGGAATAACTGGTAATACTGAAATTGAAGTAATATCAATATTGCAGGCTGCCATAATATCTTGTGTATAATCTTTAATTGTTTGAATATAGGGAATAGTTTGAGCTCTTTTGGGATAATCCACACTGCTCACATTCAAAATTTCATCTGTTACTGAATTTTTTACAGACAAACATCTAATTACATATTTTGAAGTGGCTAATTTACGCTGCTCAGCTAAAGATAATATACTTGATTCTTTATATGTATTATGAGTATTAGTATGAACTGGTACACCCAAAGCCAATTTTATCGATTTGCTGTCAACGCTTTGTAATTTGTTGAGAAGATATAAAGGTGCAGAAAAATATACCTCTTGTCCGTAAATTAATTTGGATCTCACTAATGATGTAGCCAAATGCAGTAAAGTTTTTGTGTCATGGCTAAACGGCTGTGTACTTATGATTTTTAATAAATTTAATCTTTGTCTTGCTTTATTAATTAAATATTCAATATGATATTTCCAATTTAATTTAGGTGTAAAATAAACACCTAAAAATTTTATATTTTGTTTGTATGATAAATTTTGACCATTAAGTTTTATTTCTGGTAACATTTTAGGATTTTCCCCGTTATTGAACAACATTAGACTTGTCTTTTCTCCAGAAAGCTCTAAACCATTTTCTGACATATAAGCAACCAAACTGTTAATTTCCTTTTGATATATTTTCTCAATATATTTAATATTTGTTTTATTTGTATGTTTTCTAATTTTTGTCTTTAACCAAATCGCAATATCATCTGCATATTGCACTACATGTGTGTTTTTTGATAATGCAGAAGGAAGGTCATAAATTAGAATATTAAAAAGTAATGGTGCAATAATAGAACCTTGTGGAATGCCCATATTTATACGTCTGTTAGATGAATATGTTTTTCCAACTTTCGTACAAATACATCTTTCTGAAAGTAAGCTTTTTATATAATAATAAATGTGACCATTAAGACCTATTGAATTTAATTTGTATAATAATCTGGCATGCCAAACACTATCGTACGCTTTTTTTACATCAAAAAATGTTGCTAATAAACTTTCTTTTTGAGAATTGTTTTTTAATATTTAAAGAAAGTTTGACTAAATGGTCAGTTGTGCTACGACCTTTACGAAATCCTGCTTGATGAACAGGAATAATATTATTTTTGTCACAGAAATATAACAATCTCTGATTTATTATTTTTTCCATTAATTTGCCAACATGTGATGTTAATGCAATTGGTCTATAATTATTTATAGATTTTGATGTTTTACCTTGTTTTATAATGGGAATTATCACTGACTGTTTCCAATAATACGGTACAGTTCCACTTTCCCAACATTTTTGGAAAAGTGAATGCAATAATTGTTTCCATTTTAAAGGTAAATGATTTAACATTTGATATGAAACGCCATCAATTCCAACCGCAGAATTATTATTTACAAACGAATCTAATGTATCTAATACTTCTTCAAAAGTAATGGGACTATTTATATATAAATTATTGTCGGGTAAAGGGTCTTTATATTCCTCCTTATTTTCACTATCAATTCTACATTTTAAAATATTTTCACTTAAATTATTTGTTAAACTATTTTCTGAGAAAAAATTTACAAATGCTTCCGCCTTATCTGTCGAAGAGGGAAATAAGTTATTTTCTAATTTTACCGGATATAGTTGTGATCTATAAATATTTTTAATATCTCTTACTTGTTTCCATACTTTATGCAAATCTTTAGATTCTAATACTTCTTTTTCACAAAATTCAATCCAGTGGTCCTTTTTAGCTTTTGCAATTACTCTGCTGCACTGAATTTTAGCCAGTTTCATTTCTGAAAAATTTGCTTCTGTCTTATTTTTAATCCAATTTTTAAATTTTTCTTTTTTCTTTTTTACTGCGTTTTTACATTCATCATTCCACCATGAATTTCCATGCCGTTCAATATGTTTTTTTGTTTGAACTTTCGGAATGAAATGATCAGCAGCTTGTAAAATTACTTCTCTAAATGTTTCATAGAAAATGTTAATATCATCTTGTAAAATTTCATTACATGGAAAAACATTTAAATAATTATAAAACATTTCCCAATTTGCATGATGATATAAAAATTTTGGAATTTTGTCTTCAACATTAGTGTCATTACTAATTACATTTTGATTTAAATCAATCAAAATCGGTAAATGGTCACTACCTAAACAGTCTTCCTCAATATGCCATTTGCAAGTTAATGCAATATTACCTGACAAAAGAGACAAATCTATTGCTGTAGGTCTGTGTGACGAAATATCTGGAATTCTTGTCACATTACCATCATTTAATAATACTAATTTTGAATCAACAATATTTTCAACCAAACGATTACAAGTAACGATCTTGCAATCTTTTTCCCATAATGGTGAGTGAGCATTAAAATCTCCTAAAATGGCCCAATTACCTTTAGAAAAATCAAAGTTAGAATTGTCATTTTTAGGACCATTTGGGAAATAAACTGATAATACATTAATTATACAACTATCGCTTATTTTAACACATGCTCCAGTAGCGTATATATCTTTAGTGTCTTTTACAACAGGAAACGATTCAATTGATGAATATGATAAATCACACCTGATGTAAATTGCAGTCTGAATTTTCATATTTTCAGGATTAAAACTAAATAATGGAGGATAGTAGTAATTATCCAGTTTAGGTAATTTAAATTTATGAACATCCAATGACTGCAGTGCCAACACACAACATGTTTCGTGTTCAATAAAATGTTTAAAAGACAGTAAGTTGGTAGATATAGAACGACAGTTCCATTGTAACAATCTTGCTTGTGTAGTGTTTTTCATTATCTAATTAAAACTTAAAATGATTTTCTCTTTGCGTTATTATTATTATTATTATTATTATTTTTCAAAATGATTCATTATCATTGCATACGAAAATGCAAACCATAAAGAATGTGTTTCTATCAATGTCAATATTTCTTCAGCTGGATCTAATACCACATCCAATTCTTGTTCCACCAGTTGTTCCTGTACGCATCTCTGCATGATCTCCTTGTTTTTGGCCTGGACCAAAGCAAGTCCCTCAGGTGTCGACCCAGGTTCCGAGCCAGAACACTACTGCCTGTCTGCGTGGGATGTAAACCATCACGAAGGTTGGAAAGGCGCAAGTTGTCATGGCTCACCACAGATACATTGCTCATGTCGAACAGGTCTGCAAGCAGAATGGCATTGAAAGCTACTCGTTTCTGTTCCAAGTCAGGCTGACGAGTTGGAATAGGACAGCTGACAACAACTTTCAGGGTTGGCTTTTGTTTTGCTAATGTCTTGATGGAAGAGACCAATGATGTTGCAACAGCTTTAGGATTCTTATTTTTCAGGTCATTGATGCCGCAATGGATGACTGTCGCTTCAAGAGGCGCCGACGTGATTATGTCAGACATCTCGGAGGTTACTTTCTCGATTGTATGAGCTTTCTTTTGAACAACTCGGAAACCGTATGCACGCCCGAGACGTCTGCCTTGAACACCATTTAGGATGGAGTCGCCTACTAAAGACACTAATGGAGCATCAGAGGATGGTTGTTGCCTTTGCCTGTGGTTTTCTTTACCAATGACATTTCCTCTTACGTCAGCAAAAGTTACGTCATGTATTCTAGAACCAATGATGCTCTTTCTAGATCTTAATACATTTTCAGAGTTGATTGTTTTCTTTACATCTTTCTGTAGCTCATTTGATGACAATGAACTCATTTTATTGACTCCCTGACCCTTTGGTGATGCAGGAATGGCCTTCACGGCGTCAGCATAGGTAAGAAAGCTTACGACTTCTGTTTGCACTCCAAAGTCGATACCACATTCGCACTCTTCCCGTTTTTCATTTTGTTGTTTCAAGCTTTCTTCCAAAGATGCAATACGGCCATTTATTCTTTCGACCGCATCAGCAAGAGCGCCAACTTTAAAGTTTAGATCAAGCAACAAACTTGCAGAATCGAAAGGTCGTGATGGTCCATTTCTCTTGTTGCCAAGGGTGCCAACTGAATGCACAACATTTTGAAATAAATTTATAAGAAAATGAAACATTTTTGGCTGATTTATATAGACTAAAATGGAAAAATCTTACTTTATGCACTTCACAGCCATATTACAAACGATGTGTAGTCAATAATGAATCTTAAAAAACTCCCGTTCCATTCGTAAAGGGCTTCGCACTTCTGTTGGCGGCCATGTTGACCGGAAGTCCTCCAAAAAAGAACGACTGATGCTAGAGATAGCATCTTTTCCATCCAGGTTATTATCACAGCGACAGAGGATTCGCCCAAAGATTGCAAGTGGACGACTCGGGCGGCTTGAGATAGATCACGTGACTGCCTGCGCCTTGAGCAGCTCTTCAGCTGGAAAAGCGCTATGTAAGAACGATTAAATAAATAAATCTTGAAACATCTTTATTTAAAAAAAAAATCCAAGTAATATCTATACGTGCGATAGAAATACGCGAAGTACAGGTGTATATTAAATCCTATTCAATATTAAAATGAATTAATAAAATATCCCTCTGACCTGGAACGATGGAGTCCGCGTTCATAGGGAGTGACAGACACTCTGGCTGTTTCTATTTATATAATTATTGGGCGCTACGAGTATAAAGCATTCGAGAGCTTTCCGAGACATCCCCGCATTAGCCAGTAACTACTGCTCTGCTCGGTTGCCATGGTTACCGGGGAATGATAACAAGGAGAAAAATGAAGAAGCTATTTTGTGCAGTGATGTCTTTTCTTGATCTTGTTCTCTCTACAATACCTTATCACCGTTGTCTATTGAGGTTTTGTCTTCTGTTCTCTTCGGTTATGTGTTGTTCTCATTTTGCTTCGTTTAATTAGATCTTTTTTTTTTTTTACTTTCATTTTACCGTTTCTCTCTTTTTGGATCACTTCATTTACATAGCGGGATATTTTGTATATTTTTTAATGTATGTTTTTAATACCTTTATATTTATTTAATATCAGAGTGATTAAAAAAATAAATTAAATAAACCATCATCATCATCATCATCATCATCATCATCATCATCATCATCATCATCATCATCATCATCACCATCATCATCTCTACTCCCAGCCCCTCCCTGTCATCATTGCAGAATTGCAATCGACTGGGCGTCAGACTAAGCGCCCAAAGGTTGCAAGTGGGCGCCTCGAGCGGTTTGAGTTTGATCCTGTATCAGACAACGCCTTGAGCACCTCTTGAGATGGAAATGCGCTATATATAAGAGCGATTAAATACATCATTTGCATTCTGTTCTCTCTCTCTCTCTCTCTCTCTCTCCGTCTCTCTCTCTCTCCCCCCCTCTCTCTCTCTCTCTCTCTCTCTCTCTCTCTCTCACTCTCTCTCCAACCCCCTCCCGTCTCAATGTACTTGTTCCACTACAAACAACGTTGCTTACACCCTGCACACTTGCCTTCCGTAGTAGAGCGAGCTACCGTGACAAAGACGAAACTTAAATAATATAACTGCAAACGCCCAATGTCACACAGCGGAGCTGAGATTCGCCGAGTACCTCCCACAAGTCCTAGAGGAGAGGCGAGCGCACTAACCGCGACTAATCTCAGCTACGCAATGTGGTCTCATGCATGGAGCGGTACTAAAGACAGTTGGCTTAGATAAAAGACGATCCTCGTAACCGATGGGTTTGTTTCAGGCTTCATGTAAGCACCGAAACTGAAGGAGTTGTGGTGACTAAAGCTGCCCCGCCCTAAGAAAATGGTTCAAGACAATACTATGCCTCAGTTCCAAACGAGTTGAAAGCGAACGTAAATTTCTGTTCCAGGTTTTAGTCTAAGACTTCTGGGTTTTCTCCATACAACGGAGAGAGAGTTATCGTGACTAAGAAACGCTGAATACAAGATTCAAGATTCAAAATAATTTATTGCCAAGTGAATAGTACACAAGGAATGCTGCATTTGGTAAACGCTGCAGCACCACACACAAAAGCACACATAAAACATAGTGAACAAGTGAACAAGTTGACAGCAAATCACAATAAAAGGATAAGAAGATAAGTAATAAAACAGATAGTTGCTAGTCAACACACACACACACACATAAAACTCTACATACATTATTTTGACACACTTCACATTATTTTGACATTATTTTGACATTTTTCGATTTTTGGACGCCATCCCTAACCCTAATCCTAACCCTAACTCTAACCCAAACCCTAACCCAAACTCTAACTCTAACTCTAACCCTAACCCTTAACCTAACCCTAAGCCTAACACAGCCCTAACCCTAACGGAACACTGCTCTGACGTCAAAATAACGGGGTCCGTCAAAAGAAAGTACGTAGAGGTTCAAGTGTATGTCAGAATTAAAGGCGTTTCTACCTAGCCACCACCCCCCCCCCCCCACACACACACACACATACACCCCCACCCCCACACACACACACAACACGCACACACCCGTATCGTCTACAATGTGGGGTGTTTTAAGTATAAAAGTATGTGTATACATACACACTCGCACACATGCACCCCCACCAACACACTGAGGCGATCAACCGATCTCAAGTTTAAGCAGTTTAACTGCTTGTGGGAAAAAAACTATTGAGAGATCTTAATGTGGTGCATCGAGGCATTCTCAATCTACGCCCTGAGGGGAGCAGCTGGAAGAGCTGGCTGTCTGGGTGGAGTTTGTCTCTATATATATTCTGTGGTTGGCTCGGACCAGATACAGTGATTCAATTGAAGGGAGATCGCTTCCAACGATTTTTGATGCCTGTCGGATAGCGCAGTGGTTGGAGCACTCGCTACTGTGTCGCAAGTTAAGCACCGTCCAGTGCGGTTAGCACTTGGATGGGTGACCGCAAAACGTGAAGCGACAAATAACAACTACCCCAGTTGACTCAACTGTGACTGAGTACCTACTCTCTTAAGGATGGGGAAAGTAAAGCAGCGAGGGAGAAAGATGGGCATCACCCTCATTACGCTGGCCCAAGATAAGTGTGATCTCCAACATCACGCTCCCCTACGGCCACAAGGCTATAAGACTACCTTTATCTTTTTTTTTAACGTACAACGCGGTCAAGTCTGTCCCTGTCCTCATTGCTCGCACTAGAATGCCATACCACGACCGAGAAAGTGAGGACGCTCTCTACTATGGACCGGTAGAATAGTGACGGGACATTGTGACTGACTGTAAACGTTTTGAGCTGATGAAGAAAATACAACCTTTGGTGGGCTTTCTTAATGGTACCTGAGACGTGTGCCTCCCACCGGAGGTCAGCTGAAATTGTAGTAGTCTACCTAAAAACCCGAAACTTTCAACTTGTTCGACCGCTTATGCATTAATGAGGAGATGATGGATAAGAGTTTTCTTCTTCCGAAAGTCCACAATCATTTCTTTTGTTTTTGAAACATTCAACTCCAGATTATTATTGCTACACCAGCCAAAAAGATCATCCACTGCATCGCGATATGCTGTTTCATCGGCATCCGAGACCAAACCCTCAACAGTGGTGTCGTCTGAGAATTTTAGGATGTATACTGACTTATGCTTTGACACACAGTCATTTGTGAACAGAGTCGAGTGAATAGCGGCGGAGACAGCACACCACCTTGAGGCGCACCAGTGTTGAGGATGATCTGACTGGAAAGTATGTCACCTACTCTGGCCTGCGGACGCTCCAGCAGAAAGTCAAGGAACCAACGACAGATCGGCAACCCCACACTCATGTCCATTAGCTTGCTGTACAGCTTATGGGGGATAATAGTGTTGAAGGCGGATGAGTAGTCTACAAACTGAATCCTAGCGTAAGTTTTGGGATGATCAAGATGCTGAAGTATGTAGTGCAGTGCCAGTGCAACTGCGTCGTCGACAGAACTATTTCTGCGATACGCAAACTGGTGCGGATCCATCTGACCCTGAGTGACCGACTGTATATATTTTAGCACCATCACCTTCATCACATGTGAGAGCGACTAAGTGAAAGTCACTCAACCCTGAGATTATAGCTTTTTTAGAGGCGGGGACAGTGGTGAAAGTTTTAAAGCACCGTACCCGTGGGACAGTGCACTGCTGCAATGACTGATTAAAAACATCTATAAACACAGAAGCTAATTGATCTGCACATGTTTGGAGCACTGCAGCCTGGGGACACCCTATCCGGGCCCGTCGCTTTCCTGATGTTTTGCTTTTTGAATAAGGTCCTAACTTCCGCTTCTTCAATTGCAGCAGGATCAAGTAGAGGCAGGACAGGCGCGGGGATTCCCATTCTGCCTGTCCAAGCGGGCCTTAAAAGTGGTTCAGCTGATCAAGAAGGGTGGGATCAGGGGCAGGTTTGATAGACTTCATCTCTTTGTACTGATTGGCCTTCTGAAGACCCTCCCAGACTGTTCTAGGATAATTGGAGGAAAATTCATCCTCAAGCTTACGCCCAAACTCAGCTTTTTCTTTTGCCAACAGTTTTCGTTAAGTCATAATTGGCCGCCTTGAAACGGTCAGCATCCCACTCCCAAAGGCAGCCTGTTTGGCAAGCCACTTAACCTTAATCTCCATAGTAAACCATGGTTTATCGTTGGGATACACTTTGAATGTTCTGTTAGGGATACCGTTTTCAGTGCAGAAACTTATATATGAGGTGACAGTGTCAGTATATTCATCAAGAGTTGGGCAGGCACTTTTGAACATGTCCCGGTCTGTGCAATCCAAACAGCCCTGCAGGGCAGTGGCTGAATTACAGGACCATTTCTTAACCCTTTTCGCAATGGGTTTTGCAGTTTTAAGTTTTTGTTTATAGGTTGGTATGATGAGAGTAACTATGTGGTCTGATTCCCTTAGGTTAGGTCTAACAACAGCTTTATTTGATTTTGGAAAAACTGTAGCATTGATCCAGAATATTATCATGACGAGTGGGAATGTCAACCTGTGGGTGATACCTAAGGTATGCTTTTCTCAGGTTGATATAATTGAAATCACCAGAAATAATTATGGAAATGTTGGGGAAAGTGGTTCCGACACTATGGACAACATCAGATATTTGAAACAAAATCTGTGAAAGATTGGCATTGGGGTCAACATACACACCAATTTTAACAACAGAGGCAAAATCACGAGGGGAATAAAAAGGTCTACAATTAAGAACAAGAGTCTTAACTTCGGGACTGCACGACGTGGAGACGACGTGACTGTCGACACACCATCTGTTTTGATCAAGAAGCAGACTCCACCGCTGCCCTCTTTTCCTGACAGGCCATGGGATCTGTCCGCCCTGAACGTAGTAAAGCCTGGAGGGGTGACATCACGATCGGGCGTGATAGGTTGCAGCCACGTTTCCGTCAGACAGGCAACAGAAGCGTCGCGGTACTCGCGTTTCGTAGTCATCAACAGCAGAAATTCTTCTTTCTTGTTGTTAAACAAACGGACGTTCGAAAGTACGATTGTAGGCAGGGGTGGACGAGCACAACGACGGCGAAACCTAATGTAGTGGTGTTGGATGTTGGAGAGAAGATGATAAAGTGATGGAGGCTAGGGTGATGAAGAATTTTCACACATTCTATCTCTCTCTCTCCCCAACGCCAGTTCGTTGATGACCGTTGAAAGTTTTATTTTCGAAGTGCATCATACAGAAAAGCAATGCTCGTGGAGATAACAGCCTACATTCTGCCCTCTCTGTGTGTCTGACTCGTTCTTCCCGTGTCTGCCGTGTGTGTCGTTCTCCCTCGAGTGTGTGTCCCGAAATATGTTATGTTATTAGTTTATAGTCCCCTCTCTTCCCAATAAGGATTTATTTGCACGTCCGTGCTTTTATTTGTGCGCGCAGACCGTACTGAACCCGCTGTTTAACGCGTGATGCGCGCCATATAATGTTCGCCTCTCTCGTTAATTTGTTTTAGTCGTCTATCTTTATTTTACAAAGAATGCTTGAAACGCTAACGAATACTATACAAATTATATATGGGCGGAAACACGACCTTTCTACTGATATAATAATATCGGACCTATCTGCTACGAAATAAAAATAATACTCAATTTAAGAGGGAGTTGGCTGCTGGTCTAAAGAGTGTCACGAGTCTAAACTCGTACTAACTCTTTAATTTAATACAATTATAAATAATAATAATAATGACAAAGAAAGAACAACGTCTCCTCTTTCCAACGATATATAATATGACATAGTTACTATTATGGGTTCCGACTATGACGGACTAAACTAGAAATCACCTAACACAACAACAATATTTACACCTAACCTCCTCTTACAACTTTTCCTCTGTTTCTCTTCCGATGTATGTCTCTATAAAACTAATATTTAATTTAAGTATATACTATTAGAGAATGAACTATCTAAGGCATCGGAAAATATCACACTTAAGGTGTTACAGTGGAAAATCTTTGCTATCGCCATCATCGACAATTTTGTTATTATGTGTAAATCTACGATTACACAAGGCGGGAAGGCTGAGGCGACCGGCCAACAGTAAGCCTGTCAGCTTGGTCCGCAACAGCGCGGTGTCTTTATCAATGTGGTAGGCATCGCACTATTCTAAACATCACGCTCTCCTTTAAAACTGCTACATAAATCACAAATAAAGTTTATATATTCTAATAGAGAATTTAATGCTGCGTCTAACGATTATAGGCTTTAAGGGATCTGAAAAATATATATAAAATTATTGCATACAGCTAGTTTAAACATAACAGAGAACAGAGTGAGGCCTAAGTATCGTAATGGTCAGAAATTCTTTATAGCCCAGCCCGGCTACACTAACAAGAGCGCCGCTACGCCTACCCCGTTTGCGAGTTGAGCGTGGCATGCATGCAGGACTGCGCCGAACTGCTAATATCGTGGCGGTCTGGCGAAGGGTCGACTGCAGCAGCACAAAGATCGTGTTTAATCCACTCTGGAGAAAAATCAGGAAGACCCAATGCACGGAGATTCAGCAGCACTTCACGTTGATACTTCAGGAAGCGTTCAGTCGATCCACACAAGGACAACGACGATTAACAACAGAAATAGCAGGAGCATAGCTGGTCGCCATAGTTCGACGCCATTTAACATATATTTTACAGAACTGTAGAACCCGTTATTGTCCCCCATAAACATTACAAAGAGATTTCTGTGCACTGTCCATCTGCATATATCCCAATCCAAAACACTATTTACATTATTATAGCAACATAGCATTGGAACCAAATGATGACGAAATAACAATAGGACAGCAGAGGTCTAATCCGTAGAGTAGTCCTATAACATTGTCTCAGGCAATACCATATCAGGCAATCTCCAGTTCAAAATGCAATATAACCGTTGATTTTTGTTTAAGGTTTAATCCCATACTTTGTGGTCTCAATCTACGAAATAAATCACAGTGTGTGTGCTGCATGTCAGGAAAAGGGCAATAACTACTTCGATCGAAGTTTTTAATTAATCCTCTGTTTTAAGAAAAAAGATGTAGGAGGATATAGGAGAAGAAGAAGAAATAGAAGGAGAAGAAGAAGAAAGAGGAGGAGAATAAAAATAAAGAGAGGAAAAATAGGAAGGAGGAGACGAAAAATAAGGAGAAGAAGAAAAAGAAGGAGGAGAAGAGGAGGAGGAGGAGGAAGAGAAGAAGAAGAAGAAGAAGAAGGAGGAGGAGGAGGATAACAACAACAACAACAACAACAACAACAGGAGTTGTTGTTGTATCAATTTTTATTCATCAGATTAACATAAGTTGTACTGATAGAAATATAAAGGAGAAGAAGAACAACAACAACGACAAGAAAGAAGAAGAACAAGAACAAGGACACGAAAAAGGGGAACAAGAACGAGTAGAACAAGAAGTACAACAGGAAGAGAGAGATAGAGGAGGGGGAGAAAGGGAAACGAGAGAGAGAGAGGTGCGAGTAGGAAATATGCACAGAACATTTTTTATTCAAATGTAGAATAAAGGGAGGAAAAAGATAGAGGGGAGGAGAAAGAGAGGAGAGAGAGGGCAGGGGTTGGAGATTGGTTTGCGAGTAGTGAAACTGTGCAGGATAGTTATTAATATGTATGTTTCAATACTAGGTGAATCCAGTCAGAAAGAAACTAAAGACACATGGGAAGTAAGCTATGTAGGTCGATACGGAAACAACACGGACAGGAAATAAATAAATAATCAAATACAAAGGAGAGACAGACAGACAGACAGAGACGGAGAGAGATGAATGAATGTACTGGTTGTGGCACCTTGACCAAAAGAGAATAAGAAGAGACTGGCAGAAACGCACAAACGATCAAATCAGATTCAGGTAACGGTTGCTGGCTCAACCCAGAGCTAGAAACTGCCAGACCTACTGACATACAAACATTGGTGTTTTAGAATAAGGCATCTGTTTTGTGTACACACACGCACGCACACACACACATGCACACACATCACACATACACACTGCATTGTTTTGTACGAAACACTATTACAATACGCACCTGTTTTGACACACCTCTCTCCTCTCTTGTGTACGAAACAGCAGCAAGTGAATCATATCAACAGAAGAAGAAGGAGAGACAGAGACAGAGAGAGACATACAGAAAGAGACAGACACAGATGATGATGATAATGATGATGAGGAGGAGGAGGAGGATGTTCTGCAAAGAGAGGAGGGTAGTGTAATGATATCCTGGAGAAGATACGATTATCTTACAAGGGGATTAAGATCTGTAGATATATGAGGCATTTAGCTATCTCTGTCAGTCGTTCTTTACCAAGACTCCTAAGCAATGTGAGAGACTAAATCACGGTGCTTGGTCACATAAAAATTTATATTTGTTCTCGGGTCTCAAAGTATCAATGGCTCATTTTAAGAAATGATTTCTGCTAGTCAAATGACTAGTTTAATTATTCTCAAGAGAAGAAGAGCTAGTGGACACACAACAATACAAATAGAATGACACCAGTCATATTTATGTGATTCGGATGAGAGTATAAACCGAGGTCTAGTCTGTGTCGCATACATTCCATCATAACCGACTTTAAAAATCCTGACGCTCATGTCCTAGACGGGCGAGTGCCGGTGACAAGAACACACCCAGCATGCACCTACGTCCTTCTCCCCCATCCCTGGCTGCCCAGGATTGTGCTCAGTTGTCTGGAGCGTTGTAACGATGCGTCCAAAGGCTGCAAGTTGGCGCCTCGGGCGGCTTGAGTTACATCCTGTATCGGCCAGCGCCTTGAGCAGCTCTTGAGCTGAAAAAGCGCTATTTAAGAACAATTAAATAAATAAAATAAATAAAATAATTTAAACTTTTGTACCTTCAACACAAATTCTAATATGACTTTAACTAAATGTAATTGTGACAACACGAGTTTTGACGCACGCTGAGATAAAGCTGTGTCGGAGTGTATATAGCGTATAGTTTCATATCTCTGAGAGGGCGATGTGCAAAGTTTGAATCAGAATTTTGTATTGTGCAGTGTAAGTAATGAAATTAGGTTTTTCATGTGTTTTACGCATAGCTCTATAGAAGAAAATAGCTGAACAGAATTCTGTGCCTTGTACTGTGGACGGGAAGCAGCGAAAAGAGGGTTAGAGTCAAGTTGGTAGCGCTTGTGGACTGACGTGACTGGGTAGATTGTGAATGCCACTATCAGAGGATAGGTGTAGGATTCTTCTACAAGGGTTGTGTTTTGTGTTTGGAACCACCCTAGGTCTTATTTTCTTTAGCAAAAGCAAGCATGTCCAGTATACTGTTAACGCTGTGGTAATAAAGTAATTTTGTCACAGTTAGAAGGAATATCATTGCCACCACTTCTTTGTGATAGGTGTAGGGTGTATTCTTAAAGGTGTGTGTTCTTATTTTAGAGACCACCCAAGACCTGTGCACTTCACCAGTGACAGGGTGACCTGAGACCAGTAAAAGACGAACGAACCATCCACTCTCTACAGACAGTGTTGTGTTGTGTTGTGTTGTGTTGTGTTGTGTTGTGTTGTGTTGTGTTGTGGTGTGTTGTGGTGTGGTGTTTATGTGTCTTTAACCTCACAGGCCGAGGACTTGAAGGTGAGTGGGTGCCCAGTATCTTAATTCTTTAGTGGCTATACACTCTGAGCATGCGTACGTGAATAAATGATGATGGATGAGGGGGAAAGGGGTATTTTGATAAATAGCATTTTTATATTATTTTTTTGTTGAAGATGTAAATTGGAATAATGTTGTTGAGCCACAAGGAGGTCAAGGGTGACGATGTATTATAATATGTGAGAGGGGGAATGAATATGTGAGAAGTGTGACGATGTATTATATATTATTTTATGGAAGATGGGTGATGAAAATGAGAGAGAGGATGAATCAGGATTATTGATTAGAAATTGAATTATAATATGCATTTGTATTTGTATAAATAATCATGTTCATATGAAGTTATATAAATTGTAGAGGAATTATGAATTGTTATGATGCATAAATAAACAGGTCAAGATGGCAGATGGCGAAAAAAGTTATTTCCCATGTATTGTTTACATTGTGTAGGACGGTTTATTTTGTCTAACAGATTGGACCTGCTACTACTATTGTGCTTCTACATTCTGTTCCTACGTGTTTCTCCGCCCATCTCTACGTGCTTCTAATGCTGCTGTTGGGTATTGGATGCTTTGGCTCTATCCGCTGGTGTCTTTGGTGCCGGGCTGAGACCGTGCGAGTCCTTTGCCGCCCTTGCTACTGGGAGGACTATGGCCTGGTTCCTCCACACAGGATCATGCACACTCACAAGCATACATACAACTTTACACACACTTAAACATATATTTCTAAACCTGTGACTATTTACTACAATCTGTGATAGAAGCAATGCCTTGGTGCACCTTCAGACAGGTTAATCAATTCGGATTGAAGTGAGTTCTGTTTCACGGTGTACAAAGTTTGACATTAATTAAATACTTTTCTTCAAGTCTTGGTGGCTGAACACTTGAGCCATCAGTTGTGTCCTTTCATCTTTATTTTCATATTGTTATATCTTGATTGTATTGGCATCTTATGTCCAGTGTCAAGGGGGTTTCGGATTAGACAAGGGCAGGTAATTGATTGTTGATTGTTAGGGTTGTGGGTCCGGATAAGGGTTGGGGTAGGGTTAGATTTCCCATTCTTCCTGTGTGATTGTATGTAGAATAAAGAGTGTAAATGTTCATCTGACATTTGTGTTAGTTTTTAGTTTGAAGAGCACTTTAAATTCCCACTGTCGCTGTCTTTCTCCTTTGCTCTTTCTCATTCCTACTCTGTTCTATGTTCTATCAATTTACTATACTATCTTCTTCTTCGCCAGACCAGTCACCTACCTTTTTTCTTGAAAACTTTTCGGGAACAAAACTCCTCATTTGTGTGTAGGATCTGTTGGATCAGCTTGGGAATATTGGACGCTTTCTGCCAGGTGTTATTATTTGGCAATGTAGGCATTTTATATGTATGTTTTCTTGATATTTTATTATGATGTTTGTATTCTATTTTGTTTTTGTAAACGGGGGTTCGATAAATTAGAGTATAGCCTCAGCATCCCCTGCGTGGGATGTCTTTATTGTAAAGTGACCGGCTGGTGGAGTGCAATAAGTGTTACCACAAGGGTTGTTTCGACAGATCTTTTATGCGGATTAGGGGTGAGTCCTCTTTCAGCGAAGTTGTGGTCTTGATTTTTTGGTCCTGATTTGGCTCGGAAGAGTCCGCTGGACCTAAAGCAATAACCATGTACTGTAATGTAATGTAATGTAATGAGGACAGATGAAGTACGCTAATTAAACGATCATCTTTGGTGCCCCTACGACCTCCGAGTTACGGAATAGGATAGGATACGGCGCCTCGGGAGGCTTGAGTTAGACCCTGTATTGGCCAACGTCTTGAGAGGCTCTTGAGCTAGAAAAGCGTTATATAAAAGTGAATAAATAAATAAATAAATAAATAAATAAATAAATAAATAAATAAATAAATAAATAAATAAATAAATAAACATAAGACACAAGAACAGAACAGAAAGGTCAAGGTCTTGACGTAAATATTTAGGAAAGACCAGATAAAAGAGAAGAACAGGGGAGGTGAAAAAAGCCTAAACAAGGTCTGTCAATCATAGGAAGAAGACAGACGGGAATAGATGAGATCAAAGGAGAAAACACAGCATAGCATGTTTGCCTTGTGGAAGGAAGGCACCTTTGCAAACTTTCTTCACACTTTGTAGCGTCCTACAACAGCACCCCGATGCCGAGGGAGAGAGAGAGAAAGAGAAGAAGAAGAAGAAGAAGAAGAAGAAGAAGAAGAAGAAGAAGAAGAAGAAGAAGAAGAAGAAGAAGGGGGAGGAGGAGGAGAAGAAGAAATAGAGGAAGTAGAAAAAAAGGAAGAGGAAGAATAAGGTCAGAAAGAGAGAAGAAGAAGAAGAAGAAGAAGAAGAAGAAGAAGAAGAAGAAGAAGAAGAAGAAGGGACAGAGAGAGAGAGAGAGAGAGAGAGAGAGAAGAATAAAAGAAAGGAAGGAAAAGAAGAAGAAGAGAGAGGGAGATAGAGACACAGAGACAGAGAGAAAAATAGAGAATGAGAAGAAGAAGAGAGAGACAGGGACACACAGAGAGAGTCAGACAGGCATGAGCAAAAAGGGGAAGACTGGCGAGAATTTGAATAGTATTATTAAAGTCTTGACATGTTCTATCTGCACTAAAACTAAAACTAAAACTGTGGGAGTGGGGGAAAAAAAGTTGGGGTGTAATTCCAGAACGTTGCGCTTCGCTTGCCCCATTCGGCAACAAGGGGGTATAAACATCCCATCGCAGCAAGGCTGTGTTTACGCGGCAATAAACCGTAACTTGCACAAGATACAAACGCACGAGTGAGGCGTTGATTGTAATCTGGCTATGAAGGAGGAGACAACCATTTATATCACGCTCGGATGCAATACAAAATACAACGCCAAGAAGGTTGATTTCTGTGCGACGTGACGCAAGCTGCAAAACTTGATCTGGGAGAACCATTATGTGTCTAAATGAGAGACTTTATATTGAATCCAACGGGTTTATTTCAAGCTGTAACGTTAGGAGAAGTGGGTTTTGACGGTTATAGGCTTACAAGCTGTCAATTCTTGGGCGTCGATTATGTTTTATATAAGCTTACTAAAGGTTATAAAAACTTTATGGGATACTGGTTATAAAACGTTATGGGATATTGCTATTCAAGAGAATGCATATAACCGTTTGATTTTAATGTGGAGCCAAAGATGTCGAATTCTGCGTGGTTTGAGTTCTACAGTTCTACAAAGCTGCTAAAACGTTATGCAATTATTTGTAAAGTTTCATTAAGAGAACGAACTAAAACTGCTTATTTAATTAGCGTCTACGCCCACCATTGGCGATATGGCAGACGGGACTAGCCCTCTCAGGAAGACGAAGGACGTGGGTTGGGACATAGATCTCAACACTGAACCACCAGAGCAATCATACTGCTAAAATCAACCATGAAAAATGTCCACCACTATCATGCTCACCACGGGGTTGGAACCTGGGTCGTCGATGTGCCAGGCGGACGTTCTACCAATGAGCTACGGCAGATGTAAAAATAATTAACAGAATCACTGTACCTATCGTAGAGATAGAACCCTACATCCTATTGACAACGCCTTTGTTGACGGCTGTTTCTGTACTGCTACTTCTGACTCGGAAAGGGCATATATAGAACCTGACAGTAAATTCCAAAGTGGTTATTGCATTCTGAAGTGCTACTAGTCATGTAGTGTTTTGATGGATTACAAAACCTCACGAGAAGCGGAGTACCTGTTTAATTGGATACGATGCTAATTCTGGCGTGTCGGCTTGCTACCCGCTACAAAATGTTTCGTGGTGCTATTTAAGAGAAACTGATTTCCCGGTACGATTCACGTCATAAACTGTTTTCGTGGCATTAAAAACAGAAATTGATTGCCCGGTGCGATGCATGCTGATTTTTAGTCATGCTTGCTTCGAGTTATAAAACGTTTTGAGACACGGATTTGACAAGGGCTTTAATTATTAATTTATTTATTACAGACAATTTAATGTAACGCATACATCCAACAGCTCTATGCGCTATATTGCCATGGTGCTTTTTTATTTTTAGCGTGGCTTGCCAAATAGACACACAACTATAACATATTACTGATTTCATATTCAGTCATTTCGATTTTCAGCCATGTTTGTTTAAAAGTTATAAAACATTATAGGTAGCGGATTGGCCGGATTTGGTTTATTGTAAATGCTAAGGGGATCGATTCGTTCTAGATTGCTTTCATGCAAAATTTTAACAAGGCCTCTCTCTCTCTCTTCCCCCCCCCCCCTCTCTCTCTCTCTCTCTCTTCCCCCCCCCCTCTCTCTCTCTTCCCCCCTCTCTCTCTCTTCCCCCCTCTCTCTCTCTTCCCCTTCTCTCTTCCCTCTCTCTCTCTCTTCCCCCCTCTCTCTCTCTTCCCCCCCCCTCTCTCTCTCTCTTCCCCCCTCTCTCTCTCTCTCCTAATGAGAAATTACAGAAGAAACATTTAGAAACATCCTCTGACATCGTCGAGCTCAGGGTCCTCTGCACACCAGCCGACCATTTTATCTCCGCCCAGTACGAATACTGACTAGCCGCCATCCCCTACAACGCTGAAAAATAATTCAACGTCGACGATGACCGTAAAGCCAGACCGGCTCTATGCTTTCAGGTCGTTTGATCAGAGAGATGATGTGCCTTCTCCACCAGACCGGAGAGAAACAGATGTCTTTTACACACACACTCTTTAACAACGTCTTCACAAAACTGACGAGGCAGTACGACTTACCGCACTATCTGTAAAGTGCTTCTGAGGGAGAGATTACGCAAAACCTTACAGAAGAGAGATGACTAGTTGTTTACAGGCTATATTCATCAATTATGTGTGCGTATGTGTGTGTTTGTGTTTGTGTGTGTGTGTGTGCACTGACATAAACGTACAAATGGGTAGCAGACCTCGCCTTTCTTAGCTATAAATGAGTTGATTTGCTTGGAAAACCATTTTTTTCCATGACCCCACTTTTTTCTAAGTACACGGGAGTGCTTTTTTAGGGCATGGGAGTGTGGTGGTAGTGCTTGAGAGTGTTTTAAATATAAGGGAGTGCTCTATCCGGGACGGAGATGATCCAGCCACTTTTTGGGCTATGTCTTAAGAATAGTCTACCTATTTCATCCCCGATAGGAAAGAGAGATCGAGACTAGGTCAATTTTTGGTCAATTTTTGGGACGAATAGATCAGTTTTGCATCGGATTCTTACATTTTTAGATGCATTTTGCGCACTTGCCGTCAAAGAAACCACTTTCCGCGCGATTCCTACATTCTTAAATAAATCCAGTTCTGATGTTTTGCAAATATGCGTATGTGTGTGCGTGATATTTGGGAAAACTGAAAACTAAAGTTTGTGTCCGACCATTCAAAGGATCGCATGCTGTAGTCCCTGGGTGATTTAACGCCCGTAAAATACCTAAACAGGCCCGGAAAACCTACAGTAATACGTAAAATACGTCATAGCGGTAATGTTTTAACAGTGGCATACGGTACAGTACGCAATAATCGTTATAATGACATACGGCAGTGTTATTCCTTTCCGGCGAGTACGCAGAAACATAATGTGCGGTTTCTCACAAAACAACCCGCAGTTCTGCGTTCTTCTGCTCTTTACAAACGAGTAACCAATGGAAGAACAGGCTGGCAAATAACATCAACAGTGGGTTCATCGTTTGAGGCACTGATCTAAAAGAAATGGATATACCCTGGCTAGCTCTGTATGAAGCCAAAGTGCCGCCATATTGGTACTCGTAGTCTAGCTTACTTTCGCTATTGTCGCTAGTAGGCATGAGGCAGTCTATGCTCTGTAATTCCTGGTCAATTACTGAATTATTCTTGCACTTTGAAAGAATTACGATAAAATATCATGCTACAACATAGGTTTAGAGTAGACTATCAAGAACTAAATGATTTACGGATTTTGATATCGTCACATTGGCACTACGATTTTATTTTCGTTAAAAGTAGCTAGTAGTAGGGCACAGCTTTTAAAAATTTTGTGTGGCTGTTTTTATCTAAACGTCAGTTATAAAAGTAGCCCTAGGACTATCCCAGTCAACTCATTTGCATACTATATCAACTGCTGTTATCTGAATAAAATACTGGGGTTAATTGTAGTGGATGCTTGTTATTGTTAATTTTATGTTTTGTTATTTTCTTTTAATTTTAGAACATGGGAGCTTTTTTCAAGATTTCTTATGTGCTATTTATTTTAAGTCCTTGTTTCTAATACACAGCTAATAATGATACATTTTTAGTTGAATATGTATGTGTGTGTTGCAAAGTGCTAAGGAAAAAAAAGCTTGTTTTGAGGAGCAAGTTTCAAAATAAGATCATCCAAACAACTATAGAACTATCAAGCCACATAGAGATGATAGAAGGAGTAGAGAATGAGGACAGCAAAGAGGAGATCGCCCAATTTAGGTTAGTTGTAATGTCATTGCTAATTGAAAATTGTATAGAGAAACACAATACCATGTCAACAAAGACACTACTTACAAACAAGTCTGAACAAAAATGAATGTGTGCAAGGTTAGAAAATTTTATTCATTGTAAAAACCCTGTACTCAAACATTCCACCCCGCCAGCAAAGGTGTTAACAATAATTACATCTGTGTGCATGTCCCTATCTCCAAATACTGTTGCCTTTTTAACCAAGATAGCAAAATTCAACACAACTGTACAAAATACACAACAGCAGTAGCTATTACAAATATTTATTTAACATCATTAACATGTCATTCAGAACTTTGCTAATTAAGTTTATAATTATAAATGCTGTTTAAAGAACAAATACTTTCTGTTTATAGATATATAAGCTAAAAGGGCTACACTTTGAAGGCTTTGTTTATTTTGGGCGAAAACGGGGTTATTCAAAAATTGAGCTGTCATTAAACAATGATAAAGCGAACCAACTGCTAAAAGTCTGAATTTTCTATTTCTGTTCTGACTTGGAGTTATTTTCCCTATACCATAAGCTCTTACAAGATATAAAGTGACAAGTGATCACAAATGGAGTTATTTTCCCTATACCATATGCTCTTACAAGATACAAAGTGACAAGTGATCACAAGGAATGTATTTAATGTTGCAGCATCATAAAAGGAGTACAAATAAAACAGGGTGACAGTACATGCAATATAAGATTAAAAGATTAACCATTACATATTATCTGTACAAGGCAATACAACATTAAACAATTAAAATAACATCTTTTTTTTTTTGCAACAAGTTTTTATTTCAGCCTTTTTAATTCTTCCATTCCAGAGTTTCTTCAGATTCAACGTAAAAACATTCAACTATCTCATCCCTCAACATATCATACATTACAATAAAGCGATATCACTATGGCAGTATGATTATATTATGATAATGATTAACTGAGGATAATAATAAAATAAAATATGATATAAGAGGCTGTTGTTTTATATATTATTAGTGAACTTTCATAATACTGCATTCACACCCACACAAATACAAAGTGGACACAACTGAAGTACTCCAAATGAAGATAAATTCACACATTTGTAACAACCGATAAATCCCAACTAACATAAACAAGAACAGGCAAATTATAATTGGAAAGAAAAACTGGTGTTGCCATAATAAGTATAAGACACAAATACAAAGAAATACTCAGCTATGACAATATCTCATTCAGTAAAGGGATAGAAATTAACAAATATGATGAAATTAATAATAATAATAAAACAATAATAAATAATAACATAACAAAAAAAATAATAATTAGCATTATTACCAACAGGTTTACTTAAATATTCTCAGATACAAATATTTAATTGAGATTTAAAAAAAATTATAAAACATAATAAAATAAAATTTACAAAAAGAAAAAATAAAATAAATAAATAAAAAAAATATATAAATAAATAAATAAAATTTAATAATAAATCTAGTAAGGGGAAACCTTGAAAAAAAAACCATGACATACTTAAAAGTAAATTCAACAGCAAAAATACACAAATGATCATGTCAGTTATGATTCCTACTTTTCAATTCATCCTCTGCAACTACCTAGCCATGCAATTGAAACAAAATTGTCAGGGAAGTGTAAAAAAATTTATAAGAAGTTAAAGCATTCATGGTTTTTTTACATTTGCTCCCACAGCATGAAAGTTATGATTTATTAAAAAAAATCAGGTATCATGACACAATGAAAACCTGTGTTGAGTTGCAGGAAATATAAACTATTAATATTCTAGTAGTGGACATACTTGCTTAAAAACAGTGATATCAGCAAATTCAAAACTATCTTTATTGGTGTTCACTTTTTCTAGTGGCCTATTTACTTACTATTCTTGAAACTAATGAGTTGATGGCATAACAAGCAGACAAATGTGGTAAATATATGCAGGAACACAAATAAATGGTGTTAAATTAAAATGTCGAACACCCTTGTGTCATTTTTTCATAAGTACCTTTTTATTCTTTGAGACTGACATGTTGACATCCCAAGTGAAGGAGTTCCAGTGAATGACAAAGGATCTGTCATAGGCTGCAAATGTTTTTAGAAAGTGTAACACTAACAGATAAGTTTAAAAATTAATTATAAGAAGTTAAAGCATTAATTCTTTTTTTTACATTTGTTCCTACAACATGAAAGTTATTATTTATTTTTAAAAAATCAGGTATTATGACACCTGGTGTTGAGTTGCAATAAATGTGAACGATTAATTATTCTAGTAGTGTACATACTTGCTTATAAACAGTGATATCAGCTAATAAAAAAAACTATATTTGTGTTCACTTTTGCATGAACATCCTTGTGTCATTTTTATGTACCTTCTTTGTTAGGTGACAAAGGATCTGTCATAGGCTGCAAATGTTTTTAAAAAGTGTAACAGATAAGTGTAAAAATTAATTATAAGAAGTTAAAGCATTCATTATTTTTTACATTTGTGTACATTTGCTCCTACAGCATGAAAGTTATTATTTATATTAAAAAAAACAGTGATCATGCCATATTGACATTTGCTATTCAGTTACAGGAAAGGTAAACTCTTCTGGTTAAAATGTATAATGTGCAAAACTAGTGTAGATATTATTTTTAAAATAATATGCAACACTAAACCCACTGGACCAAAAATATTGTTTACGCTAGTTTTATTCAAATTAACAATAAGAAATGTGCACATAATAAGCTCTAACATGCCTAGCATTAAATGTTGCTTCTATTGATTTTCTTCAAACAATTGTTTGATATCACACCAATTTTGATGTTCATTTGATTTTGATAAATCCATGTATAACTAAGAAAAAATCAAAATAAATTATAATATCAAAATAAAGTAACATGTGTACTGAACCTAGCGTGCCACCTTATGCATAGAGAAAAGTACACAAACCAAACACTACCTTTAGATAAGAAGGTAGGCCATCAATGTTGGGATGGCTCTATCTTTCAGATGAATACACTGCCCAGTTGCATCAAAGCAACTCTTTTCAAAGTGTTGTGAACAGATCATAGACTTTGAATTGGCCTTAAAACCTGAACGAAAACAATTTCTTTCCCATGCATTCCAGAGCCCAGGGTACTTGAAGGAAAACTGAAGAGAAAAAAAAATTAAAAAATAAAGTTTGTCAAGAACAATGTTATCTAAGAACAATGAGTACATCTACCAGAAACCTCCCTTACCCCACCCCAATCTCTGACCCACCCAAACAATTTCCCTCTCCACTTTTTTTTTTTTTACTAATAGGTATTAGTGCACATTTGCACAGCAGAACTCAGGCTGTGAAGTCTCTTCTTTCGTAGGCCTCAATTACATACTATACTACGAGTTTACAAAAACGAAAGTAGAGACTTCACAGCTGTGAACAGAACCCCCACAAAATCACAGAATAATCGACACGACGATTGCAGAAACACACGTTTGAAAGACCTTCAATCATTACGATAAAACTCATTACTTATTCTAAACTCATCATTGCAAGAGTTTACAACCTAGTCGTGACAAATCTAAAACGCTGAAAATGTTACCAAGTGTAGGCCTACGTGACATTTTTAATTAAATTAAAAAAATAAAAAAGCTACTTACCGATGAAAGGTGATTCCTTTTTTTGCGTTCATCAGGGCAGTCTTGTCTTGAACAATTAATAACAGCGCACATAGGCATCGTTTATGCTTAAAAAGAGTTTGTCAAACACTAGACAATCCAGAGATAAAACATCGTAGCATACCACAGACTACGAGTACCAATATGGCGTCTTTGAAACTTCCGCCGGCTTCACTATTGGCTAGCGCTTTCTCATTTAGAGGGTACTTCCAGTTTATTTAGTTCAGTGGTTTGAGGTCGCAACAGCGTGGAAATAGCCAACGTATCAGATGCTGGCGAAATAAGGGGTCTGCAGATAGTATCATCATAGTCAACGGAGGAGTGGAAGGGAGAGGGGGGGAAGGAGTCAGCAAACAAGGGACTGATAAAAGGACCAGACAGAAAAAGGAAAGACTGGGTATTTTCTGCATCGTCTATTCACACAATGGTGATTTTAGACATCCACGCATACAACTCTCGCATCTGCTCGCACTTACTCACGCATTCCAAAACCATCTTAATTCAATTCAATTCAATTCAATTCAACAATTCAACAAATCTTTATTACCTCTTACAAGGTATTATGACAGGCAATTGATCACTAAAATAAAACAAATAAAAAGAAAAATGCAAATAAAAAATTAAACATAGTATAAAGTAATCCTCCCTCCCCTCCTTCCGCTTCATCAAACCACACATGCACAACCGCACGCACGCTTACCCACTGTAGAGCCGATTACAACAAGCAAGAGGAAGAGGAAGGAGCCTCAAGCAGAGCCATCAGCGCGTCAGGTTTGAGTTGATCAAGGCCACAGCAGAGGGGAGAAAACTGGATCGGTAACGTACAGTGCGGGTCTTAAGGCTCATGAGGCGTTTCCCAGAAGGTAGAATTTTAAACCAAGAAGAGAGAGGGTGGGTGGAATCATTGTTTAATTAATAAACAATTTAACAGGAAACGGTTAAAGAAAACTTACAACACTTTCCCAAATGGTTGGTCAGTTAGTTATTCAAAGAGCCGAATCAGGACCACAAAATCAAGACCACAACTTCGCTGAAAAAGGTTGTTGTTGTTGCATCAATTTTTATTCATCAGATTAACATAAGTTGCACTGAAAGAGGACTCACCCCTGATCCGCATAAAAGATCTGCTGAAACAATCCCAGTGGTAACACTGAAGGTAGTCCACCAGTCGGTCACTGTATACCATAAAAACATCCCACGCAGGGGACGCTGAGGATATACTCTAATTCATCGAACTCCCGTATACAAAAACAAATTAGAATACAAGCATCATTATAAAATATCAACAAAACACATACATAAAAAATGCCTACATTGCAAAAAAATAATATCATAAGAAGCCCTAATGACCATTTGGCAGAAAGCGTCCAATATTCCCAAGCTGATACAACAGACCTCACACACAAATGAGGAGTTTTGTCCCGGAAGAGTTTTCAAGGAAAAAGATAGGTGACTGGTCTAGCGAAGAAGAAGATAATATTGTAGATTGATAGAACAGAGTAGGAATGAGAAAGAAAAAGGAGAAAAACCGCGACAGTGGGAATTTAAAGCACTAAATTTCCAGAAAGTGGGGATTGTTTTGGACGGGGGCTAAACATTATTATAAAAAGAAGAAGGGGTGTGATACAGTAACAGACAGAAAAAAGGAAAGCAGTCTTTATTTTATGCATTGATTAATTATTTGTTTACCAGTAGATCTATGTATTTGCAATCCAAATGATAAAACAAAACAAGTACCATTTTCACAATCCAACTTTTATTTTTTTCAAAAGTAACTTTACTACCGGTGAAATAATTAACGCTTTGGCTAAATCAACACATAATGCAAAGCTAATTTTGTCCATAGAGTTCAGGACTAAATATTGACAAGTAGTTCTTTTAAGAACGTGTGTAATTTGCCTTCAAATAATATATGACTCGAACGGAAAAACAAAAATAGAATGGGTGATCGAACAGAAAGAGAGAAAAAACAGAAACCCAAATGCCGGTCTGAAAATTGTATCACCGTCAAGAGAGGAGAGAGGGAAAAGACAGAACAGGAAAGGACTCTAATAAGATGAAAAGACAGGAAGAAATGGATCTGATAAAAAGCGATATCCCTGACATATTTCCCCAAGCGCGGTACCGATGGGTCTGCTCTATTCTGGGAGCGAGAATGCCTGGCAGGGCCTGCGGAGCATTCTTGCAGTGGATGTGGGCACAGACTCCTCGGCTGCATCGGTAAGGTCGCACAGGTGTCGGTGATTGCGACTAGGTAAACTCAACAATTGGAAAGGTGTGCGCAAGCGCCAGCGCGTGTGTGTGATCCCTACCAGCTAGTAGGTCGAGTTGCTAGTAGTAAGCTGAAGAGACAAAAACGGATATAAAAGTGGGACAAGGAAGACGCGCCGCATTCAAACACAGCTCCACACACACAGGCACACACACGCGCACGCGCCCACACACACACCCACCCACACACACACCCACCCACACACAAACCCTATACATGCGATTAATACGCGGTTTGTCGGTTCTCTCTCTCTCTCTCTCTCTCTCTCTCTCTCTCTCTCTCTCTCTCTCTCTCCATCCCTCCCTCTCTCTCTCTCTCTCTCTCTCTCTCTCTCTCTCTCTCTCTCTCTCTCTCTCTCTCTCTCTCTCTCTCTCTCTCTCTCAATACGCGGTTTGTCGGTTCTCTCTCTCTCTCTCTCTCTCTCTCTCTCTCTCTCTCTCTCTCTCTCTCTCTCTCTCTCTCTCTCTCTCTCTCTCTCTCCCTCCCTCCCTCTCTCTCTCTCTCTCTCTCTCTCTCTCTCTCTCTCTCTCTCTCTCTCTCTCTCTCTCTCTCTCTCTCTCTATCTTAATACGCGGTTTGTCGGTTCTCTCTCTCTCCCTCCATCCCTCCCTCCCTCTCTCTCTCCCTCTCTCTCTCTCTCTCTCTCTCTCTCTCTCTCTCGTCTTGTGTTTGTTGTTGTTCCCTAAAATCACGTAATTTGTGAACCAACGTTAAATAAATGGATCGAATTCAATTCTCTCTTTAAAAAAAAAATCCTTACTTTCCGTGGCCTTGGTTCTCGCCAGTAGACTCACTGACCCAGTGTCCTGGCTGGGGTCCAGCAGTCCACCAGGTAGGCCGTTATCATCTTCTAAGATCAGCTCAATGCAGCGGAGAGACGGCAAAACCCGCAGTTTTTGCTAACATATTCTCCCCTTCCCTCCCCCCCCCTCCCGGCTGCTGTGTTTGACGGGCCGATCCACAATTATTCACCTCGTTAAACATTAGCAGGCTTGCAAGCAAACGTAGTAGTAGTTGAAGTAGTAGTAGTAGTAGTAGTAGTAGTAGTAGTAGTAGTAGTAGTAGAAGAAGTAGTAGAAGTAGTAGTAGTAGTAGTAGTAGTAGTAGTAGTAGTAGTAGTAGTAGTAGTAGTAGTAGTAGTAGTAATGATAATAATAATAATAATAATAATAATAATAATAATAATAATAATAATAATAATAATAATAATAATAATAATAATAATAATAATAATAATAATAACAACAATCATCATCATCATCATCATCGTCATCAACATCATTATCATCATCATCCTTCTCATCATCATCAACATCATCATCATCATCATCATCATCATCAATATCATTCAGTGATTTATTTAAACCGCGGGCATCTCTTGTGCTACAGCGCTTCAAGACGTGTACTAATTCATAAAATCTTCGTTGCCGTTGTTACCCTTTGAGCATCTGCCTTCATAACAAATGAAGTGCTTTCAACGCCCCACTGTTCAAGCGTGTGCGAACGGCTTCACTACTACGGCGCTTTATTGCATGGAACTAAATGAAAACCATCAGTAGTGTATAATTGAAAACTATCCAGACTGCAACCTTAGACATGGAAATATTTTCTGTGGCTAATATTTCTGTTTCAAAAGGTTGAAGTTCTTTTCCCATTTCTGCGGTCAGCCGGTCAAATTGTGGATGTTTGTTTCGCATGAACATGCTTTTTTCTTCAGGACCTCTTCACACAAGCATCTTCTAAGGTTATTGGAAATCAGCGACAGGATTTTCCTCAAGCACTGCTGAAGCTGGCCAGCTGGGAGCACAGCGAAATAATCTTCTGTAGCTAGGACACAAATCCACAAACTCAAACCATTAGCTAGAGACAAGGAGAGATAGATTTTTCCTAGTTCTCCTCATTCCATCGCGGATGGCGTCTAATGAGGATGTATATGTATTGTCACGAGAGGCTATTTAGACCCTGCACTAAGGGTTCTCGCCTTATATAGTTCAGCCTGCTTTGGCCTGTGTAACGTAAAGTCGCTGCCTAGAAGACGACACAAGTCAGTTGTGTGCTAAGCATGTGTAAGCTAACGCTCGCTCAGGTAGGCAGTGACCTCATCCCGCTGACGTATAGCCACCCCCTCCCCACCCACCACCCCACCCCCCATCCAATAGAGCCGCTCAGATCTCACGAGACTTTTGCGGGCTTTGGCTGACCACAAGGCTAGGTAGTTATACTTTGTCTGAACCTCACGCGAGATGGAGCAACGCTCTGACAGATCTCTCTAGCAAGAAGACTAAGCAGGTGACGGATGAAATTAATTCATCGCAGTATTCGCCACAGCCTGACATTGTCAAAAAGGTAAATGATTGATCTTTGGTTTCATCGCGATTTATTGATATTATTGTTGGATTATGTTTGTGAAGTCTTGCCATGTTTTATCATTGACCACATGGCGGGCACGCGACCGCTTTCGCCACCATGAGGTAGCCCCTACTGTCCAACTGTTGTTTCTCCTATGTGTATCATTGCAGACCAGTGGCTGTACCGGAGAATGTGTATATTTTTAAATACTTCTCCATGTGTTTAGTTTAGCCATGATATGTATATATGTATAGGAATTATGTTGGAGATCCCAGTGGACCACGGACATAGAAGATTGTTCGTCCCTTGTTTGTATAAGTGGATGCGATCTCAACTGAGGTCTGTTTCTGCCATCAGTGAGACGCTCTGCACAACATTTGTATACAAGGCGTTGCAGAAACTCGTCTTATGTTTTGCAGACGAGCAGGCTAGTTGGTCCAAGGCAGGGATAGAGGCAGGGATAGACCACTAAGAGTCAACCCTGACATTCGGCCTGCAGCAAAGCACCTAGCACTGAACTACGATAGCCCAATACTCAACAATCAAGGAGGAGACACTATCACCATACCTCAACACATCAGCTAAGTGCAAGAAGAATTGCACTAACACTGATCTAGAAGGATTTTGCGGTAGTCCACTCTCCTAAAAACAACCATTAGGCAAACCAGAACAAATAGTCCAATGATGAGACAATAGCAAATATCAAGAACAGTAACAGCATAGACCCATCAAGGAACGAACTACTCGAAGTGATTTTGGACATTTAAGTTCCTAGAGTGTTTAGAGAATTATGTATAGAGTAGAGGAAATAAATGTGTGATATTTACTGTTAACAAGTGGCTGGACTACCTATGTTTCAGAGCTATTGTACCAGTGAATCTTTTACCATTTTTTCCCTATCTCTATAACCCTATCCGCACACAGACCGAGCTAAACTTATAAATGTATTAAGATTAGTCATAAGGTGATTACACTAGCCGATCCCCGCCGACGATAGACGAGTGGGTAATAGCATTCCATTGTGCAGAGCCCAGCAACAATAGACCCACCGTCACATGTATATATATCCAAGATGCTATCGGTAAACTCCAGTCCCATCTCTTCAGGCGAAACACCTACCTGTGTTTTACATACATGTGTGGTCTCCCCACTATTGTATCACCCCCGTCGGGGTGCCTTGGGTTTCAGTATAAATAGTATCCCCACTTTCTGGAAATGTAGTGCTTTAAATTCCCACTGTCGCTGTCTTTCTCATTTGCTCTTTCTCATTCCTGCTCTGTTCTATCAATCGCGGGGCCGGGTAGCTCAGTTGGTAAGAGCGTCTTGCTAGTAACTGAAAGGTCGCTGGTTCGAATCCCGGATTGGTCAACGTGTGATCATATTATTTTCCCCTTTACCAACAACTGGCCCGCTGGTGTCAGTATAAATCGGTCCAGTAGTCACCTATATGCGAAAAGTGTCGTGTGACTATAATCCACTATTACACTTTCTATCAATCTGCTATACTATCTTCTCTTCGCTAGACCAGTCACCTACCTTTTTTTCTTGAAAACTCTTCCGGGACAAGGCTCCTTATTTGTGTGTGAGGTCTGTTGGATCAGCTTTGGAATATTGGACGCTTTCTGCCAGGTGGTCACTAGGGCTTCCTATGATGTTATTATTTAGCAATGTAGGCATTTTATATGTATGTGTTTTGTTGATAATTTATAATGATGTTTGTATTCCATTTTGTTTTTGTAAACGGGGGTTCGATAAATTAGAGTATAGCCTCAGCGTCCCCTGCGTGGGATGTCTTTATTGTAAAGTGACTGGCTGGTGGAGAGCTTTCAGTTTTACCACTAGGGTTGTTTCAGCAGATCTTTTACGCGGATCAGGGGTTGTCCGGTCCTGATTTGGCTCAGAAGAGTCCGCTGGACCTAAAGCAATAATCATGTAATGTAATGTATTGTAGTATTGTTGTAGTATTGTATTGTATTGTATTGTATTTTGAAAGGCGAGTGGTGTACGCTATACATATAATGAACTGCAGTTTGACCCGAGGCCTCGTAGGCACACGCCCGCCTAAACACACAGCCCACACATTTTTGTAGAAACGACGTTGTGATAAGTGTTGAGAAATTCTACATACTTTATTTTGACACACTTCCCATTTATTTGACATTATTTTGACATTTTCCATTTTTTGAAGCTATCCCTAACCCTAACCCTTAACCTAACCCTAAGCCTAGCACAGCCCTAACCCTACCGGAACACTATTTTGACTTCAAAATAACGGGGCCGTCACAAAAAGTCAAAAGAAAGTATGTACAGTTTCAAGTGTATGTCAGCGTAACGTCGTTTCTACATGCCCACACACACACATCCACATACACACACACACACACACACACTCACACAAACATACAAGCACGCAAACGCACGCACATGTACGCGTACACGCACAGTCTATTTTATCATTCGCTCATTCACATTCACGCACGCACATTTCTTAATTTGTTAACACAGAGGTGAGACTGGAGGCATCTACCGACTGTGGTCCTGATTCGGCTCTTCGCAGCCCGCTGGACCCTATAAATGCTGAATGTCTATCTATCTACCGACTGCTAGGCATATAGCGGTCCGTCAAACCATCAGCAGTTTTTATAATAGTATTTATGTGAGAGAGTGTGAATCAGTGGGTTTTTTTCAGGCCTTGCAAAGATCATCCTGCAAGATACGGTGCAAGGAGGCAGAAGAAGAGGAGACAGAAAAAGAAGTGGGTGTGTGTGTGCGTGCGCGCGCGCCTGTGTCTGTGCGTAAGAAAGAGAGAGACTAACAGGCAGACAGACGGATAGACAGATGGGTTAACAAATCTGAGCAAACTGGTGCACAGCCTAAATCAAGCTATACTGACATTAATTTTACCCAAACACAATAAAACAACAACAACAACAACAACAACAACAACAATAATAATAATAATAATAATAATAATAATAATAATAATAATAATAATAATAATAATAATAATAATAATAATAATAATAATAATAATAATAATAATAATAATAATAAATAGAGAGAGTGGGAGAGAGAAAGAGAAAGACAAAGCGACAGAAAGAGACAGAGACAGATAGACTGCCTGCCAGGCGCAGAAAGATCCCTTTCAAGCCAAAAGTCAGCTTTGCATGCATGCAGAAATTGAACATTGCGTGATGCAATGTGCGCGAGGTCTTTGAATAAATGACAAGTACTAAAACATGCACAGGCGAGAAAGAAGTAGGGGGTGCTAAAAGATTTATTCTGGCGGGAGCAATACCAAAGATGTAGATGGGAACCCAACAGCAATCAACCAAGACAGATATAACGAAGGCCAACAACGAGACTGACTGGCAGAGATCAATCAAGTAAGCTATAAAACTAGGTCTCTCTGCCTCCGCAGTCTCCAATAACTGAAATGAATTGCTTGTACACAGCGCATCCATCAGCTCATAGAGCTGCTAAAAGATGGGGACCTCTCCGTGATCTGTGACAGATAAAGTGTGTCGTGTGTTCGGTCCTGACTTCAGAAAACTGCTGCATGCTTAAACCTCCTCTGTGGACAGCTGCAGCGCATCATCATCATCATCATCATGAGGTAATGCGCATGGCTACCAGCGCTTTCAAGATACAGTTGAAAGTACCGCTGAGTAGCGCTTCAGGATAGTGTAACCTTTGGGTATGAGTTATGGAAAATAGTGGTGGGTTTAATGAATCTTCACAGTGTTGATTGCAAGTGGGGAGATAATTAGCTGGTAGCACGTGTTGTAAAATTAACGATGGTCAGAGGGCATTGTCCAGTTGATTCGCTTCGGAGCTCATGCTGGGAATACATTAATGCGGATGAATGATAAGTAGCGTTTAGGCAGCAGTTACTCTTTTGTATAGTAGTAGCAAGCTGGCGTTTTTGTGACTAAAGAGATTGATTACGAACCTAAGGTCTGATCAATGGTGTGAATACTTTCGGAGATTATAGTCCACGACACTCGCATGTGGGTGCCAGCTGGACCGATTTATGATGGTACAACGGGATAGTGTTAGTAAGGGAAAGAATGGTGTGAATCGCACGATTGACCAATCCGGGACTCGAACCAATGACCGTGCGTTGCTAGCCTGCCCCTTTATGCTGAGGAATCAGCACATTACCTTTTATGGATAGGATAATGATTTGCCTATGCTTAAGGATTGGTTAAAGAGAATTAAGCTTAGGATGGGTAAAAGAGAAATATTAGGATTAGGTATATAAAATATTCAGACAGTAGTGGTAAGAGAACACATGAAGGACACGAGAGCTCGAGGGAAGAAGAAAGAACACGAGTGAACGAGAGGGCGACACTCCGGCCCTGATGTTCTGTTAGGACTTAGAGTGAAAAGTAGATATTTCCAAGGAGAGGAAAAGTGTGGAGACAGAACATTGAGAATGGGGTAAGGACCAAACAGACTTCTTTTACTTTCCTTGTATTGTTGGTTATAATGTATGTGCATGCGAGTTTGATGTTTATTGATTGTCATGTATTAAGTTAGATTATTAAAAAGGTATGATGTTTATTGATTGTCATGTATTAAGTTAGATTATTAAAAAGGTATGATGTTTATTGATTGTCATGTATTAAGTTAGATTATTAAAAAGGTATATAAAAGGGAAACAAGCTGTAATATCCTCAAGATAATAACTTGAGTCCGCTATGAGCGGACGAGGCTACCTGCGAAATCACGGAAAAAGCGCAATTTGACTGCAGTGAACTCATAAAAATAGAAAAATGTAAGTTTCATCTCCTCTAGGGGACGATCTAGGGGTGGCCTCGTGGCGCAGTGGATAAGTCGCCGGTTTCCTATGCCGAAGGTCGCGGGTTCGATTCCCGCAAGGGGCGAACGTATGTGACTTAGGTACGAGACTATTGAGGTCACCGAGGGTTTTCTCCGGGCACTCCGGTTTCCTCCCTCCCTTCAATAATGGTACAGGACGCAGTCAATATAAAAATTTCAAAAATAAAAATTCGATTTTCTTTCCGTCTTCTAATAGCGATCTCCCTGCCTTTACACCACCTGTTTGAGTGATGGATGTGTGTTTGGTATGTGTGAGGGTGGATGAGACAGGTGAGCGTGTATGTTGGTATAGGTCGCCGCGCTTTGAGCCTGAATGATTTGGGGTAAGGCGCGTATAACATCCTGTATTATTATTATTATTATTATAAACTGTATTAGTTTCTAGGTCAACAGTCTTTTACGAACCGTTTGAGAATGTTTTTGAACCGTTTGTTGACGCCGGATAGTGTCCTCACTTGGTTTCATGCAATTTAAGAATCCAACAAGGCAATTGGGTTTTTGAGACGGAAAGAGCGGAATGTTGTAGAGCAGCATTCTGTATATATTTACAGTGAAATTGCGCTTTTTCCGTCACTATAGCGCTTGAAGCGGGTAGAATGCGTATCTTGGCGATATTACGATATATCCTGTTCACGCTACGCAGCGAAGATTAGAGGTGTATCTTGAGTGCGCTGGTACCTTGGTGCAATGGTGTCATCATCATCATCATCATCATCATCATCATCATCATCATCATCATCATCATCATCATCATCATCATCATTATCATCATCATTTGCTGATCGTTGATAGTATGAGTCTTCAATAGGTTTCCGCATTCCCTATACTACGGACTTCACGCTAGCTGAGTGTGGAATCGAACCGTGCCAAGAAAATGACAGCAGACGTCAAGGCGTAGTGCAGTCAATCTTGAAGCCACTACAGCTGTAAACTGCTTATCTGCCGATCTATACCTACTTCTTCCAAAACCTGGGGAGTGGTGGCCAGTGAAACAAAATTTGTCTATTTGTCAAAATAGTGTTTTCTAATTCTTCTAAGGTCTGGGTGCGCTTGATCAAACCCTTCGTCTCTCTCTCTCTCTCTCTCTCTCTCTCTCTCTCTCTCTCTCTCTCTCTCTCTCTCTCTCTCTCTCTCTCTCTCACACACACACACACACACAAACACACACACACACACCCACCCACACACGCACACGCACACAAGTCTGTATTCATGGCAAAATGGGGTTTTGAACGAAATGTAGTAACCGGAAAGCGGTTTTTTAACGGAAAGAGCGCAAAATTCATCTAAAAATTTAAGAATTAGATTATTTTAATGTCTCTTTTCGTTAAAAAGTTGACCTATTTCGTCTTCTAACCCTAACCCTTTTACTTCAAATTTGTCCAGAAAACAACACGTACCAGATAGAGCACTCCAAAGTACTTAAAACATTTCCATGCACAACAAGAGCACTCCCGTGTACTAAAAAAGCACTTCCATGTACTGTAAAAAAAAAAGTGGGACACTCTTTTAAAAAAACAACAAAAAAACGGTGCGAGGTCTAAAAGCCCCCATTGTTTGCATAAAAAGGCCAAGTTTAGCACCCCATATGTCTATGAATACACGCCCACGCCCACGCAAGCACGTACACACAAACACACACACGCACGGTATAACCTGCGGTGATCTCCAAACAATGTGCTCTTCGCTCTGCTGATTGAGATAATCAGGAAATTCCCTTAAATCAACCTGAAGTACCACAAAACAAAGCAAACTTTCAATATAAATCAATACAATAACAATAATCTCAGAACCCATGCCAAGCCATGGGGAACTCTTTCTTCTATAATAGTCTAGGACGTTTACTTGGTCGGTGCCTGTGGCGTCCACCGAATTTTAACTGTGATATAATCTAATTCAAGTTTTTTGTTTCTTCGCGGACAATTAACTGAAAACGCCTAAAGGCAAAAGCACCTAATCACCGCTGTATCACATTTCAGACTGTACTCAGTAAAAAAAAAAATCACTCCCTTTCCTCCTTCCATCCTTTCAATTTCCACCTCCCCCTCCCCACCCCTTACCCTCTCTCTCTTTCTCTCTACCCCCCTCTCTCTCTCTCTCTACCCCCCCCTCTCTCTCTCTGTATCTCTTTCTCTGTTTCTCTCCCATAAACTAGCAGGATTTAGATCTAGATACAGCACAGTCAAACACATTTTTATGTTCCTTGACATTGACCAGAATTATTTGTTGTCAAATTGTAAACTATATGTAGCTTCTGTTGACTTTAAAAAGACGTTTGTCAGCTTTAACAGAAATGCATTGTGGATGGTCTTGCGGCACAACGGTGTAAACGGTAAAATGTATACCTTCTTAAAAGCTCTGTACAACTCAGCCTTGATGTGTGTACGCGAAAAAGGTCAATGTACAGATTTTTTGGAATGTTCAAGAGGGATAAAACAAGGATGTTTGTTGAGTCCTATGTTATTTTCATTTTTTTAAATTAATCAACTGACCTGTGAGGTATGTAAAAGAGGAATTTATCGAATTCAGCTTATTGCAGATACTGTCGAACTTGTTTTACTACTTTTTGCTGACGATATAGTTGTATTATCAGACAATGACCTTGGCTTGCAAACTCAATTAAATAACCTCAAAGGAGAGGCTGATAAATTGAATTTAACTGTAAATTTAGACAAACAAATGTCATGGTTTTTAGAAGGAGGGAACATTTGATTGCCCATGAAAAATGGTACTTTGGTGCAGACGAGTTAAAAGTAACAAATTCTTATAAATATCTTGGTATGGTCTTCACGACAAAACTAAGTGTCTCATCGGCTTTGTTGGAGGTCTGCAGAAAAGAAAAAAAATGGTGTAATGGAAATTCTGTAATCACTGAGAACAATTAAAAAATCAAGCGCGTTTATATTCTGGAAAATATTTCACGCGCAAATCGAACTCATCTTGACATATTCGGCAGAGGTATGGGTGTTGGAGGAAAGTGGGTCACAGATAGAAAAAGTGCATACCTTTGCTATGAAAAGATTTTTAAATGTCCCTCTGCATGTCTCCAGCAAAATGTTGTATGGTGAAACAGGCCGGAATCCCTTGTACATAAGAACATATATAAAGTGTGTTAAAAACTGGATGCGAGTTCTTACACTGCCAAATTCAAGAGTGAGCCGACAGGTCTATGAAATGATTTATGCACAACAAGAAAAATTTCCTTTGAACTGGGTTTCTAAAATAAAACAAAATTTATCTGAAAATGGGTTTGATATTTCCTGGATTTCTCAAAATGTTGGCAATGAAGTATGTTTTACTTCAGAATTTTCTGACAGATTAACCGCCTGTTTCAGAAAAACTTGGCACGCACAAATTTCAAGTTCAGATAACTATAGTTGATTTTATTCTGTTAAGAATGTTTATGAAGCTGAAAGGTACATATATCTTATTACAAATAAATGACACGGGAGTATTCTAATGAGCTTCAGAATCAGAGCAACTGGCCTCACATGCTGCAAGTCGTGGGTCAGGACAGGAGATCAGTCTGTCGATACTGGATGCCCTCTTTGTGGTCACGAATTAAAATATGAATATCCCTTTTTGTTTGTTTGCCCTGCATCTGAATCTATAAAAAGAAATTGCATCCCGATATTAAATATATTACAGTGTAATTCGTCACAGCAGAAGGTAACAAAACTGCTTTCGTGTAAGGATGAAAATAAAATAAAGAATGCAGCTAAATTTGTTGCAGAAACCTTATTTAGTAGAAAGCGTCACATCTATATATATAAATTGCTTCGCCGGAAGTCCTTCTTCGCCTCTACTATAAAGTTTGTCTCCTATGGACGCTGATCTGGGCAGGTGCTCAGCGCTGCTGATCGGCCTGCTGTGTGCTCAAAACCAGCGAAATCGTTATAGCCGACATTTCCTTACCAAACGTTTAACCGTTTCTGAGATAAATAAATAAACAAAATGTCCACAAACTGCAATAGCCTCATTCCGCGCGCTTCCATTAAAAATCAAATTGAGGTTTCAGCATGTTTTCCCATATAGACCAAAAAATTCATGGTTTTTCTACGAAGCCTTCGTAGCTTAGTGGGTTAATCTTTCGCCTACGGTTTCGGGCGACCCAAGATCGATACTCACGCGGGCCATACTTTTTTTTAAAGTTTTTTTTTTTACACTACAATATGGATTTTTTTTTAAATTTAGACTTTTTACCTTTAATTTATTATTATTATTATTATTATTATTATTATTATTATTATTAAACTAATAATAATAATAATAATAATTTAGTATCAAGGAGGGTACAGGTAGGTTACAAGGAGGTACGGAAGGTATCAAGGGGGTATGGGGAGGTATCAAGGGGGTATGGGGAGGTATCAAGTGGGTTCGGGGAGGTATCAAGGGCCCCTGGGGGTATGGTGAGGCATCATGGGGGGGGGACGGGGAGATATCAGGGGGGTATGGGGAGGTATGAAGGGGGATATGGGGAGGTATCATCGTCCAAATGAAACTCGCAGACAACAGTTGTCTCTCTGTCTACATTTTAAACAGCAACCTGTGTACCCTGGCTTGCCAGGGTACAAAACCACTAGTATTTTATATGTACGATGTAACTGTGAGTTTGAGAGATTGGTAACTTTGTCCCGTTTGAACAAATGTATGTTTGTGCATTGTAGAAGACTAAATTGAATCTTTGTTTTGTTCAACCATATTGGCAATAATGTAATAACGCTTTTATTCTATTTTAAGATCATTTTTAGTAATAGGTTGCATGCATATACTGTACAGTCATATTTATATATTTAAAATTAACATTAGCTAATCATTTTAAATGTTGAAATGTACTCGAAATGTTTGATAAATTGTTTTGAAACCCTCTCTGAGGGCTGTGTTGCTAAAGACATTTACACAAATCAAATTGTCAGTTTTCTCTCTCTCTCTCTCTCTCTCTCTCTCTCTCTCTCTCTCTCTCTCTCTCTCTCTCTCTCTCTCTCCTCTCTCTCTCTTTCTCTTTTTTTCTCTCTCTCACTGTTTTCTTTCTCTCTTTCTATTTATCTCTCTCTCTCTCTTTTCGTTATTTTTTTTTTTACTGTTTCTCTCTCTCTTTCTGTTTTTTCTCTTCTCTCTCTGTCTCTCTGTTTCTCTCTCTCTTTCTCTTTCCTCTCTCTCTTTCTCTTTATCTCTCTCTTTTCGTTTTTCTCTCTGTGCTTCTCTTTCTCTCTCTCTCTCTCTCTCTCTCTCTCTCTCTCTCTCTCTCTCTCTCTCTCATTGTTTCTCTGTCTCTGTTTTAATTTTTTTTCTTTCTCTTTCTCTCCCTCTCTATCTCTCTCCCTCTCCCTTTCTCTCTCTCTCCGTCTCATCCAACCACCAACCCACCCTCCACCCCTTCTTCCAAAGTGGAAAAACAATCTCGGTGTCAAAAGCATGGACTCAAACTATTTTGGAGACATACATCATCCCCAAACGCATCACAGTAAACAACATTTAAACAAACATTATCTCATCAGGGGAGATAATAAAGTACACGTGTAAAAATATTATCCTAGAATATATATCATTAATGACATCGACCTTAGTGTGACTTTTATGACTTCACTATCTTAAATGTTTTGTGCTGTCGGAAAGTAAGCTTACTTGTTCATGTTATTGGACAATAGTATACAATGTTATTTCTTTTGTCTTATAATGGGTTTTAATAATAGTATTGGATGCAGTCAAATCTAATAATTCTAACATACAATTCGATTTTCTTTCCCTCTTGTAAAAGCGATCTCCCTGCCTTTACACCGCGCGATTAAGTGATAGATGTGTGTTTGTTGTGTACGTGAGAGAGTGTGAAACATGTTGGTACAGATCGCCGCTCTTTGAGACTGACTAGTGATTTTGAAAAAAAACACGCTGGTATATCTCATTCAGCATTATTAGTATTATGTATACTTTCTAACACGTTCGCACAACTATATACGATTTCAATACTAAACAATCCAGAGATCGTATAAAACAAATAAGGGCGTCCAATTGTCCTTTTATTTCCAAATACATTTAAACAAAATCAAACATTTAAGAAAAATGCTATATACGCCCAGAGAACAATGAAGAGTTTCAGTACCTTTTTTTAACATAATCGTAGCCAGTGTTGTGTAATGTAAACTTATTCTACAATCAAGAAACCATTCCTGGGAG
>CM072514.1:38983944-39001444 GCA_036898135.1 Oncomelania hupensis | reverse complement strand
TCATCATCATCATCATCATCGTTGTCGTGCTCATCATCATCATCATTGATGTCGTCGTCGTGCTCGTCGTGGTCATCATCATCATCATCATCATCATCATCATCATCATCATCATCATCATCATCATCATCATCGAAATAATAATAACATAACTGCTAAATATGTCCCACATTGCGGGTTAGCTTATAATAATTATGTAGTCAAACAAATCAATCTCTTAATACTGTTTTTATCCCTCTTATACCTATTCTATGTTTATCATTTAGTAACTTGTTGTGTGTGTTTGTGTGCGGGAGTGCTGTATCTTTTGAATCCTATTTTATCATATCCTATCCCGTAACTCGAAGGTCGTTGGGGCACCTCAGATGATCGTTTAACAACGTAATCCATCTTTTTCTGTTCTCAGCAACTCTCATGGCTTCGCGCAGTGTCAAGCCAGTCCATTCTCGAATGTTGTCCTCCCACCTCTTTTTCTGTCTCCATCTTCTTCTGCCTCCTTGCAGGATGGTCTTTTTAAGACCTGTTGCTCTGGTGGCAGGGCCATATCATCGGAGTTTCCGTTTCTCCACCTCTGAACATGTCATCGTGTTTCCCGAAGGCTTGTGTGATGGTCTGTCGGATTTGTCTGATAGAACGGCTTTTAAATATTTGAAGGTATGCACTGTGTTGAGGAATTGGCCTTGGATTTTGATGTCCGTGTTGATGCCATTGGTGTCGTTGGTCATCATTACGGTCTTCTCTGCACTTATTTCCATTCCATAGGCTCTGAAGGTGGTGTCAAGCCTATGTACCAGCTGTTCAAGATCTTGTTCCTCTTCAGCCAATCCATCAATGTCATCCACAAAACGAAGGTTGAAGATTGTTCTACCGCCTATGCTGACTGTGCCTTCGAGATCTGCAAGGGCACCTGACATGGTGCGCCCTAGGAAGATGTTAAAGAGTGTTGGAGAGAGTAGGCATCCTTGACGCACACCGATTGTTGTTCTGAACCAGTTCCCGATGGCGCTGTTATGGAGGACTGCACTGGTAGCTTTGTCATACAGACTTTTGATGACTTCAATAATGTTAGGACTGATGTTGTACACTCTCATGGTTGCCCACAGAGACTCGGTCAAACGCTTTTTTGAAGTCTACAAACACATCATATAGATGTTGTTGGTGCTGTAGGTATTTCTCGCCGATTTTTCTGAGGTTGAAAATTTGTTCAGTGGTACTTCGCCCTGCCCTGAATCCTGCTTGTCCTTCAGCTATGATTTGTTCAGCTTGAGGTTCCAACTTGTTGAGTATTATTTTCAGTAGGACTTTGCTGGGATTGCTGATGCGGCTGATGGTGCGGTAATTTTCACACTCCTGAAGGTTACCTTTTTTGGGGATGAGTGATGCCAAGCGACTGAGTCCATGGTGTAGGCCACTCCCCACTCTGCCATATCTTGTTACAAATAATGGTGAGGGCATCAATCATCGATTCTCTTCCTGCTTGAAGCAATTCCGTGGGTATGTTGTCCACTTCCGCTGACTTCCCTTTCTTCAGCGATTGCACTGCTGCCTAAACTTCTTCTCGGAGAACTGGGAGGATTTCTTCTTCTTCTCTGTTCTGAGGACATGCTAGAACTGATGGGTCTCCGTTTGGGGTTTGGTAGTAAAGGTCAGAGCAGTATCCAAGACTTCTTGTTCTTCTGTAAAGCATATGCCAGAATTTCCTTGGATCGTGGAGACCTTGGGCTGTTTAATACTTGTCGGCCGCTGCACAAGCTGGTAGGCCTTCTTGCAGTTGTTCTTGTTCAGACTGTTCTCTATTTCCTGGCATTGATCTTCTATCCAGTTCTCCTTTGCTTGTGCGCATTCCTTTTCGGATGTCACTGTTGATTTTTCTGTAGTCATCAGCTTCCTGTGAGGTGTTCTTTATCTTTTTAATCTCTCTTCCTTTATCACACAGATCCGTTCAGGTGTGATCCACGGTTTCTTCTTTGGACGGTGCTTGCCAAGGATTTCAGTGGCGGCATCTGTCACAGCTGATTGCATCAAATTACTTCAACAGTTGCACAATGGCAGCCTCCACTCAACGGTGTTTTATCAATTATCTATTGAGCCCAAAGCTAGCGCACCAAGCAACGAGAAATAAAAAAAAATCGTCTACCACGCCTGTTTTCCCTTCATTTGCCGCTATGACAGTTGTTCTGCACGTCCTTTATCTTTTAAACCGATCAATGGACTTACTCGAAAATTTGCTCAAATTCTTTTTGAACCAGGTAGGTTTATTTCCATTTCTATTTCCAGCCAGATCTTCCCGCGCATGCGCGGCTTAACTGCTTGTGAAATTAAATAGTACAGAGTTCAACTGTACTAACTGATCTGCTATTGTGAAAGTAGCATACATGCACTCGCACTGTATCAGAACTCACATCATTTACCGAGAGATAGGAGTATAATAATAATAATAATAATAATAATAATAATAATAATAATAATAATAATAATAATAATAATAATAATAATAATGAATGGTACTTATATCGCGCAAATCTCACATTGTGACTCATTGCGCACCCACTCGCATTCATCCATTGTACATCCTGTCATGACAACACATATGACATAATATTACAATAAAATAAAAACAACAATAATAATAATAATTATTTGAATACAAGCTTGAACATTTTCGTTTTCAGTTGCGATTTGAATGTCGCCAAATCAGGTACGCCTCTCATGTTTGCCGGCAGCGAATTCCAGAGAGTAGGCGCAGCAAAAGAAAATGCACGTTCTCCGAAAGTTTTCATATTTCGGCGTGGCGCTGTCAAAATACGTTCAGACGAAGAACGCAGTGCCCGAGTTGGTTTATAGGCTACAAGTGCATTGGCTAGGTAGGATGGTAGTGTGCCTTCAAAGAACCAAAAAGCCAAAACGCAGACCTTGAATTGAATGCGAAACTTCATCGGCAGCCAGTGAAGCTTGCATAGTAAGGGAGTGGTGTGATCCCTTTTCTTCCGTTTGAAAATAAGACGCGCTGCGTTGTTTTGTACGCGTTGAAGGCGATTTATCTGTTCAGCTGGAAGACCGACCAGAACAGAATTGCAAAAGTCAAGCCGTGATGTCACAAAAGCATTGACAAGAGCTGCACACGCTGACTCGGTTAAAAACGGTCGAATAGAGGCAATGCCCCTCATCTCGAGAAAGGTAGCACGACAAATAGTACCAATTTGATCTTGCATTGACAAAGTTTGGTCGATTTTGACTCCAAGACAGCGCACGGAGTCTTGGTACGGAATGCTGCTGCCATTTACAACTAGGGAGTCGCTGCCGACCTGCCTGAGACACGAGGCTTTGCCTACAGGCATGATTTCAGTTGTTTCAGTGTTCAATTTGAGCTTATTGCTATCCATCCAGGAAAGAACATCATGGATGCAAGTTTGAATGTCTGACTGCACAGTCTTAAAGTCTGATGGCTGAGAACTCTTGGACAGTTTAGTATCGTCTGCATATTTATGGAAATTACATTCATGGTCTGTGATGACGTCTGAAAGTGGCTGAGAATACAATGTAAATAACACAGGCCCCAACACAGAACCCTGAGGGACACCAAATACAAGTGAGTCGGGTGATGATAAAACACCATCAACCAGAACTGACTGAAAGCGATCCTGCACATACGAAACAAACCAGTCATGAACAACACCACGTAGGCCAAATGATTTGTTAAGTCTTTGAAGCAGTACAGAATGATCCAGCGTGTCGAAAGCCGCGCTGAGCTCAAGAAGCGCCATGAGAGAAACTCGCTTCTGATCTGAACTCACTAGTAGGCCATCCAGAACATTCAGCACGGCTGTCTCCACGCTGTGATCCTTTCTGTATGCACTCTGATACACTTCTAACAGATTGTTTGCTTGCAGATGCTCGATCAGTTGGGCTAGAACCACTTTCTCTAAGACCTTCGCCATGAAAGGCAGGTTCGACACCGGTCTATAGTGTTTTAACACGTTCGGGTCAAGCCCAGGCTTCTTGAGAATGGGGGTGATCACAGCTTGTTTGAACTGAGGTGGCACTATGCCACTGACCAGAGACGAGTTAACCACTGAGGTGATAATAGGAACAAGTTCTACCAAACACTGTTTCGTCAAGGGAGTTGGGATGGGGTCAAGCAAACACGTTTTGCTTGGCATCTTCTTCATGAGATTCATTATCTCTGTTTCTGTCACGAGGGCCGGAAATGGGTTAACAGAGGACCGCTATACTCTTCAAAAGAAGCTGGCTCAACAACGTGGGAGTCCAGCTCATCTCTCACAGAGTATGGAGAATCCAGAAGCTATCCGCACTTGCTGGGGATCGGTGTGGGAATAATTTTTAACAAAATGGTGTATCTTCTGATACTCTGTACACTTTATCACGTCAACCTCGCTTCACTTCCGATAGGTCTTTTCTGCTCCACTGCCTACCCTCGGTCTGGCTCGTTAACTTTCGGTGCTTCATAGCGAGGCTCATTGGTTTTTGCTTATACTTCAACATTGTTAGATTCCTCGGCTCGGTGGTTGAAACGTATAATTATTTTGTCAAAGTTGTCCTTTTTAGGAGTACTGGAGAAAACTGTAGTTATATTATTATTTCTTGCTGTTCTTGCTCTTGCTCAAGGCGGAGGTGGGGAAGATGAAGAAAAAAACGAAGATGAAGAAGAAGAAAAAGAAGGAGAAGAAGAAGAAAAAGAAGGAGAAGAAGAAGAAATATGCCGAGGTTGTTGTTGTTGTTGTTGTTCTTGTTGTTGTTGTTGTTGTTGTTGTTGATGATGATGATGATGATGATGATGATGATGATGATGATGATGATGATGATGATGATGATGATGATGATGTTGACATTACATGGTTATTGCTTTAGGTCCAGCGGACTCTTCCGAGCCAAATCAGGACCAAATGATGATGATGATGATGATGATGATGATGATGATGATGATGATGATGATGATGATGATGATGATGATAAAACATTATTTAGGGAATCGAACCAAGTCCACCCACCAACCGTCTCTCAAAATAGAAAGCAATGACATGAAATAATGACAAAAATAATGATCAAAGCCGAATTGTTATTATGAATCCACAAACATTCGTCAGCTGAATTTGATTGAAGAGAAAGAAATCAAAATGTGCTTACCATAATTAACATCTTGAAGAAGAAGAAGAAGAAGAAGAAGAAGAAGAAGAAGAAGAAGAAGAAGAAGAAGAAGAAGAAGAAGAAAGAAAGAAAGAAAGAAAGAAAGAAAGAAAGAAAGAAAGAAAGAAAAAAAGACGGAAAGATAGAAAGATAGAAAGATAGAAAGATAGAAAGAAACAAAGAAGAAGCACATCAACTACAACATCAACATCAATAACAACATCAACAACAAAAATAAAAACAAGAAGGAAAGGACAACGACGTCGACGACAAGGAGAACAAGAGGGGAGGCGAAAATAATGTGCTACGCGAAATCGAAATCGAAATCATTGCAAAGAGCCCCCAAAATGGCCGCTGCATTAATAAAATATAATCTTATCCCATATTTTCACAATGTCTAAGAGGCGCATTACTAAAAAAAACGAGTATAGATCGGCCAAGGCTGGTGGCATTAACCACATCCACCCCCCACTCTGCACGCACCCGCCCTCCCCCCAAAAGAGCACTGAACATTTTGCGAAGAATGAAAGAAAGAAAAAAAGACAAAAAGGAAAGAAGGAAAGGAAAGGAAGGAAGGAAGGAAGGAATAAGAAGAAGAAGAAGAAGAAGAAGAAGAAGAAGAAGAAGAAGAAGAAGAAGAAGAAGAAGAAGAAGAAGAAAGAAAGAAAGAAAGAAAGAAAGAAAGAAAGAAAGAAAGAATGCGAAGAATGAAAGAAAGAAGGAAAGACAAAAAGGAAAGAAGGAAAGGAAAGGAAGGAAGAAGAAGAAGAAGAGGAAGAAGAAGAAGAAGAAGAAGAAGAAGAAGAAGAAGAAGAAGAAGAAGAAGAAGAAGAAGAAGAAGAAGAAGAAAGAAAGAAAGAAAGAAAGAAAGAAAGAAAGAAAGAAAGAAAGAAGAACAAGAAAATCAACAAGATTCTGAGTAAGAAGAAAAAAAAAGAAAGAAAGAATGAATGAATGAATGAATGAAGAACAACAACAAGAAAAACAACCACAAGATCCTGATAAGAAGAAGCAGAAGAAAGGGAAAAAAAAGAAAGAAAGAAAGAAAGAAAGAAAGAAAGAAAGAAAGAAAGAAAGAAAGAAAGAAAGAAAGAGAAAGAAGACGAAGAACAAGAAGAAGAAGATCCAGAAAAAGAAGATCCAGAAAGAGAAGATCCCGATGGAGCTCCAAATGGACTCGCGCTAAGGTTTGGACTAGAAAGCCTGCTCTTGAATCCGTTTTTTGGCAAAATATCACTTTGACCCTGTTTCTCCACAAAGTACACAATGTTTAAACAGAAGTTTGCACAGTGCATCATTGTTTATCTGCGTCAACGGCCTTGGTCTCATGGATGCTTGTTTATTTTTGTGACGACGAATTTCGTTGGGAAAATTGCGCAGTTGTCACATTAAAAAGATGGGTATAATGAACGGGCAACCGATGCTCAAACCACCCAGTGGATGAGGGCAAGAGAGAAAAGAGAGGGAGTGAGGGGGTGGGGGGAAGCAGAGTGCAGGAGAAAAGGAATGGTAATAAGGTTGGATATGGGTGGGGGATGTTGATCAATATCAGACGCTACAGCCACAACAGGAAGTGGAGGGGGAAGGCAACTCACAAATCGATGTATGAAAGGTTCGGGAGACAAGATACGGGATAGCGCAAATGGACGTAAGGAAGGTGACACGCACACAGACGCAGACATTCCGACATGAGCTTGAACGTACTTTACAGGGGCCCATGCAAACCCATGCAATATAAGTATGAAAACTCACTCAAACAACATACACACACACACACTCTCTCTCTCTCTCTCTCTCTCTCTAAAACACACACACACACACACACACACACACCAACGCGCGCGCGCACACACACACTCGAGACACATCAAATGATTGGGTAGAGAGGTAATACGCGCCCAGAGGCAGCGCTTGCGTTGATACTGCCAAGATGAATACAATTTATAGAGGAAAAGCCGCGAGAATGAGCAGACATGAAAAACAAAAGATGGCAAGACAATCAACTGTATTTCCAGACACTCATACCCGAAAAATAAACTTTTTTTTTTTAAAGTGTGAATGTTCGTGGCTTTATCCAAACGAAGCCAAGGAATCTATACAATCATGGCCACTATCTCAACCATCTGCAAGCAAAAAAAAAAAATTTAATTAAAATCCGCTCGCGCTCAACCAATTATTAGATACAGCGCAACACACAATGACCTTTAACTTTATATTTAAGTAAGTACACATACGAATGATATATTATGTTTAGCAGTAATTAAAGTATCCCGCAAAGTCAAAATGATGGATTTCGGTTCAGCTATTCTTGAGATTAGGCAATGTGCGTGTTTTGAACAAAACAATTAAATTCGGAGCGTCGGACAGTGTTACACTCGTTGTTGGTTTTTATCAGTAGTTGATTCAGTCCTAATGCTTGAATCTTAATAAGTGTAACTCGGATTCGTTTATCCACGCAACCTGTTCACTCAGCAACAAGGCAGGGGTCGTCGTATGATGTTTTCCAACTTTATTCAGCGTACGTCAACAACTGCATACAATCGCTTTTTCCACTTTTTCTCTCCTCTCACAACACAGTGCCTCAATTATTAAGTTTTTCTATCCTCCAGATAACGTCAGAAAATTCCAGCGTGACGCATTATAACCAATCAAAATAAAGTTCGTCATCACTGTCTTACGTCATACAACTTAGAACCATCTCGCAGCTACTACCAGATCTATCCACACGCTGCGATCGATAGTAAACAAGCAATTCTAGAGAATTTTGCAATAATATCGACCAACCAAAATTATCAGCATTATACCAAGCTTCTTCTAACAACAATGCAAAATCAAATCAAAGGTAAATACACTCTGTTATTGAATGCTTTGCAAAACAAAATGATCGGATCTATCGTGCGCGTCTCACATGTACTATCGTGCGCGTTTCAACATAACAGACAGGGCGACTGACCGAAAACCTGACTTTACTGCTTGTTGCATGTTGGTCCATTTTATCAAAGCTCGACGAAATCGCTTTTGCCGTTTTAGAGATATGGAGCCTAACGTGTTTAATAACAAAAAGTGTGTTCAGTGGCCTTCATCTTTGCGGTACAGCGACTATGATGGCACTGGATGCAGCAACACACTAACCTCGGTAATGTACCTATGAAGTTTGTTCAAAGTCCCGTTCAGTGATTCTGCAGACCGACATTTGTTTGGCTCGTTCTGGTTCCCGCCGACTATTTCAAAGTAACTACAGATATGTCTGGAAATAACAAAAAAGTAATCGTAAAATAAAGGAAGAACATCAACATCGTGATGAGGACGATTATGTTTATACTGACGACGACCACGACGACTTTCCTGCGGTTAAATGTGATTATGTTGGAGCTGCTCATATATACGACGATCATCGTGATGATGATGACGACGATGACGCTGCTGATGACAACAACGACGAAATCTTGACTAGAACGAAACTGTTACTGTTGCTGCTGCTGCGGATGATTATGATGATGATGATAGATCGGCTATGTCTAATCTTCATACAACAAGCATGAAATGAATATATGTCCAGACAAAAAACAAATTAAGAAAGAAAATAGGGAGTAAAATATATCTGAACAAAAAATCAAAAGCTGTTAATATATATAAGAAAGAAAGAAAGCCGTGAAGAAAATCGATCGGACAACGGAAAGCTGACGCGAGATAAACAAAATTTGGCAGAAAGAGGAGTCAAAGCGAAGCAAGAGCATACACACCACACACACACACACACAAACGCACCCCCCCCCCCCACCCCCCCCCACACACACACACACACACACAACGAGAAATGAGAATGGATGGACGTGGCAGAGAGCAGATCGGAAAGGACGAGGAAGATTGAAAAAGGAATAATAGAAAACCCGTCAGAGATGACGCAAGAAATGAACGAAGAGCGTGACAAACGAAAACCCTCCCAGTGGAATGATTGATGAAGCAGCGTTTAAGCGGGACACGGTGTATGCAAGAACAGCGAGAGAAGATTTGTGGCCGAATCTAGATTTGTTGTCATGGATGAAAAAAAATATCACTGTGGTTAACTTAAGCCTATAATTAGTGCGAGTTTTTCTCTTAACAGAATTGTCCAGGGCGCTGGTCACCCAAATTCAGAATACTAATTAGTTAATTAATCGTTTATATGGTCAAGCGAACTCTAAAGAGTCGAATCAGGACCACTTCAGAATGCTAAGGAGTTCGCATACAATACAATGCAATACAATACAATACAATACGATTGTCCGATTTAGAATATAAAAAAAAGAACACTGAAATTTGCATGGAAATGATCGAGAACTTCTTCCTGAATATTAAGTACGAATGACTGGCTTGGTTAGATTTTTTTTTTAATGTAAAAAAAAGAAAAAAAGGTAAAACAAAACGCGGGTTTTTTGGTGTTTTTTTTTTGTTGTTTTTCTTTCTTTCTTTCTTTCATTCTTTTTTTTTTTTTTTATAAGCTTAGAGAAACATTTTAAAGCACGGCGACGCAGTATGTAAAGGAAATACGAAAAGAACCTGTTTGTGTGTGCGCGTGTGTGCGTGGGCGTGTGCGTGTGTGTGTGTTTGTGTGTGTGACCATAGACAAATGTTACAAGAATTATTCTTAAAACAAAAAATACCAAGGAGAAAAGATGAGGCAGCAATGAAGGATCACAAATAGTTATATTCATAAGAATAATTATGAATAAAATACTTACTCTAACAGAATGTTATTTATTTTACAAACCAAAAAGACATATATACAACTAGTGGTTTTGTACCCTGGCAAGCCAGGGTACACAGGTTGCTGTTTAAAATGTAGACAGAGAGACAACTGTTGTCTGCGAGTTTCATTTGGACGATTTTGCCTTGGCTTCCAAAGTATCTTCATTTATTATTTTATTTTTATGTTTTTGGAAAAAAAACACGCTGTTGTCAAATGTCGTCTGCAAAGTTATATGTGACGTCACGTTTGGCGCTTGAATGGGATTCTTTCAAGATTGTTTGCGAAGGAATTTTTGTGCGCATATAAGTATGGATGAAAAAGAAAGTGAACAGGTAACCTTCAGCTGTAAGATTGGTGACATGAGTGCAAAAGTGTTTTGAATGGAAATAAAACAAAATTTGCGGTATTACGGAACGGCACGTTCTTGACACGGGTTGAATCGGAAGCGCGCGGAATGAGGCTATTGCAGTTTGTGGACATTTTGTTTATTTATTTATCTCAGAAACGGTTAAACGTTCGGTAAGGAAATGTCGGCTATAACGATTTCGCGGGTTTTGAGCGCACAGCAGGCCGATCCGCAGCGCCCAGCACCTGTCCAGATCAGCGTCCATACCGGACAAACTTTACAGTAGAGGCGAAGAAGGACGAGAGAGAGATCTAGGATTGAGACACCAATGAGAGACACCAATACGGCGTGGACGTACAATACGAGAATGTCAGAATAATAAGTCCGCTGCTAGGTGTCTGCTGCGATCATTTACATTCAATAGTTCTCGTAAAGTCTGCACCACACACATCAACGGTCGGACATTGAAAGCCTTTCGATGGATGGATATATCAAGTCAAGTCAAATCAACAAATTTATATTCCTTTTTTTTTCTTTCTTTTTTTTCTTCTTTTTTTTTCAAATTATTGCTTGCTGACAAAAAGGAGACGGCATTCAAATTTTAAAAAAAAAAAAAAATTTACAAAGATCACAGTAAAAATCACATAAAGTACAGGATAATAAACGATGAACATCGATGGGTTCGCTTCCAGATGAGGACGGGAGAATTAATTGTGATGCTGGAAGTCGAATTGCTGCTATTTGTTTGGTTTTTGTTTGTTAGGGATTTATTTAAGCCTCCGAGTCGCCGCAACGGCAGGTTAAAAAGTCCAGTCATTGGTTCAACTGTATGGGGCGATAGACTGAAATAAACGAGAGATAGACTTCTTGGCTCTTGCTCTTCTCCGCCCCTTCCCCCCTCGTTTTTTATATTTTATTTTAAATATTCGTTTTTATGTGTGTATTGTGTCTTTGCATAGTTTATTATTGTCTTGTTTTTGTTTTACTTTTTTTCGTATGTATTTCGATGTTATCGTTAAGTATAAATGCGTGATAATGCGTTTTGGACTGATGTCTTTAGGAAAATGCGCTATATAAATACCATAATCATGAATTTATTTGATGATGATGATGATGATGACGATGATGATGATGACGATGATGACGATGATGATGATGATGATGATGATCATGATGATGATCATGATGAGTAGTAGTAGTTGCAATATTCCGTACGCCGGAACAACGCTGCATTAAGAATTTCATAATCCTGGACAATAGTAATATAGAATTACGCTGTCACTGACGACTATCACTGCGAGGCTGCAAATGGCACTGAAACTTCTTAGCCTACAGCCCAGACCAAAACACCCAAAACTAATTGCAACAGAAATGAATGGCTATGTAAATGGTAGAATGGTATAATAAGAATATATCCTAGGAGTTATAAGTCGTTTACTTCACAAACGAGTTAATTATTAATTATTAAAACTTTCCCCCGCTGGCGCTTTAACGTTTTTGACGCGAACAGCCTTCCCTAGTAAAACGCCTTTGTTTTGATACTGTATCCTGCTCTCGTGCCCTATGACCCTGCTCTAGCAGACAGTCTTGTGTGAGTCATCGCTAAACTTTCCTACAGTAAGTCTTGTGTTTTTCGCTTGTTTCATCGTTTTTCATCACTATTTTGATTGCATTGACTTTGCATTAGCTTCAGAATGGTTGTGGACCGCTAATTAATAAGTATGCACTGCGCTAAAAATGTTTATTAAAAAATAAAAAAAGATCGCTGTGACACTCACTGCAAGTGCAACCCATCGTCTGCTACAGTTGTCAATGAAGATCCATTTTCGTAATTCAAATACAAGTCATGTTTTTATACAACAAATACTATAATCAGCCTTGTTTGCTTTTAATTGTTTTTATTTATTAAGCGCAAATAATGTTTGTCATTGCCATTTTAAAGATACAGATAAATCGGTTCTACATCAATCCAGGTAAAGCTTGGTCGGAAACTTAAAATTATGGAAAGCGAAAATTGTCAAAACCAAAGTCACAACAATTTTATTTCGCTTAACAAACATCATGTTTTGGTACTCCTCTGATTCCATCTACCAGTAGAGTTGTTACCAATAGTTTCACCTTGTGTGTATTGTTTCTTTTTTTCATTTTATCCCCCTTAGTACTGATTAGAGAGAGAGAGTGAGAAAGAGAGAAAGAGCAAGCGAGAGAGAGAGAGAGAGGTTGGTTAATGGCTTTATGCCCATCAACAAAACAGGGTGAGAGAAAAATTGTGTGTTTATCTTTTGCCCACTCACTGCTAAATAAAGAAAAAATAATTAAAATGTCATTATATTTTTCAAATGGTTGTGGTGGGTTCCAGAGTATGGAGCAGTGTATTATCTGTGGCAAGAATCTTGATTCTGGAGAGAAGTCAGTAGTCCCTCAACAGCGTGGTAGAGAATCCATCAACAGTGCCAGTGCACAGCGAGGTGATGATATATATTTAAATGAAGGTGAGGCAGTGCATGAACAATGTCGTCGGATCTACACCAATAAGCACAACATAAGCAGCTATTTAAGGAAAAAGCAAGCTGAAACTGTTATAAAATCTGGCCAGGAGTTGCGGTCACAAAAACCTCCATTTGATTTCAGAAGATGTTGCCTGTTCTGTAGTAAAGACGCAGAACCTGATGGCAAAACCGTGTGGCCTGTCAGAACACTTGACTTTCAAAAGTCCATCATTAACAGCTGCTCGGAGCGTGCTGATGAATGGGCTGATAAAGTGAAAGGTAGACTGGAATTTGTATCTGACCTTCCAGCAGCTGATGCTGTGTACCACCAAATATGTAGTACAAATTTTAGAACAAAGAGGAAAATACCACAATGCTTTTCTTCAGAAAATGACAACAAAAGGGGGAAGAATGGGAGACCCACAGATGAGAAGAGACTCGATGCTTTTAAAAAAGTTGTCTCCTTTCTCCAGGAAAACGATACAGAGCAGGTTACAATTCACGACTTGATCACCATGATGAAAGAGCATTCAGGTGGCGATGCATACTCTTTTCCAAAGATGAAGAAAGAGTTAGTTAAATATTTTGGGGAAGAACTGGTCATTGCAGAAGTTGATGGCAAGTCAAACGTTGTCACATTTAGAAGAACTGCATCATCAATTCTCCAATCGTTCTTTTCTACACCTGATGTTGATGATGAGGATGCCCAGAAGAGGAAGGTCATCAAAGCAGCTGCTGAGCTGATAAAGAGTGACATAAAAACATTGTCTGTGTCCCAGAAAACATATCCTTCGCCAGATGATGTTGCATCTTTATCAGCTAACTTGAACTTTGTGCCCACATCTCTCCAACTTTTCCTCAGTAACATTTTCAGTGGACAAGATAATAATCTCAAAATTGCTTCCATAGGTCAAGCAATTATGCAAGCAGCTCGTCCACGTTTATTGATTGCCCCACTGCAGATTGGATTAGGTGTGCAAGTCCACCACAGTTTTGAGTCAGAATTTTTGGTGAACATTCTGTATTCCCTTGGATACAGCTCATCTTATAAATAAGTTAGAACATATGAGCTAAGCGCAGCTGCTAATCAGGAACTGCAGATTCCAACAAATGACCACCACTTTATGCAGTACATAGCTGACAATGTAGACCATAATGCGGCAACCCTCGATGGACTGAAAACATTCCATGGGATGGGAATGATTGCGTCCATCACACCATCTGTCCAAGACAGAGCACCCATACCCAGGAAAACTGACGTCAAACTGGAAGAGGTGATGAAAAAGGCAAGAATTGACATACAATATTGTAGAGAAGAGTGCAAAGGTCTGCTTAAATTAAAGTTTGACAGGCTGAATACAGAACTCTATGCAGATCCGACAAAGGAAATAGAAATCCTGTGGAAAACATCTTGGCTGCTTCATCCCCAAAGACCCTCTTGGTCAGGAACAATGCAAACTGTGCAAAATGGTGAGTTTCCTGGACAGTCATCAGTTATTTTTCTGCCCATGATTGATCTCAATCCAAGCGACAAAACATGTATATTCTCAACTCTGCTGTTCATCTGTGGTGAAGCAAAGCGCTATAACAAGACTCCCATTGTGACATTTGATCAACCACTGTGGTGGAAGGCACTCGGCATCATTATGAGTCAACCAGATGCAAGTGAACTGCACGCCATTCTCCTCCGGCTTGGCCCATTCCACATGGAAATGAGCTTTCTTGCCTGCATAGGGCATCTTATGGCAAACACAGGTCTTCACGAAGGCCTCTCCGTGGCCTACGCTCCAAATGCAGTCAATGCCATGCTGCAGGGAAAGTCCGTGACGCGCGCAGTTCGAGGACATTTACTCATCGACGCTGCCTTAAATACGTTACATGCATCAGCAATGTTTCATGCACCATTGCCACAAGAACAGGGGTCAAGTGAAGAAATGTCGAATGCACTACAGAAATCTGCAAAAGGCGACCAGCCTTTAGAACAGTATCAATATGACTCAAACACACAGATGGATGAAGAAAGAATCATTAACTTGGATAACCCACTACCTGAAGGTGGATTAGAACAGATTCAAGTTTCAATGAAGGAGGTTCCTCCTGTTATCGAAATTGCTGCTAAGTCCAGTCACGTGGGTGCAGCTTATTCATTACAGGATTGTAGTGACTCCGACTTGCTGGAAGCATCTAAGATGTACAACAAGCTGCTGGAAGGAGATCTGTATGCTAGTGATCTGAAAGGTAGCGAAATTATTGTAAAAATCAACAGAAAGCTGGAAGATCACAAAATGGCCCTGACCAGCAGAACAAGTGCACTTTGGTTGCAGTACCAGCCTATGATAGATGTTCTCAAGAATTTTATCAAGGCAGAAAGAACTGGGAACTGGCTTTTGCACTTATCTGCAGTCCATGACATGCTTCCATATTTAGCTGCTGCGGGACATAATCTGTACACAAAGTCAGCGTATCTCTATCTTCAGATGATGAATAAACTTAAAGACACTCATCCTGATGTCTACAAAAGTTTCCTTAATGGATACCATGTTGTTCGACGAAGCAACAGATTTTGGGCAGGCCTTTCTTCGGACCTGGCTATTGAACAGATTTTGATGCGCAGTGTTAAGTCAACTGGGGGTTTGACCAGAAGGAGAGGGATGGGCGAATCACAACGCGCTACATGGCTTCTTTCCATGCCATCATGCGCCGAAATTAACAATGCCATGCAAGAAGTTACTAATACTCACCGCCATTCTAGTGAACAACATAAAGAATTGGGCCCAGCAAGAAAGGCAAGAGACACTAAGGACATGATGGCTCTCCTGTCCTTTCTGCAGCAACACAATCCATTTGCTGATGATCCCAGCTTGAGAAACATTGTCACTGGCATTGTCGCAGATGCCTCCGTTAATGTTGACAATGCAAAGCAAGTTGGACTTCAGATATTAAAAAGGATGGAAGGTCAAACAGCCGAAGAAATTTCACTGAAAAAGAAAGACAAGGCAGTGACGATGAGTGTCAAAAGCTCTGTCAAAGTAGATGGAAATGCAGTGTGCGTTGATCCTCAGCTTCTTTTTCAACGCTTAGTTGCAGCTGCCAATATTAAGTACGAAGACAAGACAGAGGTTTTTCGTCATGAACTCTGCAGCTTTCCATCCTCATTGTTTGAATCAACTGGCCTCTTTCTGCAACCCAATAAAGCAGTTCTAGCAGATGAACTATGGAAACTTGTCAGCAGCACACAAGAACAGCTTCCAAAGGCTATTCTTCAGTTCGTCCTTGATGGTGGTTCCTTACTTCAGCGTATTTTCTGGCAACGTGGAACCACATTTCAAAACATCATTCAGTCGTATGCGTGCTTTGTCAAAGGCAGATACCCAAATGCAGTCATCATTTTTGATGGATACTTGTCAGGACCATCTACCAAAGACATCACCCATCTCAGGCGCGGGAAAGGAGTAAAAGGTCAGTCGGTGCATTTTGAACTAGGCATGGCGCTCCAGTCTTCCAAAGAACAGTTTCTTTGCAACATGGAGAACAAACAGCGCTTCATCCATGTCCTAGGGTCAGCACTGGAAACATTCTGCACTGTAATATATGCCAGAGGTGATGCGGACATCACCATTGCCCAAACAGCGACAAAGTGCGCACAACATCATATCACTGCTGTCATTGGAGAGGACACCGACCTTCTGGTATTGTTGGCTCACCATGATGATGCAGCTGCACATGACATTTTTTTTACTCTGACAAACAGGGAGGAAAATCTAAGTACTGGAGCATCAAGCAGCTCATCCATGTCCTTGGTGAAACTCGTCATTTGCTGCTGTTTCTTCATGCTTTAGCAGGTTGTGATACCACTTCAAGGCCTTATGGTATTGGAAAAGGGACAACACTGCGGAAGTTGCTGCAGAATGATGAACTTAAAAGCTTGGCTGGCACATTTCTACAGCAAAGAACCCAGGAAGATGTGTCAGATGCAGGGGAGAGAGCCCTTGTGCTTCTGTACAATGGCAGATGTGGAGAGAATCTTGATCAACTACGACATCGGCTCTTCTGCTCAAAAGTGGCAGTTGGTACGACCTTCATTCAGGTACATTCATTACCACCCACTTCAGCGGCTACTAAATATCACAGCCAAAGGGTATACCTCCAGGTTCAGCAGTGGATGGGGATAGATACTATGCTTCCGGTAGAATGGGGTTGGAAAATCGAAGATGGACTTTATGTACCGCTGATGACAGATCTGCCAGCAGCACCAGATAAACTGTTGAAAGTCATCCGGTGTACATGTAAAGAGAACTGTGACAGCAAGCGGTGCAGCTGTATAAAGCATGGTCTTCTGTGTTCACCTGGATGTGGTGAATGCCATGGTGTTAGCTGTTTTAATTCTCCTCCAGTAATCTTGGACTAGCTAGTGACACCAAGATGTATAGTGGTATTCCCAATGTGAACTGAAACGTACAGAGCTATAATATTGTGCAATTCCTGGACACTGTAAACACTGTTTGCCATTTTCTAACCCGCACACACGTATTTCTGGTAAGGTTGCTTCATTTTTAAAATTATCATGTTCTGATCTTCAAAACGAGGTGCTACATGTTGCAGCTTTCTGTGTAAGTAATGTAGTCCTTTTTTTTCTTGATTTCTTTCATTATGACGTCATTAATATTCCTGGACATTGTAAACATTGTTTGCCATTTTCTAACCCACACACATATATTTCCAGTAAAGTCGCTTCATTTTTAAAACTATCATGATCATACCTTCAAAATGAGGTGCTACATATTGGAGTTT